>PISX010000031.1:0-482887 GCA_004024625.1 Mellivora capensis | reverse complement strand
CTCTCTCTCTCCCTCTCTCTCTGACAAATAAATAAATTAAAAAAAAAAAAAAAAAAAAAAAGAACCAAGCACGCTGGTCGAAAATGGTTCCTTTTCCTCTCCTCCTGCTGATATTTACGGTGGGAACCTGGCCAGGCTCCTAGAACTGGGTTCCCCAGAGCCCTTAACTCTCAGAGTCGCCCATACCAAGCCCCCAGTAATCCATCAGCCACACGCATGTTTCCCTCTGTGGGCACCGGCTCCCACAGTGGCATCCACGTGTGAGTCTCTGCTGTGTCTGTGACCCCTGGGGCTTGCTTGTCTGTCTCCAATCCCGGAGGCAGTGGTTTGCCCCGTGTCCTCCCCTCTCTTACGGCTCCCAGAAGGGTGGTTGATTTTTTCAATCTGTTCAGCTTGTACCTGTTCTTAGGAAGGAGTGGTGACTTCCAAGCGCCTTCCGTGTGCTCAGTTTTCCTCTTCAGGCTGTGTTTTTTTGTCTTGCTGGTTAACACGTTTTGTAATTGTTGGTTGGAAGCCATCCATAATCTACTGGGTAACAGAAATTGAAGTGCGTAGCTCTTCGTCTGAGGTTTTATGTTAATCTGGCTGGGCTCCGTGTTGTGATTAACCTTGATGGTAAGTGTAGGTGCCAGAGGCTTCCAGGCTTTCTGGCTTCCTTGTTTTTGTTTTTGCTTTTGTTTCTGTTTTTTTTTCCTTTCTCTATGGTCTTTGGGTTTCCCTAAGAACTCCTTCCTAAATGGAGCCTCTGTCGGCAGCTTCTTCAGCTGTGATGCGCTGTGACGCTCGAACCCAGCTGATGCATTGGTGAGGTGCGAGGAGGGAAAGCCTTTTACAATCTTGTGGTTAGGTGCGAGGAGGGAAAGCCTGTTACAATCTTGTGGTTAATACTCAGGCTTTTTGTGGGCATGAGTCCCTGGGCTATGACCCTCAGAAGTACTAAACAGGCCACCCCCTTTTTCTCTTTACCCCCTGAGGTGAGAAGAAATCTAGCTGACCTGGAGCTGGCCAACTACCCTCCCACCAGGTTACTATGGCTCTGGTAAGGAGCTCTGCTTGGAGGGTGGGCCTTTGCTGTGGAGAACATTTTGGTCATCTTTTCCAGTGGTTGCTCTTCCTTTCCCCCTGTCTGACATACACAGGGGTTTTTCTTGATTCTTCATCTTGAGAATCTGGTGAAGTTCCTGGAGGAAAAACCCACGAAAGTAGCCTACCACTGGCTGATTCTGGGGCCCCCAGGAGTTTCTCGATGTCAAGCTAATCCACAGCCCACCTCCAGCAGGTAGTCAAATTTAGCATTTCAGTGTTCGTACCAGATCATGATTCCAGTGGCTTCTGCTTCAGGTAAATGCATCTGGGCTATTGTTTTCTGAATTCCCCTATGGTTCCAGATTTGAGGTGGTGGTTTGCCCAGGAACCTCAATTTTCTGATGAGTCTAAGAAGAGTCACCGATTTTAAGTTCATTTACATTCTTCCCTGTTGTATGGGAAGAAATGACAATTTCCCAGCTTTTTCCATGTCAGATTTTATAGCTGCTACAGAATGACTATTCTTTTTCAAACAACTCCCACTGTGCCTCCCACCTTCCTGTCCCTGGAAGATCCTGCTTCACCTCCCAGAGGCCCATGATCTACACGGAAGACTTTAAAGAACAGTTTCCTATAGATCCCTCCATTAGATTGTAATAGGTGATGAATAAGCTCCAAGAAGTGGGTATTTTTATCAGTTTTGTTACCTGCTGCATCCCCAGTGCCTGGAACAGTGCTTGGCACAGCCCCTGTGTGCTGAGTGACTACAGGAACTATCAACTCTGTGTTACAGAACCCTTGAGTGAACTTCCCAGGCGTGGCCACCTTTGGTGGCCTCAGTAGCTTTCATCTCTATGACAGTCTGACTTTCTTTGGGACTCTCAGTTGACTGGCATTGGGTTAGCACTTCCTGAACACTGGAGAAACAAGACAGGATGCCTGGTTCTAAGTAGATGGTCCTTGTAACCCTACACAGAGTCACCATCAGGCACAAATTGATCATTCCACTTTCTTTAAAAAAAAAAATGCCAAAGGCAACAGCTCAGAGCCAGAGATTAATAGTAGAATCCAATGGTTTGCCTGGACAGGAATTCTTATTCATTCAGGAATTAACCTGTGCCCTTCCTTGAACTCTCTGTTTTTTATTAGATGCGTAATCCTTATATAGGTTCTGTGATATGACCTCTCAGGCTCAGGCTCAGAACCCAAATGGAGAGATTATATAACTTGAATAAGCTCACAGAGTAAGTGGTGGACCTAGGAGCTACATCCAGACTTGGCTTTCTTAAAGACTAGCCTTATTTTTTCAGAATTGGGATAATGGTATCAGCAGCAAGGTGGGAGGGTTGACTCTCCCTGTGCCCTGGTAAGATAACAGGAACTGGGTCCTGGATGCCTAGGAGTTGGGCATCTACGTGTCTACGTTCTTTCAGTCAGTCAGGTTCTGATCAGACTCCTATCCTGGGTCAGGACATAGGGCAAAGAGGAGGGAGCAGAGGTCTGGGTAAAGGAGGGAGGGCCATTGCTTAATTGAACACTGGGGAGAGCTGGTCTTCAGAATGTCCTGACTCTAAGATGGCATTGGGGACAGCCATCTGAAGGTCAAGGCCATGGGCATCTATGCTCCCATGTTCATCTTCACTTTCCTCCCAGGTCACCAGGATGCTGCTTCCTCCTCTCCTTGTTTCTGGGGGTTCTGGCTGGCACTGATAGCCATCTAACATGTTGAGAGAAGCCAGTTTGTACCACTAACGCAGTCCTACTATGAGGGGCATGTTCCAAACTCAGGTGGGGGGTTTAATGGCTATGGCTAAAGGCACGGTTGATGTCCCTGAAGGCAGAGGTGCAGCAGTGAATGAGCACTAGAGATGGGTCAGCTCAGATCTGGGTTGAGTCCTGTCTGCCACTCATTGGCTGTGTGCCCTCAGGAGTCAAAGTACTTCCCTAGTCTCAGCTTCCTCATCTGGCTGACAGGGGGAGCTGCTCTGTCCTCAAGAAGCTGCGGCAGCATTACATGAGACTGCAGGGGAGGGGAAGCTGCGGAGTGCTTAAGGGCTGCGAGGCCTCTCTGTGATTCCTATTTTGCAATCATTCTCAGAGTCAAATCACTTCTCCCAGATGCACAGGAACAGAAATCATCGTAAAAAAAATGGCTCCCTAAGGAAACCCTCTGACTCAGCCCACACTTGGTTCAGTCACTGGGGGTGGGTAAGTATGGGCTTCCTCTTGGCTCCAGTGGGCACCGTGTCTGGCAGGGCTTCTGTCTAGACATTCACTAGGGGCTCTGCTCAGCCTCTCTCCAGGCTCCTTGTTCCTGGGGGACAGATGGCTCATGGCTGCCAGCACGGAGCCCAGGAAAACAAGAGGGCTCCTTCTCATTGTTATGGGCTGTATCTGCCCCTAAAATTCATATACTAAAGTCCTAATGCCCAGCACCTCACAATGTGACTGTATTCAGAGTTAGGGTCTTTAAAGAGGTAATTAAGTTAAAATGAAGTGATTAGGTCCCAGTCCAACATAATTGGTTAGAAGAAGAAATTGGGACCCAGAAACACACAGAGGAAGACACAGGAAGAAGATGCCATCTGCAAGCTAAGTCGGGGGTGGGGGGAGGGCTCCGAAGAAACCAATCTTGCTGATACCTTGAACTCAGACTTGTAGCCTACAGAACTAGGAGAAAATAAATTTCTGTTGTTTAAGCCACTCAGCCTGTGGCACTTGTTAAGGCAGCTAGAGCAAACATACCTGCCTGTCCTCACTGTGAGTCAGTGTGAGGGGTGAGGGGCAACGAGCGCAGGGGCAGGGATGGATTGGTTGCCCACTCAAGGCCAGGAGGCAGTGGTAACGATTACAAAGATACACACACACACACACACACACACACACACACACGAGAGAGAGAGCCTCAAAATACATGAGGCAGAAATGGATAGCAGACAACTGAATAATAAGAATTGGAGATTTCATATCCATACCAGCAATTGTTAAAACAACTAGACAGACAATCAGCAATGACATAGAGGCCCGAGTAACATGATCAACAAATCTGATCCAACTGCTATATATAGGACACTCCTTATAACGGGTCCAGAATACACATTATTTTCAAGCATCTATGGAACTCAGGATAGGTCATATGCTAGGCCGTAAAACAATAAACCAATGAGTGAGTGGGGAAACAAAGTGTACATCCATACAACTGAAAAAGGAACAAACCATAGATACACATAAGACCATGAATGAGCCTCCAAAACTATGCTAAGTGAAGAAATCCTGATGCAAAAGACTACATAATATATGATTCCATTTCCATAAAACATCTAGAAAAGACAGGTTTATACAGACAAAAGGCAGATCAACGGTTTCCTTGGGCTGGAGTGAGAGTATGGATTAACTGCACGTGTGTACCAGGGAACTTTTTTGGGTGAGAGAAATGTCTTAAAATTGGATTAGGGTGATGGTTGTACAATTCTACAGATATACTAAAAATCATGGAATCGTACACTTTGAATGGATGAATTTTATCATACGTAACCTACATCTCAATAAAGCTGTTACATACATACACATATGAGGGGCTCCTGGATAGCACAGTCAGTTAAGCGTCCATCACTTGGTTAAGGCTCAGGTCGTGATCTCGGGGTCGTGAGAACAAGCCCCAGGTTGGGCTCTCCCCTCAGCACAGAGTCTGCTTAAGTTTCTCTCTCCTTCTCCCTCTGCCCCTCCCCCTGCACTCTCTTTCTCTCTCTAAAATAAATAAATAAATCTTTAAAAAATAAATAAATTCGTACATACATATATGAGATGATAATAAACGAAGTGAAGAAAAATAAGGCAGGGAAGAAGGGTAGGAATGTCAGAGTGGGCTGCAAATAGTGCGGTCATTCGTGGCATTTGCCAAATACTTCCAATCCCCCCTTCTAGGTACATGGTAGGATAGCACTTCCTGGACTCCTTAAGGGTAGGTGGACAATGAGTTGGCAATGAGTTTGACATGTGGGACTTCCAGACTGAGGATTTTCTGTTCATCTGAGACCTTTCTGGAGCTCAGTCTCTCCTTTGACCCCTGGCCTGGCTGTCAGCACCATGTGACATGATCATTTCATCAGCCTGGATATTTAAGTCACTATGCTGGACAGGTGACTTTTGACTCAGTTACTGCATGACCTGTGCTACTGGACACAGACAGGTGCTCAGGGAGAGCCTCAAAAAAAGATGGTAAAAGTCCTGGGGAGGTCAGTTTGTGAGCCATGCTGATGTCTGGGGGGAAGGGTACTCTGAAGAGAGGGCAGAGCATGTGCAAAGACCTGGCACACCCGAGGAGGAGCAAGGAAGCCAGTGTTGCCAGCACTTGGCAAACAGGGAACACAGGAGATGATGTGACAGGTCATGGTGAGTCAGCTGGAGGACTGACACGGGAATCCACTGGCATGGGCTGAGCAAGTGCCACTTCTCATAGGGTTTAGGCTTTAAGAGCCTTGTTCCAGCTCCACTATTGGGAGGAGATGGATGGGCCAGAGGCAGAATCAGAAAGACCAGTAAGAAGGTCTTTGTAAAAAGAATTTAGGTGAGAGCTGACTTCACACCCTGAAGCCACATCATTCTTCCTATAAACAACTCTTCCCACCCCCCCAAGCTTTATTAGGATACAGTTCACACCCAGCACTCTGTAAGTTGAAGGTATACAGCATATAAATTGAATTACATCTATTGTGAAATGATAACGATAATCAACTTAGTTAATATCTGCCATCTTAAGTGGGTACAAAAAAAAGAGAAAAATAGAAAAAATGCTTTTCTTCCTTGTGATGATGACCCTTAGGATCTCCTCTCTTAACTCCTAAATATATCATACAGCAGTATAATACACCATGTCATATACTCCACTCCTCTATGGGACTTGTTTACAACTGGACATTTGTACATTTTGACCACTTTACTCCAATTCTCCCTCATCCTGCCCCACTTCCAGTAACCATAGATTTGATCTATCTTCCTTTTTTAAACTGGAAGTATAGTTGACATATAATATAATAGGTTTCAGGTGTCCTATAAATCTGATCCAATCAGTCATACATTTACAACTTTCAATAGCTCCCCACTACCCATGAAAAATAGTCCAAGTTTCTCAACATGGCATCAACCTACCTCTCCTGTACTACCCACCCCTCCCCTTCCTATGATGTCAGTTCTCCTGTTTCTGAGTCTCCCGGTCTCCCCCACTCTCGCCTCCCCACCTGGGTCCACGTGGTTTCCTCATGTCCCTGCATCCACAGCAGGGAGGGAAGAGCTGTTCTGGAGAAAGATTAGGCGAGCAAAGCCAGAGTTGGGAGGGTACCGGCGTGGGCTGTGATGGAGGAGGTTCAGTCCAAGCTGCCCTCTGGCTTTGCTCCTGGAGGTTAGCTTGTGGGCCAAGGAGCTGGGATCCTGAATGGATGACTGGACTCAGAGCTGCCTTCTCTTCCTTCTGGACTTTCTGGCCCAGTATGCACAGAGGCTACCCTTTTTCTGCCCACCATGATTCAGACCTGCAGTGGCTACTCATGGTGGGAAGGACTCAGGAGGGTCAGCTAACTGGGAGAAGCCTCTAGTCCTTGGCAGAGAACTGCACAGGCCAGGGGGCAGCAGTGTGGGAAGCTGGTGAGCACAGAGGCTGTAGCTGGTCCGAATGGGGAGGACCGTGCTACAGGAAAAGCTTACAAGTGGTGGGGCTCATGGCTGGGTGAGAGTTTTAGCCAGGTCTCTCCAAATGAAAGACCAGAGTGCTGGCTGGCCTCCAGCTTCCTGCTATCGGGCAGTTCCTCGACACGACAAAACTCCGGGCAGAGTGAAGAAATGAAGTACGGCACAACATTTTAACCCCAAAGAATCTCCCGTCTGCCCCAATTCCCTGGAAACATCTGATAAAAGCAAGCACAAGTCCCCAATTGCTCTCCTCCAGAATCTATGGTGAGAGACAAAGAGAAGAGAGACAGACAGAGCAACAGAGAGACAGAAAGAGGGAAAGGAAGAGAGACAGAACGGCTGACCCAGAGAGACCAAGGATGAGAAGGAGAAACTGCTTCCCCTATGTTGCCTGACTTTCCTTTTTTCCAAAGCCTTCTATAGAGCAGCATGGCTAGTCCATCTTTATGAAGCTGCCAAGCTGTTTGTGGTCAGATAATGATTTTTAAAATTAATTAAGTCTAAGGGAATGAAGTGCTGATGCACACTACCACGTGATCAATCACATCACTCTAAGCCAAAGATGCCAGACACGGAAGGACACCTGCTATGTAGCTGCATTTACATGAAATATCCAGCGTAGGTGAGTGAGTCCGAGAGACAGAAGGCAGATCAGTGGGTGCCAGGGCTGGGGGAGGTGGGGAGCCACTGCTCAGTGGCTATGGTGTTTTGGGTATGCTTTGGGACTATAAGGAGGTGGTGGTCGCACACCATGGAAGTACAAATCACCGCTGAATTAACGGGTCGCTTTAAAACGGTTAATTGGGTTATGTTAATTTCACCGCCCTTGAAAATTTAACTCAACCTTCTTCTTTAAATTCAGGTATCCTGTGCACTTTTTCATTTGTCTTTCCCTTAAAGAATTAGCATCTGCACTTTGAAGCTGGGTGGGGGGTAGGTGGGTGGGTATCCACTCTACTGTGAAAATCTGGTGGCCAGAAGCGTCCACAAAAGAGAGTGACTTTTCCTTTCAAATCAGTTGATGCCATAAACCTAACTGAGGGGAAAATAATCTGGAGATTTTACAGACCCCTAAGGCATTAGAAGTGAACAGAATTAAAGGCTAATTCCAGCTGCTCCCCCCCCTCCACTGTAGAAAGGGACACTATGAGTAGTGTCCCATAGCCTGTGTCCAGCCCAGCGTCAGATCCAGGCGACTTGGCTGTGTGAACACAGAGCTCGAGTGCTCGTCCCTGCACCCACCCACTCAGACCCCAGCAAGGGCTGCTGTGTGCCATCTGAGGCCTCCCCAGCCTCAGTCGGCGGGTTCTGGGTCCTGGCCGCACAGGAGGTTCACCTGGGAACCGAAAAATATGCTGACGTCTGGAACTCACTCCAGACCAATCTCCAAGTATTTAAAAATACCTGGGGATTTTTAAAAGCTCCTTTGTGATTCTAACATAGAGCTAGGTTAAAGACCACTGTCTGCGTTTCTTCCTCTGTATCTGGGATTTCAATCATCCTCGGAAAGTGTCCAGGTACAAAGAACATGAAACACCACGTCGCAACCACCCAGCCAGCATCTGTGTGATCCCCACAACAAGCAGCTGCACGACCACCCCCACAGCCCCTGCGCGTAACCCAACCCGCTGGGGGGGGTGCCTCCTCTGTGCCTCAGTTCCCTGCCGGCACTTTACTGGGGGCTACTGAACCAACGGCTTGGCTGGGTTCCTTCCAAGCAAGATGTACCCCCCTCCCCATGCAGGACCTGCCTCTCACGCCCCACAGTCTCTGGACATGGTGATCCTTCCAGACTCTGAATGTCATCAGAACCCTGAGTCACTGGACTCAAATCCCTCCAGTGATCATGGTTATGTTGAAGGCTCTGTGTTTCAGGCAGACACAGAACATCTCCCAAGTTCAAGAGTGAGGGCTGTGGGCACCATCAGCCCATGCCCAGGCCTTGACCACAGATGAAGCCCCTTGATGCTTCCAGCCCACAGGACCAAGACAGCTCCTCGAGAGACCCCGTCTCCCAGCCTCAAATGACCCCATCTCTCAAGCCAGAAGCCAAGAGCAAAGGTAATCATATTCCACATAGAATAAAATAAAATTCTTACCGAAATATCTGGCTGCAAATGTTCTTCTTTTGTTGGAAGCTGTCGGCAGCATAATGAAGCTGGCAGACTATGTGCAAATTTCTTGTGTATCCTTTTTATAAAGAACCAACCACATCCTCAAGCAGACAAGCTAATTCCTGTTTTCCAGTAACGGGAGATCAGCATCTATAGAAAAGAAATATATTTAGAATGCCCTTTATCTGGTGTCTTCTTGGATTTCAATCAAGGAGCCTTGCTGTGAGGAATGAGTCCCTTAAATACAAGTGTGCCCAGGGATCTTGGAATGGCTTTGGGCAAGTCATGGGACCGCTGGGTATCAGTTCCTCGTCTGTAAAATGGGAACAATAATGACAACTGCCCCTCCTGGTGAGCAGAGGATCAACAAGATGAGGAAAGCAGTAAAACAGCAAAGCCCTTCACACATCAGATACTCTGTTTGATCTTTCCATCAGCTGACCTGGATTCAGAAGGAGCTGTGTTTCCCACACAGCCTAGAAAGTGGCTACAGACAATGACTGACAAGCACGCAGAGATTGCCAGGATGCTGTCTGTGACTCCCATCTGGTGTGTGCCACAGTCCTGCCCATGGGGAGACCAAGGACATGGTCCCCATACCTGTACCAAGAGATGAAGTCCCCACAGCATGAGCGGCAGACCCTCAGCCTTGTACTCCGGCTGCTAATAGTGTGGCTTTTTGCTCCATTGCTGGAAAAGTCAGCATCATCCATGCATCATTTCCAGGTGTGGGAAATCAAAAAGAAAATCCCAAGTAGGAAACAGCCAAGTGAGGTTCAGGCGGCCATCAATGTCATTGACATCGTGGTCTTGGCAATCCCGGGGAAAGGCAGTTCCCGGGGGGTGGTGCTGTCCATTAAAATACAGATGGAGTTTATAGATGCCAGGAGCAAACTCTGGGACGACAGCCCCCAGAATGTTCTTCCTACTCCCCTTCTCGTCTCCTCTGCTCTCCTGTTTCTGCTGTATTTCTTGGGTAGTGTGTTTGTGATCACAGAACCAATCCCCACCACACAGATAAGACAAGCATGGCCAGCACTCGGTGTGGGCAGATCCCTTCCCCCCACAAGCTGCGGGGATGCAGGGACTCAGGCTGTCATAGCTATAGGAGGTGGCAGCGGGGCTGTGGGCTGCTGGGCTGGATAGCACTGTCCTAGGCTGCAGTGGGGCAGTGTCATTGTGTGCCAGCCTGGGCCATCTGTGGACAGTTACAACTTCTGGCATCTCTAAGGGGAGCACGGGGCCAGAGCAGAGGAATCGCCACAGTGGTGCCTCTGGGGAGTGATCTGGGACAGCTGACAGCCAAAGAAGCCACAGCAGAGCCCCAGACCAGAGGATGGGGTGGACCCCAGCCCAGGAGTTGGAGGGGCAGAATGGCAAGCAGAGAACTCTAGAGCTGAGACAGACTCAGAGACCCTTAGGGGCCCAGAGTGAAATCTCTCTGTATTCTCCAAGCACACGGGACTAGGAGAGTAGCCAAGCGGAATGAAGAGTGACAGGAAGAAGCCCTTCCTATGACCTGGTGTAATAGGGACTTTAGAATTAAAAACTCAGGGTCTGTCTCAAGGTTTTTCTTTTTCTAGTGGTGTGAATCTGGACATGCTACTGAAATAGGGCTACCCAATTTAGCAAACAAAACTACAGAATGCCCAGTTATGTTTTTAGTGTAAGTGTGTCCCAAATATTGCCTGGCACATAGTATCCTATAAAGGTATTCATTGTTGTTCTGTATTTTATCTGGCAATCTGATGTTTATACCTTCTGAGTATCCATTTTATCTTTGGTCAAAAGAAGATAATCAGGTAAGAAACTTTCAGTTGCTGGAAACAAAAAAGACAATTAAAATTGGCTTAAAACACAAAGAGGGATTTACTGGCTCCTTTAGTGGGAAAGTACTCATAATATGGACTTCAGGCATGGCTCGATCCAGCAGTTGATAATGTCAACCAAGTCTGGTTCCCTCCCATCCTCAAGTTCCCTTGTTTGCTTCCTGGGTGTCTGTGTCATCCACACCAAGGTTTCTTAATTATTTAAAAAAATGCTGGATGCCAGCTTCAGGAGCTAATATTTTCTCCTTCATGTCTAATAGGAAGAGAATATATCTTTTGGTGTTTCTCTCACAAGTGCTGGGAAGCTTCCTTTCCCTATCTCCCCAAATACCTCTTGCCTGATGGCTTTGATTGGACCACAAAATCCAGCCTTGAAGCAGTTCTGATGGTTGGGGAGAGATGTATGTGTTGGCTAAACCAGCCTGGTATCATCCGAGGAGCTGAGTGGACTGGGCTGGTATAGGAAAGAGGTAGATACTGGAATAGGTGCCAGAGCCCTGTGACCAATGTGGGGAGCCAGCTCCAAATACACTGCCCACTGCAGACTGCTGTAAGGATAAGATAGATGAAACTGAGCTCAGGAGTGTGTGTGTGTGTGTGTGTGTGTGTGTGTGTAAAATGTTAATTCTTCCCCTTGGACATGATCGCTCTTACTTTTTTCTCAGCCCCTACCTTTCTCCTGGCCAGATGTATGACCCATCTCAGCTCTGCTAGCACAGAGCCAAGAGGCCTCCCAGGGAACCAGTGTGCTGGGCCTCTGTCCTGGCTGTGCCATGTGCCCTGGGCTGGTCTCTGCCCCTGAAGGGCCCCCATTTACATCATGGAGGAAAAGCATGTGAGTAGGGGTGTCGGGTATGTGACGGTACCAGGAGGGCTCTGGTTAGAAGCGTGACCTCAGCCCTCAGCCTGTGGTGAGGATGACAAGGCTCGGGTGCATGGGCTTCTGTTTTGGGGAAAACAGGGGTGGAAGGGCAGACATGGTGGGCCTTGCTTTTCAGCCCCAGGGGGAGGGGAAGCAATCTCAGAGGCAGAGAAGACAGGAGAACTGCTCTCCAAGCATCCAGCCCAGCCACCCCCGTACCCTCACCCACCTTTCTTGGCAGCAGCGTTCAAGGGCAAGCCACAGCCCAGGTAAGCTCAGCAGAGTTGGGGCACTGCTCCCAGCACCCAGCAGCACCCAGCAAGGCAGTCATGGGGAACCCAGGGATGACTCAGCCATGAGCAGCTCCACTGGCGCCGGCCACACAGCCAACGGGCTCCCTGTGGGAGAGAGTGCTGGGAGCCCCAGGCTGTCAGGCACTCAGGCAGTGTGCCCTGCACCGGGCATCATCCTGCGACCCACAGGCGTTATTAATAATGACCAGCAGCACTCGGCAGGCCCAGCTGTGGAGCAGACATGTGGAAGGGTCATGTGTCTGACAGCATACCGAGGTAATATTACAGTGGACTTGTGGGTCACCCCATCACAGTTTAACGAGGGGGAGCATTCACACCCACGGTGCTCGGGGCTCACGGCCACCCCATCCCTCTAGCGTGGCCAAGTGGCCATGTTGTCCTGCACTGGCCCCGGGCATGTGTTCACTCTGTGGCCCCTCCTTCATCCCCACATGGGGGCCGTGCCAATGAGCGCCCACCACCCGGTGGCATCCGCCCGGAGACGGGGGACATCCAGGCAAACTGCCTGGGTGCTGCCTGCTGGGGAGTCTAGCTCACCTGGGACCCAAGGAGGACACCGCCGTCTCCGCCGCCCAGAGCCGGCCTGGGATCCTTCCTCGGACACAGCCTGGAGGGAGCGCTAGGGCTCCCTGCCCCCTCTGCTAACCCTGTGGCGGTGGCCTCGGCCCTGCCCCCAGTCCCCCATGTGACGAGTGGGCAGGGGAGGCGGGCAGGACCGGGGGGAAGCTGCCCTGGCCCAGCATCATCGGTCAGATGCAGGCTCCCTGGCTCCTCGGTGCCTCTGGGGACGGATGTGCTGATGGCTGTCCTCGGCCTGCGAAGAGCCTGCGGCTGCCCCGCCTGAGGAAGCCTTGCCCTGCCAGGTTAACCTCTGCCGGGAGGGGCTGCGGCAGGCCGGCTGAGGAAGGCGCCTGGAGTTCGACTTGGTGCAGAGCGCCCCCTGGCGGGCACCAGCAGGCACGGCCTCGCACGCCTTGGGACTGTGACCTTCCTCCCAGCCTCAGCTCAGCAGCTCCCAGCCTCCCAGTCATGGCAGCACCTATCTTCCCCACCCTCACCTGTAGCCTCACCTTCCCTGGGGCCACATGTGGCTGGGAGGGTGTGTAGGATTCCTGAAGATTTCCACCTTGGGTCTTCCTGAATTCTGCACAGCTGGCCAGTCTTGTGTCTTCAGTCTGGGCGCAAAGGTGGGGCTGGAGGTCATTAGGACAGGAGCCCTCAGGTTGGGGGTTGGGGTGGGGATCTGAACCACTTCCCAAAGAACCAGCATCACTTAAATCTCCCCACTTGGGAAACTGAGGTCAGAAAGGTCCAGTGAATTTCCCAAGGGGACAGATTGCAAGTGGTATTGCTGAGACTTGAAACCAAGGCCAGCAGATTGAAAATCCTTTGAAGGCCAATGCCAAGGACAGAGACAGGAAGGTAGCCTTTATTGACCTGGCCTCCCAGTAGCTCTAGTGGGCAGACCCTTCTCTGAGGGTGCATTGACCTCCCCCTCCCCTGGACTCAGTGTGGCCCTTTGCTCTTGCCTTCCCTGACCAAATCAAGGTGGCTGGCCATGGACTGGAAACCTCAGGAAGGCTGATTTGGCATCTGGGCAGAGCTGGGGCTGGGATGGAGTCTTGGTCATTCCAGTCTCAGGGCGATGATGATGGCAGAGGGACGCCAGTCATCCACCCTAAGCACTGCCCTTGAAGGCCCCTGGGAGCAAGGTGGGGTGGGCCGTGGTAGAATAGTTGCTGGCAGAGGCGAGGAGGCACACAGCTTGTTGCAAGGCCAGAGCTCAGGGCTTGTGAGAGCAAGGTGTAGAGAATTGCTCTTGGACCCTGTCCATGCCCACGGCTACCATGGGCATAACTGCAAAGCAGCACACTAGGCCTCCTTTGGGGCTGTGCTGTGGAGGGTTACTGCCTTGCTCCAGGCTTGCTGGGGGTGGCGTGGGAGCTGTAATGAAGTCAAGCAAGGGTGGTTTTGACTCCTGCCTGGGCACCTTTTAGCTTGGTCACTGATAAGTTACGCTGCCTCTCCGGGCCCCGTTGCCCATCACAGCAGTGCAGATTGAGTGGGGTAAGCTGCTCAAAGAACATGGCTAAGTGCTCTGGACCTGTCCTAATGACCATGATGGGCTGTACTTAACAGGGGCCTGGGAAGGGTTTCCTCCATCATCAGCCACAGCATGAGCTAGGGCAGTGCTTGGTTCTCAAACTGGGTCTCCTGCACATTTTTATATGTCTTGCATTTGAATTTACATTACACATTAAAGAATAAGCCATTTTCATAAGGTGGGATGTCTGCCTTATAATCAAACGCTCTTAGGTGATGTCAGGGCCCGAGTTTTTATTTGCACTTAAAATGTGATTGGCAGCAAATGGCAAAGAATGTACTTATCTTTAATGTTTCTGTTGGGCTTTGGTGCCCTGGGTCTCAGGAGCCAGCTGCCTCTTGGGCCTTTTTCTGGGAACTTCCAGGGGACAGAGTGGGAACCCTCAGTTCTAGCCAGAAACCTGTCACCATCAGTGGGGTGACTGGCTTCTGTGAAGTTAGGGCCCTGGGTAAGGGAAGCCCCCAGAAATCATGATAGTCACAATGATCCTCTGGAAGTTTTTCCATCAGCTGCTCAACTCCAGCAGTCATAAATTCAGCCAGAACTGTACTGTAGATCATATTGCATTAAGAAATCTTAGGAGACTTTTTATTTGTTTTTACATAGCAAAGTTTTATTTTTCCTAGTTGTTAGAAGTTATAAACATTGGAAGGATATATATTATTTTATAGATATAAATATTTAATTTGATGCTGGGGTCAGGGGATTGTTTCCCCCTTCTTTTGAAGAGGGCTTTCCATTATTGAATCCAGCACTGAACTAATTAATATAGGTAGAGCAAGGGGCACCTGGGTGGGTGAGTCAGTTAAGGTCTGGCTCTTGATTTTGGCTCAGGTCATGATTTCGGGGTCAAGGAATGGAGCCCTGCCTTGGGCTCTACACTGGGCGTGGAAACTGCTCATGATTCTCTTTCCCTCTCCCCCTATTCACCGCCCCCGCCCCCTCCCCACGTGCACACTCTTTCACTCTCAAAAAAAAAAAAAAAAAGATAGCACTCTTGACTTTAATTGGCAATTGTGGCCACACGATGGTGCTCTCAGCACACTACTTATTGGTGTGTGTGTGTGTGTGTGTGTGTGTGTGTTCAGCAGCACACAGTCATTTCTGAGGAAGCCCTTCTGAGGAGGGGCTCTGTAGGCCCAAGGGGGTTCAGAGGAGTGACTTGTGCAGCTCCTGTGGGAAACACATACTTCTGGGCAATTCAAGGCTGGGGCAAGTGTGAGTCAAGGGAGGCAATTCAGGTGCAAATTTGGAGGAGGCAACGTATGCCTCGCTTGCCAGCAGTCCAGAACCTGGCCTACTGGGCTGCAAGGAATGGCACAGGCCCTGGGGAACTGCCCCCTAAGTCCTCAGGAGAGGGGAAGATGCTTTGACCATGACCCTGGTCATGTAGAGCCCAGAGAGTGTGGCCAAGATAATCAAAGTACATTCTGGGAGAGGATGGAGAGGACTGGGCAAGGTGCGGCTCATTGGAAGTCCTGCTCGGAGTCAGGGGCGAGCGTGAGCATGGCAGCCAGCCACAGAGAGACCAGCGCGATGTGGCAGCTGAGCAGAGCATCCCCCTGGAGGCTGCTGGCCTGTCTGCAGTTCAGGCTTGCCCCAGCCTTTGGCAGCTCCTGCCCACAGCAGCTCCCCCTGAGGTAGAAGAGGCCCCAACACGGGCAGTCCTCCAACAGAGTTGTGGAGGTCCTGGCCCCTGTGGCAGGTGGGCAGGGGGGGCCTAGCCCCAGGTCCTCGGTGTCATTAGTGACACTGAGAGGGTCAATGAGGGCTGCAGCATGGCCTCTGGAAGCCGATGGCAAGAGCTGACCTGCCAAGAAGGCCTGGGGTGCCAGGTGTACAGGTAGACAAAGAAGTCAGCAGACATTGTGTCAATCTAAGCCATCATTGTCTATAAAAGAAATGAGAGTAATGAATACAGAGGCGTGAAGAACAAGGTGGAGAGGATATTGCACATGACAATGACTAATACTGAATACAAGAACATGGAAGAGAAGAATGGGGGAGAATTAGAACCCCCAGACTGCTGGGTCCTTCCTTGGGGCTTGAACTCCAGAGGAAGGCATCTATAATGTGAGCCACACATGCAATTAGTAGTTTTTAAAAGATTAATTAATTAATTTATTTATTTGTCAGGGAGAGAGAGAATGAGAGAGAGCGCATAGGCAGGGGAATGGCAGGCAGAGGGAGAAGCTGGTTCCCTGTTGAGCAAGGAGCCCCATGCGGGGCTTGATCCCAAGACCCTGGGATCATGACCTGAGCTGAAGGCAGATACCTAACCAACTGAGCCATCCAGATGTTCTGCAACTAATATTTTGCTAGTAGTCACACTGAAAAAGGGCAGAGGAAATAGTTTAATAATATATTTTATTTAATACAATATATACAAGATATTACACAGTTGGCCTTTGAACGATGTGGGGGCTCAGGGTGCTGACCCATTCTGCTTTTGACTCCCACAGAACTTAACTACTAACAGCCTATTGTTGATTGAAAGCCTTACTGATAACAGTCGATCAGCACATATTTTGTATGCTGTATCATGTACCATATTTGTATAATAAAGGAAGCTAGAGAAAGGAAAATTTTATTAAGAAAATCTTAAGCGGGGCGCCTGGGTGGCTCAGTGGGTTAAAGCCTCTGCCTTCAGCTCAGATCATGATCCCAGGGTCCTGGGATCGAGCCCCGCATCAGGCTCTCTGCTCAGCAAGGAGCCTGCTTCCTCCTCTCTCTCTGTCTACCTCTCTGCCTACTTGTGATGTCTGTCAAATAAATAAATAAATAAATCTTTAAAAAAAAAAAAAGAAAAGAAAATCTTAAGCAAGAGAAAATACATTTATAATACTGTACTACTGTATTTATCAAGAAACCCTTGTTGTTCAAAGGTCAACCACCATTTCAACATGAAATCGATGTAAGTACAGTCATTGAAAAATTTTATATTGTTCTTTATACTTAGCCTTCCAAATCTGGTGTGTATTTTAACATTTATACTGCATCTCATTTGGATGCTAAATGTCCATTAGAAATATTTTATCTATATTTAGATTTCACAAGATTCAGAGTCAAAAAAGACAATTCACCTGCCCAAATAGTTCCCAGCATATGTAAAAGCTTTCCAGCAACTGGATTGTATATCAATTTTTAAATTAAAATGAAATTAATTAAGATAAAAGATTTAATTGTTTGTTGATCCTATTTCAAATGTTCAATAGCCAGAGGTGGCTTGTAGCCCAGCTATAATGCACAGTTCAGTTCTAGACTTTTAATTTAATTAATTAGTTAATTACATTTAAATTTTGTTAGTTACATATAGTGCAATATTGGTTTCAGGAATAGAATTTAGAATCCAGTGATTTGTCACTTACATACAACATCCTGTGTTCATCACTACTGCCCCCTTTTTAATATCTATCACCCATCCAGCCCATCACCCAACCCACCTCCCACTGACCATCAACTAGTTCTAGACTTTTGAAGGTCAAGTATGTGTGTTAACATTTAAGAATAACAAGTAAAGAATAGAAATAGAATGTATAACTTCCAAACCAGTAGAGGGAGATAAAGACCAAAACAAAAGCAAAACTAAAAAACGAACCAAGAAATACTTAATAAATTCAACAGAAAGAAAAAAGAGAAAGAAAAACTTAAAAGAAAAATCATGGTAAGTAGAAACACAAAAGAAGGTAAAAAATAGGTATAAATATATCAGTAATCATAGTAAATGTGAACAGATTAGCCTCATATAGTAAAAAATAGAGGTTACTGAAGTTGAATTTTTAAAAAATCAAATTATAGCTGTTTTCCAAGAGACATACCTAAAACATAAGGACACTGAAATATTGAGAATAAATGAACTGAAACTGTCTTGAACCTCTAAACACCTAAAAAAAAAAAAGCTTGAAAGGAAGAAAACAAACAAACACAAACCTGTGACCTAATAAGAAGAATCTGGCCAGTTTACAATCTAAGTGGACAATTTATGACAACACTCTCAGAAACCCATAGGATAAGCAGAAATTTAAAAAAAAATCAGTAGAAAAGGAAAGATTTTATTTCATTTATTTATTGGACAGAGTGAGAGAGAGAGTGAGAGAGCACAAGCAGGGGGAGCAGAAGAAGCAGGCTCCCTGCTTCAACGTGGAACAGGGAGCCCAATGTGGGACTTGATCCCAGAACCCTGGGATCATGGCCTGAGCCAAAGGCAGATGCTTAACAGACTGAGCCACCCAGGAGCCTGAGAAGTAGAGACTTTGAGCAACACAAGGAGCAAGCTCGAAGTAATGGGTATTTGCAGAAGCCCTCCCCATGGAATGTTGATAGAAACTGAGCATATTAGCTCATCACAAAGGAAGGCAAAATAGATCAACACTGAAGGATTGGTATTATTCACAGTTCTCTGATCTCAGTGCAATAAAATCAAGTATCTGTAACAAAAAAAGAGCTGAAAATAAAGGAAATACATTGAAATGCTTAAAAAAAACAACAACCCTCATTGTTTGTTTATGCCTCCAAGCAGATATTGGAATGGAAATTCAAAAATAATTAGAACCTCATGCAACACAAACAACACGTTTTAGGACTTATCATAGGTAGCTAGCCAACATGGTTCCTCAAAGGAAATGTATGGGGTTAGATGTGTATGGTTAGAAAACAAAAAAGTTGAAAATTGAGCGGGAGTTAAAGATGTGAAACAAAGGTAGCATGTGATGACAGCTGTTGTTGCTGCTGTTTTGTCCATCCAAGTTTCACTCTGCAGGGGGCTGAAGAAATGGTTGTCCGTGGGGTGTACAATTTCTAACTCCAGGACCTAGACTCAGCCCTTTCTTTCTTGTACACTCTCCCAGTCATCTTAGTCACTTCTACCAAGTTTTAAAAGATCATCTGATGAGCCCCAAATTGGTATTGACGGGTAGCACCCCTAAGTTACAGGCTTCCTTTTCTGACTGCCCCAGGCAGAGAACAATGTCATCTCATGGCCCCTGGTCCTGTGTCCAGCCCTCTGCTGAGGGGTGGGATCAACTCCCACCAATCCCCATGGAGAGAGGATAGGCAAAGGGAGGTTCTCTCAAGCAGCTATGTTTGTCACAGCCCCAAAGAGAAAGCAGGTGAGTCGTTAAACTGTGCCATGGCCCCCAGTAGGAACTCAACAGTGAAAAGGGATGAGCTTTTGATACACATGACAAGATAGATGGATCAAAAGGGTATTACGCCGAGAGAAAAAAGCCCATCTCAAACAGTCATACACTGTATGGTTCTATTTACATAACATTTTCAAAATGACAAGATTGTATACATGAAAACCAGATTTAGTGGATTTAGTGTTTGCTCAGGTTAGGGATGGAGGGGGCAGGAGGTGGGTGTGATGACAAAGGGGGTAGCACCAAGGAGATCTTTGTGGTGATGGAATAATTCCATCTCTTGGCAGTTACAGAAATCTACCCATGTGATAAAATGTCATAACATGATACACATTGTACCAATGTCAGTTTCCTGGTTCTGAGATGTAGCCAGTGGGGAAAACAGGGTAAAAGGTATGTGGGACCTCTCTGTAACATTTTTGCAACTTCCTGTGGATCTATAATCATTTCAAAATACAAAGTTTTTGTATTAGCAACTGTATACATTTTTAATCCATTATGTATCCACATAAAAAGGTCTTCTTAGGAAGTTAAAGCTTTGCTAATATAATCAATTTTAAAGATTTCTCTAAAAGATCAAAAGGCAAAATGTTTATGATAATTAATGACTATAAATTGAAATAAAAGCTCCTTGGACAAAACTTAATTTTTATTGTGATTTTCTCTTGAGGATGTAGGGCAAGAGATGTGGCTTATGGACAGGACTAGTCTAATGCACAGATGTTTAAGGTCACGGCCATGAATCATGCTGGGCCAGAACTTTGTGTAAATCTCAAGGGCCAGAGGTGCCCATGTATGCTTTAATAGATGTATGCTGTGTATATTTGGGTTATTGTGGGCCTTCAAAGCATGGTGCCCCAGGCAGGGACCCCTCTCCTTCCTTGACACGTGGCACTTTCTGTCAGTGCTCATATGAGCACATGGGTGCCTGGGTTTCCATGGCAATGGGCTTCCCCTCTGGGAGAGACTGGCTCTCAGAGGACATGGAGGCTGTCCAATGAGGACCTTGACCTCCCCCACAGGACAGAACTCACAGGTACTGGAGTTCAGGGAATTTGGGGACACTGGGCTGGACAGGCTTCTCTGAGGGGCCAAGGACTATGGTCACTCATTGCCAAGTAGAGCCCAGCATTCCTGCAGAGAGAGACCCTGGCTGGCTGCTCCTGGGGAGACAACTGCCATGGCCCTTCATCCCTGGACTTGATGCCACTCTGAACAGAAAGAGCAAGGTTTCAACTAATGCTGTTCCAGACCAGCTGAAGCTAGTGTTACTTTTCCCCGTATTCTCCTCCTTTCTTTCTATTCATCAGGTAGCAGATGCCCCAAAGATGGCCTTCCAAGTTCCCCCTCCTGCTGTGTGCATCTCTTCTCCCATCAAGAGGTGGACATATTGCTGGGACAGATCTGCACATAGCTTCTAAGAAGCCTGTCAGCATCACTTTCTCTCTCAGAGAGTTAGCCGCCATGTTGTTCGTGCCTTGTGCCAGTCTAGCCAGTGATGAGAAGCCATCTGGAGAAGAGAAGCTACCAGGAGCTCTGAGGCACCAGCCATGGGAGTCGGACCCCTTGGACCTTCCAGCCCCTCTAGACCCCAGATGAATGCAGCTGGCGGTCCTCAGCCCACACTTCATGAAGCAGAAGAACTGCCCGCCTGAGCCCTGTCTGCCTTTGGTCCTGCAGAGGCATGAGAAGCAACAACTGGCTGTTATTTTAAGCCATTATGTTTTATTATACAGCAGTGAGTACCTGAAACACTCTCCAGTAAAACTTGGAAAAATCTGATGGTCAAATGTTTGAGCACCTACTATTTGCCAGTAGAGACTGGAGTTTGGGGCTGGGGCCCCACACATGAACAAGAGAGTCTCTGACTCAAGAAAAGCAAGCAGGCAATGATACCAGAGTGATGTGCAGAATGGATGAGCAGTAAGGAAATGTAGGGTGCTCGAGGGCAAGGGAAGACAGAGAATCCTATTGCAGAAAGGCAGGAACAAGAACAAGGCATCTGGCCTGGTTGCTCCATGCAGCAGTAAGGACTAGGGGATGGTTGGGGATAGTCTCCTGCGGTATTTTACGTGTATGGATTTTGCCAGAGATGTAATAATGATGCTACTTACAGATGATGTCAGTGACATGCTATGGGCCAGGTGCTGTGGATCCTCTCACTGTTTTCCTCCCACCTACGAAGAAGTGTATTGCTATGGGCCCATTGTACTGATGAGAAAGCTGAGGCCTGATGAATTGCAGTGACTTGCCTGGGGTCAGGCAGCTAATGAGGGACAGAGGTAGGAGCCAACTGAGGTTCTTGGACCAGGAGCAGAGGTTTACGGCCATGATGCTGTTCACTGGCTTCTAACTTAACATTTTTAATGAAGCATTTCCTCATGGCATTAAAAATCACATCTGAAATGGTATATTAATGACCATATATTGTTTTAAACTCCCCTAAAACAGAACACTTCAGAGTATTTCCATGATGCAGGGAGTACCTTTCAGCATAAAAGTTTGCTCTGCTCCTGCCTTTATTTATGTTCCTACATCATTACATTATTAAAAAAAAAAAAAGCTTTTTCTGAATATAGGGTCATTTCCTTTGGATAGATTCACAGAGGGTAAATAAAATATTTTAAGTTTAGGGTTTTCTGCAAGAAACCTCTGGAAGGAAAAGACCATTGATCTCCGTGAGTGACCGTCACACCCATCCATACTTAGCGCGATCATTCCCACATTTCATAGTTCTCCGGAAACACAGAGAGGTACTTCTGCAGAGGACCTAGCTATAATGACTCATAATGAAACCGCCCCTAAATTTTCCCTTAAAACGTGAAGTGAACCTGTGGCTGAGGTTTGAGAATTCAAATGTGCTCTCCGGGCAGTTACCTCAGTGGGAGTGAGCAGAAAGCAGAAGTGGCCTCACCTCCCTGCCTCTTCCCCTTGCCTCAGAAGCAAGCTAGCTCCCGCAACAGCCTCAGGGCTGGCAGCCTCCCAGGGTCTTGAGGCAAGCCAGGCTGGCAGCCGGTGGCCTTGTGTGGTGGGGGTGTGGGGGGTGGGGAGCTCCTCTCTGAAGGGGCAAGTATTGCCCCAGGGCCTGCACACTGGCATAGCCATGTCATTTAGAGAGTCTTACAACTGCCCCATGAGCCCAGGGCAGGGGTGGGGCTGGGAGGGATCAGCAGCCTCTTTTTAGAAATGTGGTGAAGGCGAAGAGGAGTGATCTGCCCTATTAACCTGCTGTTTCCCAGCGTCTGCTTCCTCATCCTCAGGGTCAAGTCCTAGTTATCCTTCTGGCGAGTCTCCTAGTCCCCTGGGACCACACTGGCCCTGGAGCCTGGGAGCAGGAAGCCTCTCCATATTATCCTAATTTCTTACGTGACATGACGGTGAGGTTAGCAAGCCTGTGAGACAGAGGTGTGCTGATAAACCCTTAACAACTAGCTCTCAAAAATATGTCTGTCTTTCTATCTATGCCTCTATCTATCCATCCATCTATTTCAGTTTATTGTAAATTTTACTGATATAAAATATGTGTAGCACATAAGTTACAAATAATAGTAAAGCATACAATTCTTTTTTTTTTTTTTTTAAGAATTTATTTATTTATTTGACAGACAGATCACAAGTAGGCAGAGAGGCAGGCAGAGAGAGAAGGGAGGAAGCAGGCTCCCTGCTGAGCAGAGAGCCTGATGCAGGGCTCGCTCGATACCAGGATCCTGGGATCATGACCTGAGCTGAAGGCAGAGGCTTAATCCACTGAGCCACCCAGGCGCCCCAAGTATACAATTCTTGATTGCAAATTCCATTTAGTCAATTCTAATGGAATGCCATTACTACTTTTTGCCAAATTTTTGAATCTGTAGCCAAACTAGTGTGTCAGTTTAACCACGATTTGACAAATGGAGTTGCACCCTGATCCACCGTGCTTTCCCCAGTAATTTACAGTCATTAAGTCAGATGTGTAATTTACCGCTAAACTCTTTCTCAGGCAATGTGCATTAACTGAAACCACTTGCAACTTTCGTGCTGCATAGGTTAGAACTTTCCTCCGTTGACAACGGCGTGAGTGACTTTGCTGAACTGAATAATTGTTTTCGAACAACAGAAAAATATTTCCTCAATTTTGTATGCTCTTCACAATGTGATGGCTATAGACATGACCCAATTTAAATTTAATCTGCGTTAGTAACAATTTCCCCACCACTTTCTCAAGACTAATCCACAAAATAACAAGTCAGGACCTTGTTGGTATAATAGTTTCTAGTTTCCAAGATGTACATTCTCCCACCCTGGTCAATTTTAAAATTCCACCATGAGCTGGAAGGTGTGTGGTTGTACATCGTTGTACAGTTTCCCCCACAGACACAATAACCTCAACAGCATGAGAGCAAATTGTAATGAAATGAGTAGATTTACGTACTTGCTATCTTTGTTTTAATATATTTAATGATGTTTTATTTTATTTATTTATTTATATTTTAAGTTTTTTTTACTGTGTTATGTCAGTCACCATACAGTACATCATTGGTTTTTGATGTAGTGTTCCATGATTCATTGTGTATAACACCCCGTGCTCCAAGCAATCCAGGTCCTCTTTAATACCCTTCACTGGACCATCCATCCCCTCCGCCCCCTTTTAAAACCCTCAGTTTGTTTCCCGGACTCCATAGTCTCTCACGGTTCATTTTATATAATTTAACTTTAAGGTTTTAAAGACACAGAAGTGCTTTTCTTCTCTCTGGGTCAATCATGTTTCTTGATTCTACAATGAATATTGTGGGAAACCACACTATTGTCAATGTTGTTTATTAGTTTTTGAGTTTCTAGGGCCAACCTATGGACAAAGCAAGTAAGAGACTTGTAGTTAGCTAACACAAAGGTTTTAAACCACGATGACTTGAAAACAATAGCATAAGAAACATAAATAAGGGGATGGGAGAGGAAGAATAACCAGGCTAGTATTTTTAGCTTTCATAGTAGCCGATACCATCTTGATTTAGTGAAGACTTGAACGTACTATGAAAGTCATGAAAGCAACTGCTAGAAAGAAATATAAGAATATGATGAACAAAGCTAGAAAGGCAACATGTAGAAGAATAAAGTAAAAAATATGATTATGAATCACGAAGGTGTATGAGCGAGGAAAAAGAAAGTAAGGGAAGGAAGGTAATTTTCTTGTTTCTCCTTTCTGAAGGTCTAAAGTCCACCGTCTAAAATTAACCCTAAAATAGAAGTATTAGTTAAAGTTGTCATGGTAACCATGAGAAGGTCTACAAGAAATCACTCTTAGTGATTATTTGGGCAAAGTTGAAAATGTCCACAGGCAAAAGAGAAGCTAGTTTTTGTGTTTTTATAAGCTGAATTTTCTTCCATGTGCAGGTACAGTTTTATAAGTGAAAAAAACAATCAGTATTCAAAAAGCAACTTCTGCTTCCTCATCCTGGACCCCATTTACTTTGCAGTAATCTTTTTTACAGTATTTTTTGCTTTCGACCACATATGCAAATATCCTGCATTCACATTTCATCCCTATTTCCACTCCCTTGGCTCTCCCCTTTCCCCCTGGCGGCCAGGGGAATTCTGTCCTTACACTGGGGAATGGCCACATTTTGTGCTTGTCCACGCTACAAATATTCACAATATGCTGAACGCTGCACTTTGCCATAGGTACATTCTTAGTATTTAAATGCCATTAAGCTAAATGTATGTATTGGAAAGGGAGGCTCAGCGGGCTTAGACACCTTACTCCCAGTCCCACAGTTTAATGGCTAAAATTAACACATTCCTCTTCTTTGCACCAAAGGATTCAGATAGTCAAACCAATATCAGCATGGGCACCCCCTCAGGAAATCCCCCAGGCAGAACTGCTGAGAAGTAGAGGGTGCCCTGACCTGCCAGTTTGCACATGTATTCTATTTGATTCTCATGGAAGCAAAATCTGGATGAAACTGTAATTTCTTCATTTTCAGATGAGAGGACAGTCTCAGTGCGGCTAAAGAATGGGCCTGAGATCACCTTTCCCTGCCTGCTCCCCCTCAGCCCCCAGCCACCTGCCTATGGGAACATGCGGTCAGTCCCTTCCTCTGATAAGTCCTATGGCTGCTGGGAATGGTGCTCCCAGGAGGGAGGATGGCAGGGTCCTGAGCTCCCTCTCTGAGCACAAGGGCTCAGTGCCTCTGATGGGAACCATGGCAGCCCTGCTTCTTCTGTTAATGTTCAACATTCAGAGCTCAAGCTGATCCCCTCCTGCTCTGCCTTTCTTTGCAGGGTGTGTCCGGGAGCCATGCCTGAGTGGAGACCCACAGGGGCCACAGGCCAGCTGGCAAAGCTGTTACGTACGGAAGCATGGGGCCAGCACCTGCTGTGCCTCCGCTGCTTCCCCTGTCACCAAAGGCCACTGTTTGCAGGGTGGAGGGGGTGCTGCCACAGCACAGAGGCCCTCAAGATGGCTGTGTCCTGTTACTAAGGATGCAGGACCTGAAGAACAGCCCTGGGACGCGGAGAAAGGTGCTTCCTTTCCTTTACATCATCTCAGCGCAGGCTAGAGTTGGGAGGGAGGCTCCTCCACACGCATCTGACCTTGACCAAGCTCACACATCCAAGAAGGGAAGCTAGGTCAGTCTGCTCTATCAGCCCCACCCTGCCTTTCCGCAGTCCCCAGGGAGTGCTCCTAATGTCATCAGCAACTCTGGACCCACCAACCCCACCTCCCAGGCCTTTGGTTCCCCTACTCCTGGGTCAAACATGGCAGCCTCTCATTCAAAGTGGCTGCATTCCTTTTTGTCTCCTGCTCTAGGAGAGGACAGGCTTCGCTGCCTTGCAGTGACCTTTCTGGGGCATGAGCATCTGGCTGGATGCAGGAGGAGACAGCCTTCCCTGCACCTCTCCCGCGGCCAGGCCCTCATGTGGTCTCAGCCAGGACATTGAGCTGTGATCAGGGCCAGCCACTCTCAGGGCCAGCCACCAGCGACTGTTCCGATTGGGGGACTGGACCATGGTGACCCCCAAAAAACCTAATCACAGTCACTTCCCAGGTCCCACCCATGCCACATTTGGTTGGCCCAGGTGTTTACAGATCCAAATGAAGATGCGAGTGGAGGGAACAGATCTCTCTGGGAGGCTGAGCTCACATGAGAGGGACACCGTGGTTGCCGTGGACCAGGGAAGGGAGCAGGTGGAATGATACAGCTGGAGGGAGTGACCAGAGGGACAGCCCCTCCTGCTCACTTCCCGAAAGGCAGTCACTGGCTTTCTGCACCTCCAACGGAGAGTGTCCCCAGTGAGGCAGGTGGAAGGAGCACCCAGGCACTTGCCTGTGGGGACTGAGGACACATCTCCCATCTAGACCCTACCCCAGGCTTCTCTAAAGACAAGGTAGACAAGACTTGCCTCCAGAAACCGTGTCTCTGTTCTCTGCCCCAGCCTCCTCCAAGCTGTCAAAGGCGTGGTTGCATGGCCACGCTGTGGCTCTCTTCATTTGGGCTTTCACTGGGGGTCAGTTTTCCTTCACAGCCAGGCCTCCGAGGCCCAGAGCAGGTTCTTGGGGCCACGTTTCCTCCTTCGCCGTCCTGGTGACAGCCTGGGAAAGCTGCGCACAGCTCTGCCCAGACGTCCTGGTCACGCCTGCGCAGCCCGCGCAGAAAGGTCGCTTTCCCCACATTCCCAGCCGGTCTCCCAATGTCCTTGCCTTCCTACCTGCTGCTTCTGGCCCTCTCCTAGCCGGCTCCCAGCACTCCCAGCCTCTCCCAGTGCAGACTGTCTTCAAGGAGACTCAGGCTCCAAGGTAAATCCTTCTCACACCCTTCTCACTGGCGTGTTCTCTGTAGCCAGGAAGGGTTGAATGGGGCCTTTGGAGATGGAAAAGCAGCCCCTCCTGGATTGGGTAGAATTTTGGGAGGGCCATCACCTAGAGGTCTAACCCTTGCCACGCCAGCCTTCTGCTGCCGGCTGTGTCCAAGATTCAGCTGGGGCTTGCCATGGTTGTTCTAGACGCCGCACCAGTAGAATGCTCCCCTCTTCCTCTGCTCCCTCCCCTTCCTACCTTCCTCCCTCCCCCAGGACAGCTGCTGCTCTGGTGGTTGACCTGGTGCAATGACTGGAAGGCAGTTCATCCCTTCCACGTTGTCCACGGCGTAGCCCCGGGCACTTGTGAAAGGAATGTATGTTTTACTTTGGTTTCCTCCTGGTTCCCCCAGGCCTGCAGGCAGCCTCTGGGATTCCCCACCCCTCTGCTCAGCTGTGCCTGCTCCTGGAACCCTTGCTTTTCACGATGCCCCCTCCTTGGGCTCTCACAGGAGGTCTGGGTCCCTGGCCTTGAGCCTGCCCTCTCTTTGGAACGGACCTGCCTCATGGTTACCTCTCTGGAGCTCTGTTCTCCCCGCGCCACACCTACCAAGTGCTTCATGAATGCTGTTCATTTTTTTCTTTAGCATTTTTTTTTTTTTTGCATGTAAACAGTGGGTTCACTTGGCTTTTAGTGAGTGGTGAGAAATGATCTAATTTTATTTTTTCTTACATTTCTATCCAGTTGTCCTAATATCGCTAATAGTTCATCTTTCCCCACTGATGTGAGATGTCACCTTTGAGTACACTAAATTTGCACATCTGATTGAGACTATTTCGGGATCTTCTGTTCCATTGTTCCCTCGATTTATCCCCGAGAACACTGTTCCCATGATAGAAGATTTAGAGTATCTTGTTTTGATTTGTGGTATACCTAGCCTTCCCTTCTTGCTCTCTTTCTTTCTCTCCTAAAAAAAGTTTTATTATGGAAAATATTTTAATATATGTAAAGTAAATATAATACTATAATGAACCCATGTACTCATGGTTCAACTTCAACTTTGATCAGCATTTTGCCATTTTTGGTTCATTTATATCTTATTTGCTACTTAATTATTTTAATCATTTCTTAATGTAAAATTTATGTATATTGAAATGCACGATTTAAAAAAATTGCTCTATTTGTGTATGTAGCCCATACAGCTATCAAAGCATTAAATATTTCCATTGCTTCAGAAAGTCCCTTTGGGCCTCCTTCCATTCCATGTGTTCTTCCCAGAGGCAACTACTGCTCTGATTTTTTGTTGCTGTTGTTGTTGTTACCATAGGTTATTTTTCATAAAAATGGGATCGCAGAGCATGCTTTTTGTGTGCATCTTTATTTAGTCAGTAAAGCCTGTGAGAGTCATCTGTGTTGAAGAGTGTAGGGTTAGTAGGCTCTTTTTATTTCTGAGTAGACTTCTATTATGTAAATATACCATGGTTTGTTTATTCATTATCCAGTTGGTAGACACTTGGATTGTTTCTGGTTTTTAGCTATCATCAGTAAAGCTTTTATGAATATCCATGCATGATCTTTATGTAGACATGTATTTTTATTTTATCTTGGGTCAGTTGGTAAGAATGCATTCCTGAGTCACATGAGTGTATGTTTCATGTTATAAAAAAACTGCTAAACTGTTTATGAAAGTAGTTGTATCATTGTATATTCCTACCAGCAATGTAGGAGCATTCCAGTTGCTCCAGGTCCTGGCTATTTGGTGTGAATTATCTTTTTTAGCCATCGTAGTAGGTGTGTTAGGCATCTCAGTGTGATTTTCCACTTATCTGGTAAGTGATAATGTCGAGCACCTTTTCATGAGCCTTTTGGTCACTAGTCTATTGTTGTACATAAATATTCATGTACATATATGCATATATGTATATATTTTGTATATTAAATTTTTTTTGGTATCTAAGTCTTTTGTACATAAAGGGTTATGAATCTTCTAATTATTGATTTGATGGAGTTCCTTTCTTGATCAGATATATATCCTTTGGGAATATAATTCCAGGGTGTGACTTGCCTTTTCATTGTCTAACAATCTCTGTCCAGGAAGCCTTTTCCTCTTCTCAGGGTCTGTAGATATTTTTTAATGTTTTCTCTTAGGAGCATTATAGCTTTAACTCTTTCAGTCTAAGAAACCCCTTATGTTTTGTTTGTTTATTTGTTTTGTTTTAGGGTCTTTTTTTCTTTTTTCTCTTTGTATATGGTGTGAGGTAAGAGTCAAGATTGATTTATTTTCATCATGGATATCCATGTTTCTTTTTTTTAAATTTTGTTTAAATTCAATTAATTAACATGTAGTGATTATTAGTTTCAGAGGTAGAGGTCAGTGATTCATCAGTTGTATGTAACACCCAGTACTCATTACACCACATCTTAATGCCTGTTACCCAGTTACCCCATCCCCGGACTCCCCTCCCCTCCAGCAAATCTGAGTTTGTTTCCTATGGTTAAGAGTCTCTTATGGTTTGTCTCCCTCTATGATTTCGTCTTCTTTTCTTTTTCTGTCCTTTCCCCAATGCTTCTTTGTTTTGTTTCTTAAATTCCACATATGACTGAGATCATATGATAATTGTCTTTCTCTTATTGACTTATTTCCCTTAACGTAATACCCTCTAGTTCTGTTCGCATTGTTGCCATTGGAAAGATTTTAATTTTTTTGATGGTTGTGTAATACTCATATATATATATATATATATATATATATATATATATATAAAAGGATAAAGAAGATGTGGTGTATATATACACCACATATGTATATTATATACACCACATCTTCTCCATCCATTCATCTGTCAGTGGACATCTGGGTTCTTTCCATAGTTTGGCTATTGTGGACATTGCTGCTATAAACATTGGGGTGCATGTGCCCCTTCAGATCACTACGTTTGTATCTTTGGGGTTAAAAACCTAGTAGTGCAATTACTGGGTCATATGGTAACTCTATTTTTAACTTTTTGAGGAACATCCATACTGTTTCCCAGAATGGCTACACCAGCTTGCATTCCCATCAACAGTGTAAGAGGGTTCCCCTTTCTCTGCATCCTCACCAACATTTATTTGTTGTTTCCTAACTTGTTAATTTTAGTTATTCTGATTGGTGTGAGGTGGTATCTCACTGTAGTTTTGATTTATATTTCCGTGATGCCGGATGATGTTGAGCATTTTTTCATGTGTCTGTTGACCTTTGAATGTCTTCTTTGAAGAAATGTCTGTTCATGTCTTCTGCCCATTTCTTAACTGGAATTTTTTGTTTTTTTTGGGGGGTGTTAAGTATGATAAATTCTTTATAGATTTTGGATACTAGCCCTTTATCTTTTTTTATTTTTAAGATTTTATTTATTTATTTGACAGATAGCAATCATAAGTAGGCAGAGAGGCAGGCAGAGAGAGAAGAGGAAGCAGGCTCCCTGCTGAGCAGAAAGCCCGATGCGGGGCTCGATCCCAGGACCCTGGGATCATGACCTGAGCCGAAGGCAGAGGCTTTAACCCACTGAGCCACCCAGGTGCCCCCACTAGCCCTTTATCTTATAAAACATTTTCAAATCTCTTCTCCCATTCTGTATGTTGTCTTTTGGGTTTGTTGACTGTTTCCTTTGCTGTGCAGAAGCTTTTTATCCTGCCTTGGAGATATGTCTAGCAAGAAGTTCCTGTGGCTGAGGTCACAGAGGTTGCTGCCTGTGTTCTCCTCTAGGATTTTGATGGATTCCTTTCTCACATTGAAGACTTTCATCCATTTTGAGTTTATTTTTGTGTGTGGTGTAAGAAAGTGGTCCAGTTTCATTCTTCTGCATGTTGGCTGTCTGATTTTACTAACACCATTTGTTGAAGAGACTGTCTTTTTTCCATTGGACATTCTTTCCTGCTTTGTCAAAGATTAGTTAACCATAGAGTTGAGGGACCATTTCTGGATTCCTTATTCTATTCCATTGATCTAGGTGTCTGTTTTTGTGCTAGGACCATGCTTTCTTTTTTTTTTTTTTTAAAGATTTTATTTATTTATTTGACAGAGAGAGAACAAGCACAAGTAGGCAGAGAGGCAGGCAGAGAGAGGGGGGAAGCAGGCTCCCTGCCGAGCAGAAAGCCCGATGCGGGACTCGATCCCAGGACCCTGAGATCATGACCTGAGCCGAAGGCAGAGGCTTAACCCAGTGAGCCACCCAGGAGCCCCAGGACCATGCTTTCTTGATGACGACAGCTTTGTAATAGAGCTTAAAGTCCAGAATTGATGCCCCTAGCTTTGGTTTCCTTTTTCAACATTCCTTTGACTATTCAGTGTCTTTTCTGGTTCCATACAAATTTTAGGATTATTTGTTCTAGCTCTGTGAAAAAAGTTGATGGTATTTTGATAGGGATTGCATTGAATGTATAGATTTCTCTGGGTAGCATAGACATTTTAATAATATTTGTTCTTCCAATCCATGAGCATGGAATATTTTTCCATTTCTTTATGTCTTCTTCAATTTCTTTCCTGAGTGTTCTATAGTTTTCAGAGTACAGATCCTTTTCTTCTTTGGTTAAGTTTATTCCTAGGTATCTCGTGGTATTTGGTGCAGCTGTAAATGGGGCCAATTCCTTAATTTCTCTTTCTTCTGTTTCTTTGCTAGTGTGTAGAAATGCAACTGATTTCTGTGCCTTGATTTTATATCCTGCCATGTTGCTGAATTGCTGTATGAGTTCCAACAATTTTGGGGTGGAGTCTTTTAGGTTTTCCATATAAAGTATCATGTCATATGCGAAGAATGAGAGTTCAACTTCTTTGCTGGTTTGAATGCTCTTTATTTCTTTTCGTTGTCTGATTGCTGAGGCTAGGACTTCTAGTACTATGTTGAGCAACAGCAGTCTAGTACTTTTTTTGAAATGGCTTTGTTTCTCATGAATCTTTTCTCAAAACATACCCTTATTGCCAGAAGCTGCATTCCGTTCTCCTTCTAAGCCTGCTCCTCACTGATATCCTCCCTCTGGTCTCATGAGATCTCCCTGCAAAGTGGAGCCTCTTTAGGGAGGACCTCATATCTGTCAGTGCTGCATCAGTGGTGGGAGGGCATAAAGGCACTCAGAGCTAAACAGAAGTTTCAGCTGTTTCTTCCTACTTCCCTAAAATAAAACTGTTTTGGCATGGCAGGTGTGTGGCTGTGTATGATGTGGGTGATGCCTATGAATTTCCCACAGACAGACCAGATCTTATCACCCCGGGTGTCAAGCACAGTGACAGCCATATGGCTGTATCAAGGAGATGACAGTGGGATAAATGGAAGTGTAGATCAAGAGAGGTTTTTTCCCAGTGCCTTACTGAAGCTCTCATCCTTAGTGATGTCTGTAACTTTTCAACAACCAAAGATAAATGAGCTTAGCTTAAAGGACTTGTTCTTGGGTTTAAAGGTCCTCGAGGAAGGCATTCTTCTCTCTTATTTGTGTCTGCAAAACCCAACTTAATACCTGGCCCTGATAAATCATTATGCTGGTTGCAGGGGGTTGAATGGCTTAAGTTTGAGTAATAGCTTATGACTCTTCTTTCTCTTTTCAGTGGGCTCCTTTTTGGGTGTGATGTCAGTGCTACCAATGTGGAGTTGTGAATTCTACCTTCCAGCTACCTTTGAAAATTAAAAGAAGTATTTGACCCTTTGTAGTCTTCCGATGCCCTGTCATTCTCCACGTCTCCTCCTGTCACCAGCAGCATCTACCACTACCCCTTCAGGCTCCAGGTGTCTTGTAGGGTTACTAGTCACACCAGTATTCATGCCCTCCATCCCCAAGAAAGTACAATCTGCTGGTTGGATTTCCTCTCTTTTTCTGGAGTTTATCATAATCCTCACAGGGGTCGTGAAAATTCAAGGAAATTGCTTTCTCTTCAGATTTAAAAAAAGTCCCACTGCTGTGGAACCAGCCTTCTTTCTTCTCAATTCCAACTTGGTGTAAGAAATACATTGTAATAATGAAATGGGAATGTGTTTATGATGAATTAAGTGAGAAAAAAACCCCAACATGTTATAAAGTAGAATTTATGGCATGATTTTAAATTTGTTAAGAAAAAAAAAATGAAGACCAAAGAAATATATTTCGGTAAACACAGAAAAAAAAATGAAATGTTATTCTCACATGGGTTATTGCTTAGCGGTTTGAGGTATTTAGATATTAATGATTTTAATTTTCTGCTGTATTCTTTATACTTTTTTGTACAATGTGTAAAATTAACAATTTATTTATTTTTTATTTTATTTTTTTAAAAGATTTTATTTCTTCATTTGAGAGAGAGAGACAGATAGGGACAGAGATAGTGAGAAAGAACACAAGCAGGGGGAGAGGCAAAGGGAGAGGGAAAAACAGGCTCCCATGGGAACATGAAAACAGGGAGCCTGACATGGGGCTCGATCCCAGGACCCTGAGATCATGAACTGATCAGAAGGCCGACACTTAACCTACTGAGCCACCTAGGAGCTCCAACATGATTTATTTTAAAAGTCAAGAAAATTTTATCAACTGTTTTTGTCTATTGTCTTAAGTGTAGATCATTAGCTCTCTGAAGAGAGTATGATGGAGACTATGAAATGCGTTCTTTTAATAATAGGAATAAGGCTGGCATATGGCTGAACTACACTTCCCAGCCTTCCTTGCCATTGGATATGGCCATGAAATCCCAATGGAATGTGAGCCAAAGTGTTGGCTTTTGTGAGTGAAGATGAGGTTTATCCATTTGCTTTCCCAGTTTGCTGATGGGATGCAGATACCTAGACTTTAAAGGACAAAGTAGCTTGTGTTCCTGAGTCACTATCTGAGGAACAACCACCTGCCCACTTGAGTAAGTGTTACAGGAAATAACTTTAACAGAAACTTTGTTTACTCATCTCTTTCTCCAGAGTCCTGCTGGGATCTGGCATAGAATAGATGCTCAGTGCGTTGTTTTTTTTTATTAGAACCTAACGTTGACTTTCCTGGTATCTTTGTCACAAAAAGTTACAAATAAAATACATATCCTTAACTTATCTCAATTTTATTACACAAAGTTAATAAAATGCTATTTCATGTAAAATGTGAGAAGCTTGCAACAGTATGTTTCCACTTACTCCCTCATCTTTTGTGGGACTGCTCTCATATATTTCTTGTAAGTATGGTATAAACTTCAATGCACAGTGCCACAATTTTTGCTTTAAACAATCCTAGTGTTTTAAAGAAATTAAGGCAAGAAACAGTAAATAGTTTAATTATATTTGCCATTACTGGGGCTCTTCCTTTCTTTCTGTAGATCCACATTTCTATCTGGTGTCTTTTCCCTTCAGGCTCAAAAATTTCATTTAGAATTCCTTCCTTCCTTCCTTCCTTCCTTCCTTCCTTCCTTCCTTCCTTCCTTCCTTCCTTCCTTCCTTTAAGATTTTATTTATTTGTTTGACAGAGAGAGAGAGAGGAAACAAGCACAAGCAGGGGAAGTGGCAGAGGGAGAGGGACAAGCAGATTCCCCGCTGAGTAGGGAGCCCAACTTATGACTTGATTCCAGGACCCTGGGATCATGACCAGAGTGGAAGGCAAATGCTTAACCTACTGAGCCACCCAGGCACCCCTCTTTAGAATTTCTTGTAGTACAATTCTTTTGGAGATGAATGATTTCAGCTGTCATTAATCTGCAAATAACTTAATTTCATTCCCATTTTTTCAAGGATTTCATTGACTAAAAAGTTATGTGTTACCAATTTCTGGTCTTTCTTTTACAATACTAGAGATATTTTTCCATTGTCTTATGACTTCCATTTGTTTCCTGATAAAACATCTGTCTGAGGTTGTGTTTTTGTTCCTCTGTTTGTAATACTAGTTTTCTCTGTTTTTAAGATAACCTTTTGTTTTTCACTGTTAGGAGTTTGACTCTGATGTCTGTAAGTGTACGTTTCTTCCTGTTGTGCTTGGGACTTACTAAGCTTATTGTATCCACAATTTGCTACTTTTCAACAAACTTTGCAAATTTCAAACATTATTTCTTCCAATGTTTTTCTCTACTCTCTTCTTTTTCTTCTTTCTCTCTGGGGCTTCAGTTACACATTTATTATGCCATTTGGTATTGTCCCAAATGCAACTGAATGCACATTTATTTTTCTTCAATCTTTTCTTCTCTGTCTTTCAGATTGAATAATTTCTATTGAGTGGTCTTCAAGTTCATTATTTTTTTTTTCTTTTACAGTCACCACTCTGCCATTGGCCATCAGTAAAATTTATATTTTAAATATACTTTCTGGTTCTAAAAGTTACATTGTTTTGTCCTTCTCTTATTTTACTATTTAACACATACAATGTTATATTTGTTTCAGGTGTACAATATAGTGATTCAACACTTCCATACCTCTCCCAGTGCACATCACAACAGGTGTACTCCTTAATCTCCACCACCAATTTAACCCATCCCCCACCCTCACCCCTCGGGTAACCATCAGTTTATTCTCTATAGTTAAGAGTCTGTTTCTTGGTTTGCTTCTCTCCTCTCTTTTTTTGCTTTGTTTGTTTTCTTTCTTCAGTTTCACATATTAATGAAATCATATGGTATTTGTCTTTCTCTGATTGACTTATTTCACTTGGCATTATACCCTCTACCTCCATCCATGTCATTGCAAATGGCAAGATTTCATTCTTTGTTATGGCCAAATAATATTCCATTGCATACTTATACCACATCTTCTTTATCTATTCATCTACCAGTGAACACTTGGGCTGCTTCCATAAGTTGGCTATTATAAATAATGCTGCTATAAGTATAGGGCTGCGTGTATCCCTTTGCTTAGTGTTTTTGTATTTTGGGACTAAAAACTCAGTAGTGTGATTACTGGATCCAGGATAGTTCTGTTTTTAACTTTTTGAGGAATCTCCATGCTGTTTTCTACAGTGGCTGCACCAGTTTGCATTCCCACCAAGAGTGCCAGAGGATTCCTTTTTTTCCCACATCTTTGCCAACACTTGTCGTTTCTTGTGTTTTCTATTTTAGCTACTTTGGCAGGTGTGAGGTGGTATCCCATTGTAGTTCTGATATGCATTTTCCCTGATGAGGAAGGATGTTGATCATCTTTTCATGTGTCTTTTGGCTATCTGGATGTCTTCTTTGCAGAAATGTCTCTTCACTTCTATTTTTTAACTGGATTATCTTTTTGGTGGGGGTGTTGATTTGTGTAAGTTCATTACATATTTTGTGTGGTAAGCCTTTATTGGATGTGTCATTTGCAAGTATCTCCTTACATTCAGTAGGTTGCTTTTTAGTATTGTTGATTATTTTCCTTTGCCATGTAGAAGCTTCCTATTTTTATGTAGTTCTAATAGTTTATTTTTGTTTTTATTTCCCTTGCCTCAAGAGACATATCTAGAAAAATATTGGTATGGTGGGTGTCAGAGACCTTACTGCTTATGCTCTTTTCAAGGATTTTTATGGTTTTATGTCTCACATTTAGGTCTTTCATCCATTTTGAACTTATTTTTGTGTGTGGTATAAGAAAGTGGTCCATTTTCATTCTTTTGCATGTAGCTGACCAGTCTTCCCAGCACCATTTGTGGAAGAGACTGTCTATTCCCCATTGAATATTCTATATTCCAATCTTCTCATATTTTCCATTTATTTGCTGAAATTTCCTACTTTGCAGTTATTATGACTATCTTTTCCTTTTAAGTCCTTGAATATATTTTTAATAGCTGCTTTAACATCCGTTGGTGATACTTCCAACTTTAGGTTCATCTTGGGGTCTATTTCTATTGACAGTTATTTTTCTTGTTATAGGTCACATTGTTCTATTTCTCCAGATTTCTACTAATTTTAGTCATAAGTTGGAGAGTATAAATGTTACATTGAAGGGATGCTGCACTACATTTTCTTCCATTAAAGGATGATGAGTTTTGTTCTGGTTGGCAGTTTAACTACTGGAATCTCCTTTTGGTTCTGCTGAGTTTGCATTTATTATTTGTTAGGACTTATCTATTTCCATTTTTGAACTTGTTCTTATTTGTGGCTTCTACTCTAGGGTATGGGTCTTTCTCTTCTGTGTGGCTTTTCTGGAGTGTAAGATGAATTCTCAATATGATCAGGGAGGTCTTTCCAATCGGAATGGGACGTAACTCGAACCTTCTTAACCCCGCCCAATCTCAGCTGCTTTTATTCGGTTCTCAGCCTTGGAGCAGGTGATCTAGGTCTTTTGGCGTCTTACCTCATGCATGCACAGGTGACCCATGGCCAAGGACACACACCATGAGTTCCCACAAAACACACTCCTCTCAGGACTCTGCTCTGAACATTCCAGCCCCTTCTGTCTTTTGCATTTTTAGTTCAGGGAGATTATTGGGCCTCTGCTTGCCTGCACCTTGTCAGGAAGTAGCCATAGGAAGAAAGCCAGGACAACTGTGGGGCTCGCCTATTGTGTTATTCTTATCTTGAGGACTATAGTCTTCTTCTGCCTGCTCTTCAATGCAAGGAAACTGTTTTCTTACATATTTAGAGTTACTTTCAGTGGGAGGGTATGTTCTGTAACAGTTACATTGTTATAAATGGAAGCAGAAGTATAAATGGAAGCAGAAGTATATTGCTATTTTTGGACATTTTAGAAAAAATCACAGAATCTCACATTTCCCCTCAATAAAAATATACACGTACATGAGCAGTTCATAGTTCCTGGCTGCTTCAGTGTCTGAGCATGACCAAGTGTCTCAATAATAACTTGTACTCGTACAGCTCTTTCTAGTGTTTAAAAACCCACTGGCAAATATTACTTGATTTGTCCCTATGACATCATAGTCATTTCACCCCACAAATAAGAAACAACATAAAGATGTTGACTATGTTAATACAGTAGTGGAAATTTCAACCAAGATTTTCAAACCAGGAGCCCAGCCTCTAACAACATATTCTCTTCAGTCAACAAAAGTAGGCCTCTCTCTGGGAAAGAGTCTTGTCCCAGCCACCAAGAAAATTAACATTTCTCTTCCCACAGTGGTACACAGTATACAGCATTATGGGCCTTGGATATAGTATAAGCAGGATGTTAATTAGCTGCTTTAAAAAAATATTGGAGTCCATTTTGGCCTGACAAGATGATTCTGGTGCTGGTGCAAGCACTGTGGCCTCTCTCGGGTGACCCCAGATGCCCATCCTGTGCTTCCAGGTTCTCAGCTTCCAGTGTGGCTTCCTTTGTACCCATGGACAGTGGATGGGAAATGAGAGCTTATGTAAGGATGCTGGTGACTGGGCCTGGGATCAGTGGAGGCATGTGGCCTTCGTCTTCTGCTGGACAGGTCTCCCATTTTGGCTGCTGTCTCCTGGCAAATTTGCCCTGGGAAGAGTTGAGTTTTGTTATAACTGTGTTTTTATTTTTGAACTAACATCAGAGCCTTGCTGCCTCCCGTAATAAAGGATGTGCCCCTCACTTATAGTTGCTTATGAATGGCCAGTTGGTTATGAACTAGGAATGGGTGTTGTGCTAGCTTGTACCAGTCAGACATTCATGCTACCCACCACTTCTGCTCATGGGGCACAGGGAGGTTGTGTGCTTGGGTGGACATGCTGGCTGATGTTACATGGATGGTGTTGTGAAGAGCTGATAGGAAATGACTCAAGCTAATATACACGAGGGAAAGAGCACCATGTTGCTGAATTTCAAAGAAGTTCATCCTATTATTTAAAGTCTTCCTTCATCATGACTTCAGTGTTACCCACAGCTGGCCATCTAGCCTTGGAGGAGTCCGTTGGTTCATAGTACAACTTAGGTCTGAGGATGGAGGAGGAAGGACTCCAAGTGGAGAGCTCTCTTTGGACCCAAGTGAGAAAAGGCAGGTGACCCCATGCAATGTCATGGATGCTCATTAGACACATCTCTGACTAAACTCACCCAAGCACCACTATTGTCTATTTTACTAGAGGTTCAAAGGGGAAGTCCAGCTGCACAGCACAGGGCTAAATTGTGTGTCCACTCTCACTAGCTTTTCCTCTGTCCTCGGCTCCAGCCAGCACTGCTTGACCACTGAGCACCCTGACCTAAGGGGCCTTCCCACAGGGCCCGAGTCATCCACCAGAGCTCGGCAGTTGTGTTACTGTCTGGGTCATCCGCTGACTCTCCACTTCTGCTTTCTCCAGGAAATGAGCAGAAAAGCAGCTCGAGTGATTCATAGTGAAACATTGTTGGAGGCTAACAATGCTGGCCGGATCCTCTTCCCCCAGGCCTGAGGGGCTTGGGCTGGATCTGGGGGCACCCATGTCACCTGACGTCTGCAGGCCCTGACCGCCACACCTCTGGGTAGGTCACCTTGTTCTTGGCCAGGCCACGCTGGGCCTGAGGTAGGCATGGAGGTCCTATCTGTCAGGGAGGGGCCTTCTGGCGGCCTCCTGGAGAGCTGGCACGGGAGTCCATGCGGCCACCAGGGCCTGTCCGGGCTTGTGGATGTGGGACAGGAGGTGGCTGAGGAGCAGAAAGTGTGTACCGGGTGGGTGGTATGGTGGCGGGGGCCACTCGAAAGCATGGGTCTGCCGGGGTGTCTGTCACTGTGGGAGTTTGCCGAGCTGGGCTGGGCTCCAGCTCCCTTCCTCATCCTCCTACCTCAGCTCAAGTCCTTTCTCAAGGTTCTGCTGAGGAAGGTGACGTGCCACACGTGGGAAAGGCTGGACGTGGGCCTGTCTGTGCTAAATCCCAGGGATGGAGAGGGGAGGCTGACCGTGAGGCTCCTCTGCCCAGAACCCCACAGACCTCTGAAGGGTGCTGAGCTGTGAGGGCTGCTTCCCGGGGACCAAGAGAGCTAGCTTTGTCCTGGTCTGATGGTCATTCCTGGGGGTCTGGTAAGTAAGGGCCTCTTCAGGCCTCCCTTTCTTCATGTGAATCACCACAACAAACCTTAGAAATGCCAGTATTTTCTGAATAAGCGGGACCACCTGGCTCACAGAGAATTGCTTTTCTCTCCTGAAATCATACCTTATAGAACACTGAACTCATCCTTTGTCCCCACTTCTCTCAAGTGATAAGGAGCTAATCCAGCAACTCAGGATTTTATGTATTACTCTTTCCAGGGGTATTTTGATGTTGACATGATATTCTGCAAAATTATCCATTTAATTATTTGAGAAATATTTATCGAAAGCCATTTCCTCCCAGCACTGTTAAAGGCATCGGGGGCAGCAGACGGGGCCAGTGATGCTTGGTGCCGTGGGCTGCATTGGGATGGGGAGCAGGGTGTTGGGAGTGGTGGGCCGGGAGGCTGGAAACCTGTGTACCTTCTGGGTGGAACCCTGAAGGAAGGGAGGATCTGAGCCCTGTGATTTTTGAGAAGCATTCTGGGGCAGGGGAATAGAGAACGTCAAGGTGCCTTGTAGGAGGGAGGACAGCGGGGTAGAGAGTGGTGAGGGCAGGCCAGTGACCTGGCCAGAGAGGGATGCCACAGGGTCAGGTGAGGGAGGACCTTCCTGTTCAGTGTGAGGATCTGGGCTGTTCTCCCCAGACAAGGAGCTTCTAAATGGTGAGTAGGTAGAAAAGAAAATTTAGAAACAGTGTATAGGGTATAAGAAATATCACCCAAGTGTTTTTGTGTTTTTTTTAAATTTTTTATTAAAAATTTTTTTTTTTAATTTGACAGAGATCACAAGTAGGCAGAGAGGCAGGCAGAGAGAGAGGGGGAATCAGGCTCCCTGCTGAGCAGCGAACCCGATGCGGGGCTTGATCCCAGGACCCTGAGATCATGACCTGATCCGAAGGCAGAGGCTTAACCCACCCAGGTGCCCATGTTTTTGTTTTTTTTAATCATCAGAGTCTTTGAGGTCCTTCATAGGCTTGGCCTTTCCCTCTCCTGTCAGAGAACATGGTTGTCCAGAATTTGGGGATTATTGGTCCCTCGCTTTTCTTTCTAATTTTACCTCATATGTTTAAATTGCTAAATATGTGTTACTTAGTTTTGCATGTTTTTTGGACTTTGTAAATAGTAATTTTTTAAGTCTTCTAAGATGTGCTTCATTTTCTCCACAGTATGTTCTGGAATGCCTTTGTATTGTTGCATGTGCTTCTGATTCATTCATGTTTATTGCTTGCTGTATAATATTCTGTGATATATACATATACCTCAGTATATGTTAATTCTGGTGGACACTGGGATTTTTTTAGGTTTTTGTTCTTGTTTTTCTACTATAAGCTGTTAGGAGCTCCAGCACTTGTTAGGTATTGCTAGGACGCCCCTTGCACATATATCCCAGGGTAGGTGTGCAAGAATTCCCTAAGGTATAAGCCCTGAAAGTGAAATTGGTAGCTTTACAATCTTCACCCTTACTGGATGATACCAAATTGCTTTTCTGAACCAGCTGCACCATTTTACCCACCCATCAGCAATACATAAAAGTTTCTGTGGCTCTATATTTTCACCAACATTTGATATGCTAAAGTTTTGATTTTTGCCAATCTAGTGAAAATGAAAATCTACCTAGGCTTTTAATTTGCATTTCCTGTGTTACTAGGGTTGGGCATTTCTTTATACGCTTATTGGCCATTGTGGATCCCTTTTCCTGTTCAAATCTTTTGTCCATTTCTTGTTGGCGTCATCTGTCTTCTTTACCTTACTGATTTTCTATAATTTAATACATATTTGGATATTAATTCTTTGTCAGATATGTATATTATATTTTACTCTTGTTTGTGCCTTGTCTCATTACATTCTTGGCAATTTCCGCTAATGATCAGATTTCTTAATCTCAAATGAGCTTCATTTATCCATACATTCTTTTATGATATATGTGTGTTATCTAAGAAATTCTCCACTATGGGGACGCCTGGGTGGCTCAGTTGGTTAAGCAGCTACCTTCGGCTCAGGTCATGATCCCAGCGTCCTGGGATCGAGTCCCGCATCGGGCTCCTTCCTCAGTAGGGAGCCTGCTTCTCCCTCTGCCTCTGCCTGCCACTCTGTTTGCCTGTGCTCGCTCACTCTCTCTCCCTCTCTCTCTGACAAATAAATAAATAAAATCTTAAAAAAAAAAGAAATTCTCCACTATGAAGTCATAAAATTATTCTCTTACATTCTTATTTTCTTTTTTTTTAAAAGATTTTATTTATTTGACAGACAGAGATCACAAGTAGACAGAAGCAGGCAGAGAGAGGAAGGGAAGCAGGCTCCCTGCTGAGCAGAGAGCCCTATTCGGGGCTCGATCCCAGGACCCTGGGATCACGACCTGAGCTGAAGGCAGAGGCCCAACTCACTGAGCCACCCAGGTGCCCTGCATTATTATTTTCTTTTATAATTTTGCCTTTCACATGTAGAAATGCCTCATCTAAAAATGATTTTTCTGTATGATGTGAGATAAAGGGTAATGTTTTATTTTATTTTGTTTTTCCCATATGGATAACCAAAAATGTTAGCTGTATTACTTAAAAAGGCCATTCTTAGGCGCCTGGGTGGCTCAGTTGGTTGAGCATCTGCCTTCGGCTCAGGTCATGATCCCAGGGTCCTGGGACTGAGTCCTGCATCATGTTCCCTGTCGATGGAAAGTCTACTTCTCCCTCTGCCCCTCTCTCTCTGCTTGTAGTCACTCTCTCTCTCTCTCTCTCAAAAATAAAAATTTAAAAAAATTAAAAAAATAAAATGGCCATTCTTCAGCCACTTATCTACACCCACTCCATTGTGAATCACCTTGTCATGTATATGAAGTTCTGTTTCTGGCCTCTCAGTACTGTCTGTCTGTTTATCCCTTTGACAGTACTATATGATATGATTAATTCTAGGCTTATAACAGATTTTGATATCTGAAAAGAATCTATTTTTTTTTCTTCTTCCATTCTGTCTTGCCATTCTTGGTATGTTCTTCCTTCATATGAATTTTAGAAACAGTTTATCAGACTCTACAAAAAAGCTATGTCTAGGTTTGACTGAAAATACAATTTGGAGAGATATACCATCTTTATGAAAATGACTTCTCCAATTCATGGACATGGTTTTTATCATTTATTTAGATGTTCTTTTAAATATTTAAATAAGTTTTATAATTTTCTTTATAAAATAGTGCATATTTTATTTAGAGTTATTCCTAAGTGGTGTGTATTTTTATATCATTTTAATTGTCACTAAAAATATGTGTTTTGGGGGCACCTGGGTGGCTCAGTGGGTTAAGCCTCTGCCTTTGGCTCAGGTCATGATCCCAGGGTGCTGGGATGGAGCCCCACATCGGGCTCTCTGCTCAGCAGGGAGCCTGCTTCCCCTCCTCCCTCTCTGCCTGCCTCTCTGCCTACTTGTGATCTCTGTCTGTCAAATAAATAAATAAAATCTTTAAAAAATATATGTTTCGCGCTCGCTGATGCATGCTTGCATTTTAAAGAAGAATCATTTAAGCCGTTCTATGGGTAGCAAAGGAAGAAGCAAGACTATCTGTTAAAAGGATGTTGTACTAATTCAGGCTAGATGTGTTGCTGGCTCATCCCAAAGTGATAGTAGAGATAATGAGAAGGGATCAGAGTGCCGAGATTCTAGATACTTTCTGAGTATGAGATATGATGATGTTTTAAGTGTAGTGTGTGGGGAAGTTGAAGATGACTCCAGAGCAACAGGGAGAATAGAATCATTCTATTTTGAGTTAGGTCATGGGCAGAAAGAACATATCTGCAAAGTGATGGTTATTCCAGGATAAAGGTTTGAACAGACAAAAGTAGAGATGTATATTAGACACCAAGTGTAGAAATGAAGTCTCGGCACCCCCTGTCCTCATGTGACCTTCACAGTAGGAAAGCAAGACAGCTTGGTCTTTTGGGGGGCAAGGGGCGGATATCTTGTGCAGGAGGGAGAGAAAAAAGGTGAGCTCCTTGAAGTTCTTGAGCCACACTATAGAGCTTTTAAAAATTTATTTATTTCCATTTATTTATTTCCAAGTGAGGACATGCATCTATTTCCATTTGTTATGCAAACTGTCAAAATACATGTGCATTTTGCACCTGAAATGATTTTCCAGGCAACACACCCCTAAGCCTTTGGCTGATGGCCCCGAAGCATTTGCACACCTATTAGAAGCTTAGGTCTCCAAGTCTGCACCTGTGCTATCTAACCACACCTGAAATATGGCCAGTCTAAACTGTGATGTGCTGTAGTGTAGAATGCACATCAGATATCAAAGATGCTACAAACAACAAGAAAAAGAAATATGAAGTGAAATATCTAATTGATACTTAAAAATATTGATTGCATATTGAAATGATAATATTTTGGAGACACTGGGTTAAATAAAAATAAATTTATGTAAATGGCTTAATTAATTTCAGCTCATTACTTCTACTTTTTAAATGTGGCTACCAGAACAATTTTAAGTTATGTGCGTGGCCTGAATTCATGGCTGGCTTGGTATTTCTTCTGGGCAGTACCGTTCAGAGGTAGTTCATGTTCCATGGCCAGAGGCTTTTGTGGGAAATACAGTTCAAAAAGGATGGGAAACCAGAGAGGTGAAAAGGCACTTGTCCCAAATAATTCCAGGGAGAAAGAAAGTATGGAGGGTAAGAGGAAGGGATTTGTACTTAAAATAAACCAGATACTGGGCAGGGTCCTGGTATTTGCCATCTTTTTTAATCCCCACAATGAGCTCAGTTTCATTACTCGCATTTTACAGATGAGGAAATGGAGGCTCAGAGAAGTAAGGTCCTTCATCCTCAGACAGTAAGTGACTCAGCTGGGATTTGAACTTAAAGCCTGTGCCATTTGAATTAGCTGCTACCACCACCATGAGTTGAGGAAACACTTCTGGAGAGAAATAATCAAGGTTTGCAAGAAGTTTGGAAACTGCTCTTTCCCTTTAGCAAATGGTTAATCCTATTTTTGAAAATTCATCTTCCCCGATGATTCACAGGAAACAAAAAGATTGCGTGGGGATCCTTTTTATCCCAGCATCGCCCATAATAGCAACCGAGACACCCCAGGCATCCCGTGATTAGGGAGCGAGAGAGTGAATTACAGGCAATAAACCAAGAGCACACTTCTTGGTCATTAAACCTAATAATTTAAGGGAAAAGGCAACATAGACTATGTTTATGATATGATGATGGACTATTGAAGCAATGAAACAGTTTATACATCAGTTATAAGTCAAATATGCTTCAACATGAAAAGTAACATGCAGAAGAAAAGGGAATTTTCTGCTGATCTTTATGTTTTTAACATGATAATAATAACAATAACAATAGTAAAAATAGTATCACCCAAGTGGCACTCAGATATGGCTTTTTAAAGGATACAAAGAGATAAAGATGCATACATGAAGAAGCTGTTAAGGAGGCTGGGCAGAACATATCAAGAGTTAGTACGGTCGAAGCGTGCTATAGTGAACCCATGGGCTTGCTCCTTCCACTCTTCGGGTGTGGACCAGATGGAGGCTCAAGGGGCAGCAGGCTGGGAGATAGATGTACTAAAGGCAGGGCCCAATGATCCCTCCTTCTGTGTTTCTGCCAGAGCACGCAGACCACCCCTTTGCTGGGACGGGTGGCGTTGTCCACCTCCTCCACGGGTGCGTGAGTGTGTGAGGCTCTCACCTTCGTCCTTGCATCCAGTGTATGTGCAGCAGCTGCAGGGGTGGGTGTGGGAGTGCGGTGGTAAGGAGGGACTGCAGTCATTCTTGTAGGGAACGAAGGGTGAGTTAAAGAACCAGGGGAATCCAGTGGGGATGGACAGAAGACCATATAACCAAAAGGGGGAAAAAAAACAAACAAAGCAGGAGCAATACTTTGTAATCAGTACACAGAGCCTTGTAACTTTTAGTTTTTCTTTTCACATACCTGCCTCCAGGAAATATTTAATTATGTAAATTAATGGGGGGGCAAGTTCCCCCCCCCCAGTGATTCCACTGCTTCCCCTTGCAGAAGGGATGTCTCACAAACTCTCCCTTCGAAAACATCACCTTGGTTCTAAGAAATACTTCTTCCCCCGCACAATTTAAAGTGTCTGAATCGTCTCAATTTTGACATGTGTATTTAATGCGAGGATCCCCTCCCCCCATGTAATTAAATAATTGTATCATTTTATAATTGATAGAAACCTGGAGTGGCAGAAATACAGGAAAGAGGAGGATAAAGTGTATTCATGACTAATGATCACACAGGGAAGAAAGTGATGGGCGCCCCAGTTCTTACAGGCAGTAGGTATTGATAGATTTAGATTTGGGAATTATGAAGTGCTTACTTTTATTCTGCTTGACTCCACACTCGGTGTCCTGGCCCAAGTGGCTTTCACTCCCAGGCTCCCCCCTTTCACCTGCACCTGGAGGTGATCATAATCCCGAGCACCTGGTGTAATTACTAAGCGAGATTTGTAGTGTGGGTGTAGGATTGGAGACTGGGAAGTGCTGTCATTGAGTAACGGGGGGAAGGGGAGCTAGGGAGGAAGGGATAGGTAGGGGGCTAGTGACTAGGCTCATGTAGGGGGCCACAGGATCAGGCTCACCCCAAATCCCAGAAATGCTGAAGCCCAACACAACCAGAGTTAAGAGAACAAACCAGACCACCCTGCTCTGGGAGTCAGTGGTAGGCGGATCACATTGTGACCACAAAGAATGACCACGCCGTAAAGAAGAAGTAAGCCATTAAAGATGTTACCGCACTGCGTACTCAATGGTCCTATCAGTGGTAGAGACGTTTACAAGATTTAAGTTCCTTGGTCACTTCTAAATAAAAGACCAACCACAAAAGCCCTCAGTGGCAACTTGCTTGTTTGGGACCCCTCTCACTCCCGAGATCTTTTGCTCTTTCCTTGCTTAGTAAAATTCTATCACTTTGCTCACTCTCCTTCATCCGCGAGATTTGTTCTTGGACTCTGTGAGGCAAGAGCCTCGCTCTCCCGCTTCATTATGGGCTGGTAGTGACTACTTTCTAATCACAAGGTGGCTCAGTGGCAGGAGGAGTTTGGAAGTTGGAGAGAAGAGGGTTATTTCTCAGTTGTGGCATCAGGGATGCCTGGCCACGGAGGCAGCCAGGAGCTGTGTTTGGAAGGGTTATGTGGAGCTGAAGGAGAGTTATGTGGAGCTGAAGGAGGGGCATCCCACGGAGAGAATCCTGAGTAAAGGTGAAGGATCAGATTATGAGTGGACATTTCATTTGACCAGACCGCATTGGAGGTGCAGCGAGAAGTGAGGCAAGGAAGGAGGTTGGGCCATGTCACTGAGGGCCAAGAGCTCGAGAGTGCTCCTTGAGAACACGGGGATCATTGAAGACACTGGAGCAAGGGAGTGCCGTGATGGAGCTCTGCTCCCTGGTCTGGTGCTGTGGGGTGAGTGGGAGACAGTGGGGAGACTGGAGGCAGAGAGGCCTGCCAGGGCAAGGCTGGGGAAGAGATGCAGCAGCCGTGGGCTCCCCCTGGCCTGCTTCCCCGCAGAGGGCAGGCAACCCATCTCATCCATTTGGGTACTTTTTTGAGTTTGCTTGCCTCCTTCTGATCCTCCTCAGTGCCATTCTCGAATTTCCTGTACATGTAGAAGAACTAGGTCTGGGTAAGAAAATATTTCCGACACAACCAGAAACTCACTAGGCTGTAGGACGCTCTTTCTGATTAAACACTTATCCAGGGGTCAGAAGAGAAATGTGAATCCTCTGAACATGAACTGATTTGAAAAGTAAAACTTCATCGGCAGACACCCTTCCAGAGCCTTATTCCAGGTGCTTCGTGTTACAGGTGGGGAAGTGAGTCGCCTGCACCCCTGAGTGTCAGCTTTCAAGCCCAGGGTGTGGACCAAGGGCTGTTCCGCTCCTTCCCTGTTTACTAATCCAACAACCGGCTGCACAGAGAAAGCTGTATCGAGCCACAGTTCCGGCAGCTTGTTCTGGAGGCTGAATGTTTGATGCTGGGTGTGCTGCTGGTCAGCAGGTGCTGGTCAGCGGGTGCCCACCTTGTGCCCGGGCTCATGAACTGTCAGCCTTTGTGGTTCCCAGAGGTCAGCTCTTGCCTCTGGGGATGATGAGATCACCCTGTTCTGGGCCAGCTGGCCTGCAGTGGGAGCTAGGGCCACATAGCAGACCAGGCACCAGACCTCCTCCTGCCATGGATCAGCAGCATCTTCGCAGATCCAGCCGGGGAACCCCTGTGGGGCTGTTGGCTGTTGGCTGCGGGGCTTCCAGCTACATATATTCTCACCGCTGTTGCTGACTGTGTCGGGCCACAGTTGCTGGACTGGTGGACAAGGGTGAAGGGCTTCAAAGTTAGAAAAGTCTGGGTTTGTGCTTGATTCTGATGCTTATTAGCAGTTTGAGTTCAGACAAGTTACCAATTTTCTCTGCATGTCAATTTCTCTGTGGCTTGCTTTCTGCCTGTATGTCACGGGGATAACGATATCTACCTTACAATTTTTCTAAGATCAGACATCATGGACAGCTCTGCCAGCAGATGCTCATCCAGGGATGGCCATGTACACTTGACCAGCACTTCTTAGATTGGAGAGCAAGCCACAGACTAGCAGCGGAGCGGCTCCCCGATTACGGGGGCTGGGCCTCTTGTTCGTTGTGCTGTCTCTAGCCCATGTCTTTGTGCAGAGGGTGACAGCTCAGTTGCAGCTAAGCTTGGAGGGTCTGGCCAGGGGAACTGCTCCCTGGCTATTTCGGGCAATGTGGAAGTCAGTGCACATACCGAGATACAAAACCAAGGACCCTCCTGCAGGACCTGGCGAGTTCCTACATTCTGTTACTGTTGCACAAACCACAGAGGTGTGTGCTAAATGGGAGTGCTTGGCCTGGAATCAGAAAAAGGAAGTTGCAATGGTCAGGGCAGGTGCAAACCGCCCAGTTCCTGTCAATCAGAGTCCCCATCTTAGTCTCCGTGGGGGTGCTCCTCAACTTCTGGAAATAATCGAGTCATGTGAGGCAGGATGTAGGCTTGTGGGTGGGCTCTGCTGTTCTCTGCCAGTGGGAGCTCTCTGCCCTCGGGTGATGGAGGAGGTGGGGACACTTGTTAACTGAAGAGGACTTGGGGCAGCACCCAGGCGGCTGCTGGTCCTTGCGCTGGAACTAGGTGTCAAAGCTCTCAGGGAACCTCTAACACTACTTGTTCTACTGTCCCATCAGCCACTATCTGCAGGGACGCTTGCCACTACCCATGCTCTTGTACTTGCCCTGGAGCTGGCTGTTGGGGAACGCACTCCTGCCCCTGTTTCCCACTTTTTATCTTTAAGATGGCCAACTTGCCACTTCTAGCTTTGTCTCTGTGAGTCCCAGGACATACTTCTGAAGCCTCGATTTAATCCACCAAGTATTCTGCTCTCCTTTCAAACCAGTGCCTCGTTGTGAGGAAATTTGAGATAGGACATTGTTGGCAGACAGGCTAGGGGTGGGCTGATACGGAAGAGAAGCCAGGTCTAGGGTGGGGTCCAGCTTGCCCTGGCTTTGGGGTTGGACCCTAAAAAGTGACCAAGGCTCCAGAGCACACCCACAGAGGGCTATCTGGCTCCTCCGGGAAGGGCAGGCAGATTTCAGGAGCCAGGAGGCAACAACACACACAAAGGGAGCGGGCTAGGGTGGGACATGTGCGGAGAGGGGGTCGGGGTGCTGTGAGCCACAAGGCAAGAGGTGTGGGCATTCTGCAGACATCTAGCCTGTGCTGGATGGGCTCTCACATATATTCATGTGCTTAATTCTTTCCACAGTCTGGTGAGAAGATATTGCTCCCATTTTACAGGTGCATGCATGGAGGCTCAGAGACTGTAAGTCACGAAGGCAGAAGGCTAGGGAGAGGTAGAGCTACGATTTGACTCAGATCTGTCTGAGGCTGCTCTGGGTCTGCCCTTGGAGCTGGTGGGGATGCAGTGAGTCAGGTCCGGCCCCAAACTCCAAGCTCGTGCTGGTGATGGTGTCTTACTAGGGAATTAAGGCTGCCACAGAGGCAGACTCAGAGGTCCCATTCCCACGCATCCTGAGCTGGCCTGCTGGTGGGCCTGGCACCCTTGGTCCCTGCCAGCTCACAGTCAGCCCAGGAGCTCATCTGGCCTCCACTCACAGCTCTGGGATCACCTTGCTCTGGGATTCTGAAGCGAGGCACTCCTCCGGGGCCTTACGACTTCTTCCCAGGGGAGAAGTCTTCTGGGGACACATCAAAAACACCTGAGACCTTGTAGAAAACACGCTTGCCGGGGCCCCACCCAGACCAATGAAGTGGTCCTCTTCAAGGAGCAAGGTCCCACTGGGGGGTTCTGATGTGTGGCCTGGGCTGGTGCGGATTGCTCTGTTTCTAGATGCACTGAGCCATTCTTCATGCCGTCAGCTTCTCTTAGACGTCCCTTTGCCTCTGTGTTTCCAGTGACCCTTGTGGCCAGAGTGTTCCTGGCTTAGTGCCAGCCAGGAATAACTTTTCTAGAAATTGTTTATATAGAATCTATTTATTTCTAGAATCTGTTTATCTCTTCTCCCACACCTTCAAGATCTTCTCATTATCTAGAACACCATGTCCATGTCAGCCTACTCTCCTGGTCCTTCTTGACTTAGCTTCACCGTGATTTCCTGGGCCCCCTTCTCCTCTCCAGAGAGCCTGTCTGCTTGCACTGACCTTTTTTCCTGCTCACCGCCCTGTTCCAGCTCTTTGGCTGGCCCTGGCCCATGCAGATGGGGCTGCGACATTCGTGAAGCCCTTTGGAGTAGCAGCCACAGCAGGATGGGGAGAGGCAGGAGGAACATCCCTTTCCACAGGCTACCCATGACCTCTTTCTCTTGGGGACCCATTGTCCGCAGTTGCACATCTGGTCCTCTTTTGGTTGGTTCTCAGCTGCAGAGACAGGTGGGGGGTGCATCTCTTACCCACAACCCCAGATCTGGCTCCTCCCTGCCCCTAAGAAGGTATAGCCCGATGTTGCAGCTGCCACATGGGGTCTGCTTAGCAAGCACTGAGGCCCGGGAAGGGCTGTCCCGAAGAGGGCTCTGCCGTGCTGCTGAGCTCAGAGGGAGATCAGAGCTGTCTCGGGAACACTGGCTATTCAGGAGCTTGAGGCAGACCCTGTGGGCAGTCTCAGGCCCTGAGGAGCCCCTGCGGCCATGGTGACCAAGCTCTGTCCCTTCTCATCTTGCTCCTTCATGGACAGCTGGCACTCACCCTGGTATCCAGATGAGGTGTGAGATGTGGTGGTATGAGGAGAGGGAAGTGGGAGCTGGAGGGAGTGTGTATGGACAGAGCTCTCTGGGGGAAGCTAGGGTGGGTTGCAGTTGTGGCCATCCTGAGTGCCTCGGCTGTGTGGCCCCAGGGCAGTGCAGGCAAGGAAGGAGGTCATGCGTTCCATGTTCAGAGGTCTCTGTTTTGGGGGCCTGCGGAGGCAGAAGCAAAGGGACGGTGACATCGTTGTCTCCTGTCCACGTCACACCACACAGGTGCTCATGCCCCTGATGTAGTTTCTGTTCCTGGAATTTTGCCTTTTCCAGAATGTCACGGAAATGGGATAACACAGTATGTAGCCTTTGGAGACTGGCTTCTGTCACTCGCTATAAGACTTTGAGGTTCATCAGGTTGTTGTGTGGGTCGGTAGTGTGTTCCTTTTTACTGGGGAGAAACATCCCATTGTCCGGATAGACCTGAGTTTGTTTGTTCCTTCACCCGCTCAGGGCCATTTCAGTTGTTTCCATAGGTTTTGTATGAAGGTAAGTTTTTATTTTTCTAGGGTAAACACCCAGGAGCCTAACTGCTGGGTGAGTATATGTTCAACTTTCTAAAAAAACTGCCAAGCTGCTTTCCAAAGTGGCTGGACCACATGTAATCCCATTAGCCAGGATGCAACCTTGCCAACAATTAAGTGTTTGCTTGTTTTTTAAAGACATTCTAATAGGCGTATCCTGGTATGTCAGTTCGGTCTTCCTCTGCAATCCACCAACTGTCTGGCTCAGTTCTTCTGGTTAGCTACACTAGGCTGTGGAGGGGGCAGAGATTCTATATTACTAGAACTTCTACAACAGCTTCTTCTTTTCAATTTACTTTTAACTTGTAAGCTCTCCTGTTAGCAGGAAATGGCGGGGAAGAGGAAGCGAGGCCTCGCCCCACTTTGCCTATGTGTTTGGAACAAGAATGGCTTTGTTTTTTCTTTCTGAGGGCTCTAGGTTGAGGCCAGGTCCTTGCTGACACAGGAGCAAGAGGGTATGGATCCGCTGACATGTGGCGAGGAACTGACTTTCGAGGGGAAAGGAAAACGGATCACGTATAGCCATGCGTGGAAAGCTGTTGTTCTGCTCTGTATCGTCTGGTTTAGAGGTGCCTCAGCTCCGGGGCCTGGGGGGCCATTGCCTGGGACGTAGAAGGGAAACAGGTTTGCCTCAGAGTGCACAGCGTGGAGGCAGGAGGAGTCACAGAGGCTGAGGAGAAATGGGGAGGAATTCCATCTTGAATGGCACCACCACAGCTCTTTGTCACCAAGTCTGGGCTTCTCCATGGAAGACACTGAGTCTTCCCTGTGACCTGCCCTGTTAGAGAGCAGCTCCATGCACCTTCCTGCTCCGTTTTCCCTCGAATGGCTTCCCGGCGCCTTAGCTCCGAGGGCTGCTAAATCCTATCTTACTTATATCCTGAGGTTTCACTGTTGGCAAATCACTCCACAGAAAGTCAGGGAGGAAACGGTCAGTGTTGGTTTAGCCGCCCGAACATCAGCAACCCAGCTGATTCTCCAGTGCGCAGCCGCCAGCCGGATGCCCTGGGCCCTGTGCTTCCGACGCGACCCGAAGCAGAGTTCTAATGACGCTACGGATTTATGCAGGGTAGGTGGGATGGGGGCGTGGATGGGCAGTGATACCTATCTTGGGGGGCCCACATGGGCACTCCCTGGGAACCCCTCCCTGTGCTGTCACTGTAGATCTGCCTCTGGTTTCCTGCACACGGGCACGGACAGGGAACTCCTCCTCTGCACCGACCCACCATGCACAGCCCCAGGCTCTCAGCCCACTCAGGCACCTCTCCAGTGCATCCACACGGACTCCTGTCCCACATCTCTTCTGTGGTCAGTGCATAAAGGCCAGAGGGGAGAACTGAGATCACCAAGACCATTTCAATGAGGAGAAAGCTAGTGTCCGAGAGGGGGAATAACTTGGTGAAGGCACCGCAGCAGGCCAGCTGGGGCTGAACCCTTGCCCTGTGACTCCTGTCCTAGCCCAAGGCTCCCCTCAGTTTGAAGGCAACAGGAGTGGGCAGCTTCCTGCCCCGTGCCTCTCTCTTGCTGCCTCATGCAGGCTGCAGGAAAGCAAGGCCTCTGGCCTGCCTGGTTGGCCGTGTGAGGAACCATGACTAAACTGTGCTGTGTGTAACGTGTCCCGAGCCTGACTGGGATACAGCTCATGGGCAGAGAGGGGGCCTGGAGACCCCTGGGATACCCTCCACAGCTTCCAGTCCTCTGGTTCTGCCAAAGCCATCTTTCCCTTTACCTCGTCCCAACCGTACCCCAGCCCTGCTCCGCCTGGCAAACCTCCACCTCTCCAAGAAATGTTTATAGGGAGGCACGCCTTCCCTCAACCCAGGCTACCCGCCAAGCAGGAGTCCAAGCCCTACCATCTACCTAGGGTCCCACACCAGCCCTTGTTTGAGATTAGCCTGCGGTGTGCTTTGCTGTCTGCAGACCCAGGATGGACTCTGCCTTGGCTGCTGACTGACAGCAGGACCCTGGGTTGGTCACTTCCCTGCTCTGAGCCTCAGTACCAGCTGCAGATGGAGGCTGATCCCTTTGACACTGCTGGAGGGTAGGAAGATGATGTGAAGTGTGCAGGCATTTAGAGAGGCACCAGTAAATGATCATCCATCCCCTCCGCCCCAATGGTGACAAGTGCCAAACACTAGCTTAATCCCGGCACCCTGTGAGGGGTCCTGTTATTATCTCATTTTATTAATGAGGACACAGGCATGAAATGTTTCATCTACTTGGTCTAAGCCCGTTGATTCAAGCTGGAGAGGTCTTGTTCCCAAGTCTCTGTGATGGTGTGTGTATTAGGGTCCAGTCTATGGAAGTTTGGGCCTTGGAGTGGTGTTTGGTCAACTTGTTGATTTTTGTGACAAAATGCCCTTAGCCCCCATTCTCATCGGGGAGGCCAGTGGGTGGGGTCAGGCATCTTCTGGGTGAGACTCCGTCTCTTTTTGAAACTTTGATGTTCGCTCATCATGGATTTTTGGGCATTAATTTTTTTGTCCATTCTTTTCTTTTTTTTTTTTTTTAATAAATTTTTTAGTTTTTCAATAAACATATAATGTATTATTAGCCCCAGGGGCACAGGTCTGTGAATCGCCAGGTTTACACACGTCACAGCACTAACCAAAGCACATACCCTCCCCAATGTCCATAGCCTCACCCCCCTCTCCCTATTCCCCTCCCCCCGGCAACCCTCAGTTTGTTTTGTGAGATTAAGAGTCACTTATGGTTTGTCTCCCTCCAGATCCCATCTTGTTTCATTTATTCTTTTCCTGCCCCCCAAGCCCCCCATGTTGCATCTCCACTTCCTCATATCAGGGAGATCATACGATAGTTGTCTTTCTCCGATTGACTTATTTCGCTAAGCATAACACTTTGGCATTAATTTTGATTTTTATAGACACTGCATTAAAATGTTATTTATCTTGGCTACTGAGATTTTTTTTGGGGTCCCCTTACATCTTGTGCCTGAGGTGAGTGTCTTAACTTGCCTCACCCTAAACCCAGCCCTACCCCAGTGACCCTACTCCCGACTTACTCCATTTTGCCCAGACTACGAAAGTAACTTAGCACCTTCTCACAGAGGTAAGAAGGCACTTTTGATAATGAAGTGGATTAGAATGATTTCTTGTTGCCATTTGTCACATAGCCCTGAGAGGTTAGTTGCTCCCTGTTACCTTCCTCTTACAAATAAAGTAGGTCTAGGGTGATGGGTGAACAAGGGTGGGGGATGGCCACAGTCTGATAATTGAGTCAGACAACTTCTCCCTGGGATTTCATGGATCCCCATTTGTTAGGAATTCTTGTTTTGAAAACACCTCTCTTCAAGAGAATGCGATTCAAATGTTTCACTTCAGTAAATACAGCTTCTTAATTTCAGAGGAAATCTGAAGTGGTTTCTGATAGCTCCACTGAATATCCATCCACTTTCCCCAGGACCACATTTTCACCTTATCTTCTCACTAGCTTGATCATGGCGGCAAGCCCCCAGAGGGGTGTTATTGAATGGAACTCTTAGTTGTACCTGTAGGGGTGCTTACAAAATGACTTTTATGTGCTGGAGGCAACACTTAGCTTGACTTTAATAGTCATTCTGCGGATTGGGATGTCTGTGCTGGACCCTGGACTGGATCTGTTGGTGATGGAGATGGTGGTTTGGTTGTGATATAGGGATTGTCAGAGTCTGGGGGAAATCCAAGTAGAGATCTTGAAGTGAGGAAAGAGAACATGTTTAGAGAAGGGGTCTGGACTACAGAGAGAGGTTTGGGTGCCATCAGTATATGAGTTCATTCATTCATTCATTCATTCATCCATTTATACAGTAATATTTTGTTGAATGTCTATGTAGTGCCAACCACTGACACAGATGCAGTGCCTTCCTTCACAGAGCTAACATTCAGTGGATATGTTGCTCTCAGGGGAGTAGCTGAGATCTCCTACAGGGAGCTCATGAAATGAGAACACTTGCCATCTGACTCCAGAAAACCACTGCAGGGATCCCTGAAGGAGACTGAGCAGCAGACAGACAGAAACACGGTATAGCAAGATACATGGTGGGATGCCAACAGAGATGCCATTGCTTTTTAACCTACCAAGTGAGCAAGAATTAAAAAACAATAAGTGGGCACCTGGGTGGCTCAGTGGGTTAAGCCTCTGCCTTCAGCTCAGGTCATGATCTCAGGGTCCCGGGATCAAGTCCCGCATCAGGCACTCTGTTCAGTGGGGAGCCTGTTCCTCCTCTCTCTCTCTCTCTCTCTCTGTCTGCCTCTCTGCCTACTTGTGATCTCTCTCTATCAAATAAATAAATAAAATCTTAAAAAAAATAAAAATAAAAAAAATAAGTAAGAAAGTGTGAACTCTTGTGCATTCTTGGTCAGAGTACTATGCATTGATGCAGTGTTTAAGGAGAAGTAGTTTGAAAATATGTGTCAAGATTCAGCTATTTCCCTTGTAGGGTTTTAAGAATGTATTACAATCTATTATTTAATCACGGATATATGCAAAGACTTAGACACAAGGCCTATCATTGAAGTATTATTTATAGTAGTGAGTAATTTGAAACTACTTAAGTGCCTACGTGTAGGAGATTAATTAAATGAATGATGATCAACATGGCCCTATGGTCACCATCAGTCATTCAGAATGAGGATGTAGAGGATCTACAACATGGAAAATATTCATGATATGTTTTGTGACAAAAATATGTTATGAACTAATTTGTTAGAAAAATGGGTTGAGAGAAGGTATTTTTGATTTTTAAAACCAACGAGGGACAAGTTTCTAGAATATACTTCCTCAAAGCAATAAGCAAAAGGCAGGCAAGGAAAAATCAGCAAAGGTTATGAATAGTCAGCTCCCAGAAAAAGAAGTGCCAATAGCTAAGAGGCATATGTGATGCTCAGGCTCATTAGAGAAATGCAAATTAAAATGACAATGAGGGATCACTTTATTTCAATCAGATCGGCAGGCATTAGAGAGCTGGGTAATTGGTGAGGTGGTAGAGGAGCCTGTGGGCAAAGTGTAGTCTGGTGCCAGCTTTCTGGAAACATCTTAGTTGGTGGTACTTAGTTGATGTAAGCAGGCATATAACCTTGACTCAGCACTTCTGCTCCCAAGTCCATACCCAGAGCCAGTCGCATGCAGTCCCATGAAGGGACCTGCATGGGAATGTCCAGAGCAAAATTGAGTGCAGCATAGGAAGGCGCGGACAATCTGGCCATGGCTGTGGAGTGAACAAGTCAAATAGGCATGTGATACCCACTTTGTAACATGGGGCAGCAGTTAGAAGGAATGAAGTTGACAAGCACAGAGCCCCACATGGGTCGGTCTGAAGGCATATGCTGAGTGAAAAAGTGAGCTGCAGAAAAGATGCAGAAGGTCATTCGGGGAACGCATAATGCCTGTCTTCAGAAATCGTGTCACCTGTGCCGTGTTTTATAAGGACCCATGTTGTGAAGCAGGTGGAGTGGGCGGTGAAGAAGGAAATGCGAATGGGGAATGGAGGGCCAAGGAATAAGTAAATAAACCAACAAAGCCAGACAGGAGCCTGGTCCAGGTCAGGGAAGACTGCCAGGATGTGAGGCATCCCATCACCTTCTCCTGAGGGTCAACCCAACAAAGGAAACCAAACTCCCACCAAGCTCCAGCAAACCATCAAAAGCAAAAGTATACATACAAAGTTTGCTTCAACAATATGAGGAGGATTTTTAAAAAATATTTTATTTATTTATTTGACAGACAGAGATCACAAGCAGGCAGAGAGTGAGAGGGAGAGAAGCAGGCTCCCTGCTGAGCAGAGAGCCCGATGCGGGGCTCGATCCCAGGACCCTGGGATCATGACCTGAGCTGAAGGCAGAGGCTTTAACCCACTGAGCCACCCAGGAGCCCCAGAGGAGGATTTTTTTTTTTAATTAAACAATGTATACATAGATAAAAGCTAGAATACCAACAGTCATTTTTCTGGGTATAGGCAAATAGTGTCAAAGGCTCAGAAACAGCCAAAGTAAAACCAACACATCACTGAAATAGTGATTAGTGAAAACTGATCGTGTACACACCAAAAAAGACAGTTTGTGAAGTGGGAACACTCAACCCAGGACATGGAATGAGGCTCAGGGGTATATTGTTATAAAGCAGCTTATATAGTGAGAAAGTGGTTACTTTATTCTTCACAGCGAGAGGTTATAATGTTAGAATTTTCTTCAACGACTGGCAGTTGGTCAGTGGTTGCCTCATATCAATCTTGGAAAACAGTTTAAGTTTTGCTTCTGATTTCCAGATGTGTAAGCGAGAAACAACTGAGGTCAAGTTAGTTTTGCAAAATAAGTTAAATTAAGCTTTGCTTGTATGACTAAACTTATTCTGTCTGCTCAGGGAATTTTCCAGGCTGGTTTGTTTTCTTGCTTTACTACTTGATTGTCTTCCTGATACTTGGTTCCTTTCCTGTTTTGACACTGAACTTACATGGCTTTTGTAATAAGAAAATGAAGTTTGAGCGTAATAAGCATGTGTGTTGGAAGAAGCACTAGGGACTCATGGAGTTGTGTACATAAAGGGTGAGAATGTTTCAAAGAGGGGGTGCGTCTGGCCCTATGACCCTTCATCCACTCCCATTCTAGCCTGCAGGGGATGTGTGCTGGGCTAAAAGATAAAGCATGATGTACACCCCGAGCTGCTGTAGCCCAGAGCAGAACATCTTTTTGTGGATCCATCTTTTTGTGCCCATCCCTCTGGTTCCTACCCCATGATTGGTGGTTGTTGGTCACTGGCCAGATTCCAGAAAGGACTCCTACAGGGTGACATTGTGGTCAGGGAGGGCTTTTTGCAGAAAGCCTGAGCATTCTGGGCCCCATGTGGAATGTCCTATATTCCTGACATGCAATGAACAAATCTTTATTGTGCTGTGACTCAGTCATGACTCAACTAAAGACAAGGGCAGTTGAAAAGTCAAGGACACAAATAAAGGCATCTTCTTGAGATCACCCTTTTGGCAAATTGATCTTTGGCTATTTTTACCACATAAGTTCTTGTCCGCATGCCTACTGACCCAAGATCTGCAGCTTGTGCACATCATCCCTGTGTGTGTTAAAAAAGGAACTCTTTTAAGTTAGCATGGGGCCGGGGGGTAATTAAAGAGTCCTTCTGAGGACAAAGTTCTCTAACAATATGGAATGTGAACCAAATAATGCTGAGAGTAAAGAACCTATACCCTTTCAGACTCATGCAGTAGAAGAAAGTTACCACTGAAGATAAAAAATTACAGGCCTGTACAAATATTGGTGACAGTTGCACATATCCCTTCTACTTACTCGGCCTTTTAGAGGAGGAACAGCAGCAGGTAATAAACAAAACCAAACCAAACAACAACAAAAAACAAGCTTTGGTGTTAAAGGTTTTCCCTTCAACTGGATCTCTAGCTGCTGATATGCCTTCAGCACAGCCACTTTCCTTATATAGTGAAAATAAAAATACCCACTTGTCTCCTGAGTCTGTGTAAAGAGCCCAGCACAGTGCCAGGCACACGTCAGATTGTCACTATAAGTCACATCTAAGTCAGAATCTCTTAAAAAAAAAAGTCTTCCTATTTTCGTCAGTTCAGTTTCAGATTCTTAGCGGAACCATCTTTAATAGGAACTGAACCGAGTGAGTACAGTACCTTGTCCCACACGCAGCTTCATTAGGAAGTGCTGTGACAGGACTTGACATTTTTGTTTTTTGTTCCGAATTCAGATCTGCTTTGCTAAGGCATGGAGGCAGAAGAAGTTTCAAGGGCTGAAGATGGAGCTGAGTATCCAGGTTCCAAAAACGAAGACCAACCTGATGTTCAGCCTGACTTCCCACACGGAGGTCAATCTCCTGGTTCCACTGTTCTCTGGGAGATGCTAGAAAGGAAATTTCTAGAATACCAGAAGTCGGCTCATGGGAGCCCGGCTGAACATCAGCAGAGCCTGTTGGATCTCCTTCCGCTGTTCCTGAAGGTCAGTATTCTTATTTTTGAAACTGTAAGTAGATGATACGGTGCTCTGGGGACACTTCTGGGATGATTGGAAGCTGGAGTTGGTGGTTTTAATATCATCACAAGTGGTCCCTGTTGGGTTTCTTAGAGGGGAATGTTGTGCTATTTAATAAAGATGGCAAGCAAGGCTTATCTCCAGGATGAGGAAGAGTTGGAAAGGACAGTTGGCTCTTGAGTAATATTGTCTCCTTAGTTAAAAAAAAATTATATTGTTCAACCACGATCCTAATGTGGAGACAGAGAAAGACCAGCCCCTCTGGAGCTAGGGAAAGAAGGTGTGTTTTGGGTCACCAGGATGGCAGGTAACCTCAAACACCAGCAATGCCAGCAGTGAGGACAGGGAGAACCCAGCCACTGGCATGGGAGAGAAGCCCAGCCTGACCACAGAGCTGCCATTCTGGCCAGTGGCAGCTGGTGATGGTTTGGGTACAAAGGATTCCTTTTGTTGTTTCAGAACAAAGGTCCTGCCAATGAGGTCTGCTTTATAGTTGAATATATTGAAGTTTAGTGGCAGAGCTGGAGACACATCTTTTTATGGGGGCTAAGTTTTTGCTTGACTATTGGTTTTGGGTTATTATTTTAAAAATATAGAGCTACATTCAAAGCACAAAGAATATGAGATACTTTTCACTTTTGAAACTAGGCTAAGACAGATGGAGAGACCTTGCCAGATTTTCATTGGGAAACTCCCTTATTGATTTGTTTTATCTAACTTATTAACCAGAAATATTTAAGGATTTCTAAAGATGAATTGGAATCTTCTTGGGATAATATTTCTAGGATGCACTGAATACTTAGGCATGTCCTTCTGTAAAGAATTTTGCCAAGTAACTTACTGCCCATGAATTCATTATTTTCCTCCATTTTTTGGACTTGTATACCCCATCCATTCCATTTCACAGATTGGATAACTGGCACATAAAGAATGTACTGGAATTACTGGAAAAGTAAACCTAAGTTAGGAGAGAGAGCTGAGGTTTCTCATTCCTAACCCTCCTCGCTCCAACAACCCTAGCTTCTGGAGAGTGGTTTAGTCTCCTCCAGTTCTCAGGTCACCTTTGCCTTATGGAAGGAAAAATGTGAGCAACCTCCTGTCCTCCAGCAAAATTTGCTGCCACCTATGTGTGTGGGCTTGGCCATTGCATGGTCTCTTTGCCACCCATCTGGGCAGCCATGGCTCTGTTGAAAGGGCTCTCATTCATGATGAGACAGAGCTTGGTCCTTCTTCACCTCTGTCTAGATGGTTGATTTAAGAGTTCATTCATGTGTTGCACACATAAACTCTTATACCCTGTGCTGGGCTATGAGAGTCGAGAAGACAGAAAGAGGTTTTACACCATGGAGAGTTTAGTCCAGAGTGGAGGATACTAAGCAGAACCCAGAATGTGTCTTGTTTGCTTGAAGGGGTTAACAAAGGGCTTTGTGGCCATTTTTTTTTTCAAAATGGAAAGTTTTCGCATGAAAATCAGATTTCCAGTTTCTCTTGAAAATTTTGGTATATGTAATACTGACAATTGGGTGGAGATGGTTAGGGGTCTGTTTAGACAGAAGATGGTCTCTGTTTCTCAGTTTGCCCCAGTCTACCATTCCCTAATATCTTTCACCCAACCCACATTACTCATTTCTGTTGCCTGACCTGAAGGGATTTGAGCTTGTGACCTCACACGTACAAGCAATTCTATTACTGAACTTTGGTAGTGGCCCATGTTTCCCAAGCTCTGCTCTTGTCACTAGAGGCATAATGACCCTATTGTTGAACAGATGGCTTTTTGCGTCAAACAGAGCTGGTGTCAAGTTCTGGCTCTATTGCTAATTAGCTGTGCATCCTTGAACAAATTATTAAATATTGATGAGCCTCAGTCTCCTTGTCTGTAAAGTGGCATCAGTAACAGATTGCTGGGAGTCTGTGAGGGTGAGAGGAGATAATGATTGTAAAGTTCTCAGCACATGGAGAGCAGACGTAGTTCTCATTACCTTTCCACCAGCCACCAGGATACTAATTGCATGTGTGTAGTTTGAGATCCCATTTCCAGTAATGTCCAAACTGCTGACACAATCTATATGTTTTGGGTCCCTGGAGCTCACCTCTGATGAATCCTGCAGAACAAGAATATTCCAGGCTTTTTATCATTGCTTAAAATCTCTATTCTTTTATTAAGTCCTACATGTCTACAAACCTGTTGTTGTTTCTGTTAAGTTCTAACTGAGAAAACCCCACCAGAGTGACAGCCCTTAGGCTTCTTAATTAAGGGTTGGTATAATGGAAGGGGAACATGGAGAAGGTTAGAGAATTATTGTTATTATTATTTTTGAGTATAGTATAGATAAAAGCTGAAGTGTAGATGAAGACTGAGAACATTCACTGGAATACAGGTCCTCGCATAAGAAGCTTGAAATTACTCTGTTCTGAATTTTATAACCACAGAACAATGTTCTTCAAGGTCATTCATAAAGAACCCCCTTGGAAATACAAGGATTTAAAAAGTCATGCCAAAGGGGTGCCTGGGTGGCTCAGTTGGTTAAGGGTCCGACTCTTGGGTTTGGCTCAGGTCATGATCTCGGGGTCATGAGATCGAGGCCCCTGTCTGGCTCTACATTCAGCACAGAGTATGCTTGAGGATCTCTCTCCTTCTCCGTCTGCCCCTCACACTTGTGCATGCTCTTGCTCTCTCTCTCTCCCTCAAATAAATAAATAAATAAAATCTCTAAAAAAATCAAAATAAAAAGTTATGCCGAAGCCTTAGTCATGCACTGGTTATCCTGGCAGCCATGCCCCTACTGGGCTCCGAGACAACTGAGGGCTCTAAAGGAGTCTTGGACTCCTTTGGTTGGCGGAACTCAATTCTCTATAACTGACTCTTTTCACTTTAGGGCTAAGGAAAGTTAGGATGATCTGGAATATTCTTTGTTTTAAGATAATGCACACAAGGGATTTTTGAATCACACTCCCCCACTCTACTTGGAAAAGGCTGTGTCCCTGGATTGGGGGCTCTTGCCTGCCTTGCCCAGGCCCTGTGTCAGTCAGAGGTGGTATGGAAGGGGCAGCCCGGGGCTTGGGGGAGAGTTGACAGCAGTGAGTGCCCCATCTCAGTGGCCGCCACCTGCCTCCACTTAGTGAGTCTTGAGATTTGGAACAGGGACTGTTTGGTGTGCCAGACTCCCTCAGAGCTGCTTCTTTCCCATCTTCTTCCCAAATAAACTTCCCTCTGGCCTCTTCGGCTTTCTCTCCAATTTGATTCCTCCAAATCCACAGCAGAGGACCGTGTTTTCCCTAACTCTGCATTAACTGCTAGGCAAGCACAAGAATGGGCTTGGTTGGTTCTGTAGCAGATCCCAGCCCCATTGCCTCCTGAGTGGAGAAGCATCTACAGGGCTGTTGGAAAGTGAACCCATGCAAAATTTGGGTGACTCTCTTGGTAGTAAGGAAGAGCCTGATGGAATTTGGGGCATTGGAACCCCAACGAGGAACTGCTCTGGGAGGATGAGTCAGAAAGGAAGTTCTCATCCAGAGCTACAGGCTCTCCTCCCCCACGAGGCTCCATCGATCATCTCTAGAGGTCAAGGAGGAGTTCTTAGCCAAGGCAGGTGGGCACTTTCACTGAGACTAGCTAATAATATTCACCAAGCTCTAACTACCTAAACCAGGCACTTTGTTTAATGTTGATAAGCCTTCATAATAACCCCGTGAAGTGGGGTTCATTTTTATCCCAGCCTTGCAAATGAGGGAAGAGAGGTTTAAAGACATTGCGTAACTTGGCTGGGGTCACTTCGTTGTTCTCGAGGAGCAGAACTCAACAGGGACAATATGCCCAGGCCTGTGTCATTAGCCCCTGGGCTCCCTCACTTGGGCGGTGCTGGGATTCATAGAATGGAGCACATTTGGCTTCCTTCCTTGTCCCATGACTCCCTGGACATATGGCTTTGCCTGGCTGGTACCGAATGGGTATAAAAAGAATGTCGTGCCCTCTACATGTGATTTTTGGATGGCTCCAGGATGTTGCAGATGAGAATGATGTTTTAGAGCCTCACACAGGAAGCAGCATGGAGTTGATGACTTCTCAGTGTGCAGAACAGTGTTTCCAGGAAGGACTCAAGTGACTATTGTGTCCATGCCACAAGTCTTGGGCTTCAGTCTTTCTAGAACCCTTCCTATCATAGTCTCTCACATCAAGAGAAGAAGGCCTTCCTCTGCCTGGGAAGATCCTGCTGGCCCTTGGTTGAGTTTGTTTTGGGGTGAAAAGGAAGTGCTGTGGGTCCTCACATTGCTTAGAGATATTTGGTTATAATAGACACAGGGAAAGCTAGAGCCGTAGATGTAGTTGTTGAGGACTGTTCTTGGAACATGTAGTTGGAGAGAAAACAGGCAGAGAGACAGGGAACCCCTGTCAGTGAGTGTAAAATTCCTCACTGTCTGGGACAGACGACCTGGGGGGTGGGACCAGTGAGGACAAAGGGAGCTCTGCAGATGTGGTAGATTATAGAAGCTGAGAATGGGTCCACACTGCTCAAGAGGTGGCATCCACATCTCCTCCTCTGGGATCTGGATGGATTTGTGATGACTTGGCCAATGGAATAGGACAGAAGTGAGACTTGCAGGTCTAGGCTTCAGGAGACGCGCAGCTTTTTCACCCCATCACTTGTCACTTCCTGTCACTCTTAGAACTCTGCTGCCATGCTGTGAGGGAGTCTCAGCAGCCCTGAGTAAAAACCTACATATAAAGGAACCAAAGCCCTTGGCCTTGCTGCTGACGGCCAGCACTGACTTACCAGCCATGTGGGTGTGGCATCTAGCAGGTGGATCTCTAGCCCTGTCAGTTGCCCCAGCTGAGTGACGCAGAGAAAAGCTGTCCCTACTGAGCCCTGCTCAAATTGCAGACCCATGAGAAAAATAAGCCCCTCAATTTGGGGATGGTTTGTTGTAGAGCGATCTATAGCCAGAACAGTGGGTAACGTGGCAGGGGAATCATCCATTTCCTAGTGTGGAGGGATTGGATTTAACTCGATCGCACCTGGGCAGTGAATGTGTTTGCACATGTGTCTGTGTGCATGTGTGCAGACTCACAGGGAAGCACAGGTACTCTGAGTCTAACAGCCCTTCCAGTGGTGTAGAGTTCATGCCACCCAGTGTGGACAATCATACTCATAGATACTATGCCTGAACCCAACTGACAGTGGAGGAGAGAGAAGTAACATTAAATATAATAATAAGGATGAGCAATAATTATTCCCAAGTGAAGTGTCCTGAGGGGGCAATGAAGGTAAATACCCTTCCTTGTCCATCCCTGATCTACCCAGCCTCAGATTTGGACCTGCAATGCAGCTTCTTCCCATCTTGGAGAAACATTTTTTTCTGCCAGCAAAGTTTTGATGCATCACTTTAAGTTTACAATAGAGAGGGTCAACTGTGTCACACTAGCAGGGAACATTTGCATAAAGTCTCTGAAATGTGTTGAGCTCACTTAAAGACCAAATCACCAAACTCAGTGGTAATGAAGAAATAGTAACATTGCAGCCAGCCTTGAAAACCAGCCGGGTTCTGTCATTCAAAAGCTGGGGTTTTCTCCCAACCCCTCAAGAGCTTTTGTCTTTCCTCATCATCCTTTGGAGGCCACAGTATCATTTTCTTTCTCTTTCTTCCATGGGAGAGACAGCCATGAGACACAGCTGAGATAATGCGAGTAAATAAAATTTAAAAAAAAATATTGAGCAATATTCTCCCAGCATGCAAGTCCCAGTTTGGGGAAAAAATTAGGTCCTTTTGGAAGCTGCCTTAACTCTTCGGGGGTCTCCACGGTACCATTCAGTAAATGATTGCCTCTGCACATCAAACAGCACCCCAGTGGCCTGAAAGAGTTAACGTGGCCTCCAGAAGTGCCCATCGTGGTCCCAGGAAGGAGTGTGAGCCTTGGGAGAATCTGGCTGAGCATACAATTACTGTTCAGCTCACAGTGGCCCAATTTACTTTATTGTAGAGTGCCTGCAGAAGTCCCACTGCTTGAAGACGATCTAGATGCTTCTGAGTCAACTGCCTCCAAATTGGTCTTTGAGGGGTTTGCCAGTGCAGGGAGGAGGCACAGGAATTTGTTAGGAATATATCATAGCAGAGTTCTTAGTCCTGGGGAGGAAATAATCTTACCAGAAATTCCCAGCCGAAAGGACTGATGCTTTCTTTCTAGGTGATAGCTGCTTTCCAGATGGCAGCCATAAATTTCTTAGCTATGCACATGCTACATGACTACGAGTGAGATAACTCAACTCTTCATTCTGCTGCTTACCTGTTTCTTTGGGCTTACTCTCCTGCCTCAGCCTTCATTTCTGTAAAGTGGGAATAATCGTAACAATACTGATCTCAAAGGGTTGTCGTAGGATTAATGGAAGGAATGCACATAAGTGCTTGGTCCAGCAATTGGCACAGCCCCAGCATGCAATATGTTCAGCCATCAATCTGCGTGTTGTGGATTTCATCATTATGTGTTCACTTATCAAGTATTCATTGAAGGTCTACTACAGCATCTAACACTCACCTAGCATGTCTGTAGTGGCTTTTTAAAAAAGGATTTATTTATTTATTTGAGTGAGATATTGAGAGCGAGTGAGCATGAGAACACAAGTGCAGGAGGAGGAAGTGGAGGAGGAGGGAGTGGGGGAGGGAAAACCAGGCTCCTGGTGGAACAGAGACCCTGATGTGGGGCTCGATCCCAGGATCCCGGGATCATGACCTGAGCCAAAGGCAGACACCCAACTGACTGAGCCACCCAGGCGCCCCTAGCATGTCTGTAATTTCAGCAAAGTTCTGATGAACTGCTTTCTTATTTACAAAGGAAAGGGGCAACTCTGTCCATTTATAGGGCAGAAAATAAAAGAAGTATTTCAGGTACAAAGTTTTGTTCAAAACCCATATAAAGAAATAAAATATTTCAGATAAACTGAAGCCTCCTGTGCATGCCTGCTAGAGCTCATTCCCCTTCTGCCCTCCTCTGGTGCAAACTCCCATCCTGCTGAGTTATCATTCCCTATGGGGGAATATATATGTACATATATGTTCCCTGAACATATTATATGGATACAATGTGTATTATGTATATCCAAATATATATATCAAATATATAGCCATGTTATACAATAATATGGATACGTTTTAATAATCATAAGTGATATTATGAATTTTATAGGTAGACTCACAGGTTTTTCTAGACTCAAGACTGTAATATAATTTTACAACTTGCTTTTTGCACCCGACATTCTATTTCTGCATTTACCCATATTGATTCATGTCACTCTATTTCTTTTTCAGTTCTATATCATATCCTTACATAAGTATGCCACAGATTATTCATTCATTGTTCTGTTGATGAACACTGAGTTCTTCCAAAATGTCACAGTCACAGATACAGTGCATAGTAGTTTGTGTTCATGTCTCCTTGTGTACACGTGCTGGCATTTCTACAGGGAATATGCCTAGAAAGGAATTGCTGAGTCATAGGATGTGTCCCCCTATAACTTTATTGGATTGGATGAAATACTCTTCAAAGGGATTTTATGCATGTTGTGCTCCATCAGTAGATCATGGGGGTTTCCTGGTCCTTTCCCACATTTAGTATTGTCAGGCTTCACATTTTTTCCAGCTGGAAATATGTGACTGTCTCATTATGCTTTTAATTTGCATTTTACTTATTATTATTTCCTGATTACTTTCCTAATTTGTTATTTATTGTACCTTTTATAAGCTACTTGTTTCATTTGCCTGTTTTAAGAAAATCAGAGTTTTTAAAAATTAATTTGTGGGAATCTGGATGCTATTCCTTTGTCTGTTTTATGCATTCCAGATATTTTTTTTTACCAATCCATGGCTTGTTTCCTTTGTACATAGCATCTTTTAATACAGAGAACATTTCTAAAAGGTTTTTACTCTTTAAGAAATATGGTATCTACAGCAAGGAAACACGTTTCCCTCTGGAATTTTGATGCTTTTCTCACCTTTTCTAGAAGGAGGATCTTAGGTTTAAAGAACTCAGTCACATCTTTGGGCTGGAATATAATTTAATATGGCTGGTGAGTAGGAGCAGTGGACAGAAGTCTAGCAAAACCCTATTTTGTGGAGGCCACTAATTGCCAGGAAACTGGAAAGAGGGAGTTGCCAGGAACTCAAGTCCTGGGCCAAGAAGAGTCACTCCACTCTGACTGTTGGTCTGTAGAGAGCTCTCCTCATCCTGGGACTAGTAAACTTTGCCTGTGATGACACAGGAGAACAAAGGGATAAGATTCTAATGAAAAGCAGATTGGGAGGGAATTCTGAAATTCTGAATTCTTAGGGCATCTTAAGTGGAATTTTAAAATTAATGACTTCTATTAAATAGTATCCTAAACAATAAAAGAAAAAGTCCAAGGTGAAAAGAGGACCAGATAGGATAGAACTAGAGAAGAAACAGAGAAGAAAACATTTTAAAGAATTAAAAAAAAAAAAAAGAAATAGGAGATTAAAAGGGACCACAACCATTTGGACTCAAAAGAATTTCCTGAGCCTGGACCTAAGCTAGAAAACCAAGGAATAGATGGAGAAATTTCATTTCGTGTGAATTTCAGGTTTCTGTACAGTGAAACCAAATAATACCAAATTAAAAGGAAAAAATGACAAATTTGAAAAAATCATGATAGTATTATGGACCAAGTGTTAACATTTTTTGGTATGTAAAGAGCTTTTTAAAACAAATAAGAAAATAGTGAAAACCCTGATAGAATAATAGGCTGAGGGTAAAAACAGGCACTTCAAGAAGCATAAAAAATGTTCATCTATTTTGGTAATCAAAAGACTGCAATTGAGAGGAGATTTTTTTTCTTCTAAGCTTTCTCATTTAAGATGAAAAAGCATGACAGTGCCCCATGCGCTTAGAGAAACTAGTCCCCTCCCATGGAGCCCCTGGAGAGGCTAATCAGGTAAACTTTTTCTGGGGAATGAGTTAGTAATCTGCATCAAAGTGGTAAAATAAATGAATGAATGAATAAATAAATAAATAGCATGTCCTTGTAACTTGCAATCCCACCCTTAGGAATTTATCAAAGGAAATAATTGTATGATTAAAACTTAGATACCTGCACAAGGTTTGAGAAGCATGAAGCATGCAAGAGGAGAATCAGAGAGGTAACAGTTGATGGGGTAAGGAAGTTGAGGGAGAGGGGGACCCAGAGAATCACCCTTGGAATTTCTCACTTGGGCAACTGGGTGCTTGGTAGAACCATTCACAGAGATGAGATGCACAGATCTGAGAGGAAGGCAGTGGTTTGGATTATGTGTATCTGATACTTCAGGAGCATGAGTTCAGGGGCCGATGCTCAGTGCCCAGTTGGATGTGGGTTTGGAGCTCAGCAGAAGCTGAAGAATTTACAAGCACTAGGGTAGGAATACAGTGGAAGCTGTTAGGGTAGGTGTTTCGGGGGCCTTTGGGATACACCTGGGACAGGGAGGTGACCCATGGGTTTGGGCTGGCAGGGAAAGTGGCAAGGCGATTCTCATGCCTTGCTTTGTCACTTTGACATCTTTGCTGGAATCCTGTTTATTGCCCTTCAGGCCTGGGAAAACTCCGTGGGGATCATCTGCTTTCCCAGTCTCCAAAGGCTGGCAGAAGATACTTCAAAACAGCTTGCTCAAGAAATACAGAAGGCACTTGTGGGAAAGCCTGCAGGTAAGAGAACACTTTATGGAGAGCAAAACCATCTTGCATGTTCCTCCCAGGACCTCTGTGAAGCATTTCTCTGCTTTCCAGGGGAGTCAGACTGGTACCTCTGCTTCCGAGATGTTGGGAATGAAGGGAAAGGTTGGCAAAGAGAGAAGAGGGATTTGCAGAATTCTGCTGCTCCTGGGAAGGACACACACACACACACACACACACACACACAACCAGGGTCTCTGGGAGAGGGCGTACTAGGATATAAGGCACACCTGTGTGTTCAGTGAATAGCTCAATCCAGAAAAGACATAAAAGCCAAATCGAAGAATGTTTTCAGTTTTGGGGCTCCTAACTTGCATTTGTCTTCTCCTACAGCTGGACCCTGGAGGTTGGGCAGAGTTTCATGGTAACACAGGGCTGAGGGGCAGGAAAGGATTCTAGGGGGAAGGAGTATCTTGAGAATGGTGCAGATTGCAGGCATCTCTGCAAAGTAAGGGGCTGAAGGGTACAGGAAGAGAGGTGAGGACTCTGGATTGGGAGAAGACCAATAGCTGGGGAGCTTCTTATTATTTGGTAATGGAGAGCCATTGATGGTTGTTGAACAGGCATGGTGACATGATAAAGAAGGTCCTCCCAGGAGATTAATCTGGTGGAGTGTGAGATGTTTGGTCTGGATTCAGGTGGCATTGTGGAGAGGAAGGGAGACAGAGGTGCCCTAAAGATGTGAAAGCACATCTCACGGGAAAGGAGACCAAGGGGAGGTAATGCTTTCTCCTGCTGGTAACGCTTTCTCCCCTTCATGTGCTGTTGCCAGAGCAAGCCAGGGAGGCAGCTGGGCAGTTGCTGCGGTGGAAGGGGGATGTGGATCAGGATGGCTACCTGCTCCTGAAGTCAGTATTTGTGCTCACAGGGACAAACTCGGTAAGTTTTGGACCCTGTAGGCCCCACTTGGGAGCTCTGTATCCATGTGCAGCAGGAAGTCACAAAAGGGAAGTGGCATGTCTCAAGTGTGTCTTTTCCCCTATGATACTGATTTTTTTTAAAGATTTTGTTTATTTATTTGACAGACAGAGGTCACAAGTAGGCAGAGAGCCAGGCAGAGAGAGAGGGGGGAAGCAGGCTCCCCGCTGAGCAGAGAGCCCGATGTGGGGCTCGATCCCAGGACCCTGAGATCATGACCTGAGCTGAAGGCAGAGGCTTAACCCACTGAGCCACCCAGGTGCCCCGCCATGATACTGATTTATCATTTCTCCTGCCCTATGTCCCTTCTGATCTAGAACATGGACTGGAACAGCTGAAATTCATTTTGAAATCCTCCTTTTTTCAGTTGACCAGCTGTCTGTAACCTTGGACAGATTGTCACCTTTCTGTGACCCAATTGTGTGGCTAATTTTAGAATAGGGGATAATGCCTTAGTTCTAGGGTTAGTGCAAGGATTAACAATGGCTGATGTGTACGGACAGTTGCCTGTGTCAGGGCAAGGCTGGTATGACCTGTGCAGGTCAGTTAAACCCTCCACGCCTTCTGGATAAGACTATGAAGCCACATTAGTGTCCATCCTGTGTACCTGCTGTCTGTCTGACTCCGGAGCCTGTGCTCTGAGCCACTGCTCCGATGCCTCCTGCTAAACTCAGACCGAAGGAGCCCCCCTTAGGCACCTGTCCCATGCCTGCCCGGAGACAGTGCTGAATGAGTCTGGCTTCTCTTCCTTCCCTTCCCTTCCTACGGTACAACCGTCCTGGTTGCAGACATATCCTTCCTGTGACTACGGATGACTGTGTCCTCTTAGGCAGAAGCAGTCTCCGGGAGCTGTGGCTATCAGCAGAAAAGGCCAGAGGCCCTGGACAGGGCAGGCCCAGAGACTCATGTATCTGGTGAGAGTGCCCACTGCACGCCAATCTGGCGCTCAGTGCCAGGAGCACCAGGGAACCAGATGGGGGCATGGCCACCCTGAGGCTAAAGGTGGACAAGACCTCAGCCGGGCAACTGAAACAGTGCATGGAGCTGGGGGAGGAGCTTGGCGTGCGGTCCCTCACTGGGGGGGAGGGTCCCTGGCCTTTGCTCTATATACCTCCTGGAGCACCACTGGCATGGCAGCCTGAAGCACAGAGAGGCTTTTCTGCCCCTGGGGCAGGACTGCTCACACTCTGGAAGTAAAAATTAACCTAAGAGCTTGTCTTCCACTGTGAGCCACCAGCCTGAAAAGCAGTGAAACAAATAAGCAGGTATATTTTAGTGGAGCCCGTGCAGCGTGGAGGACAGGGGAGCCCCCCCTGAGCCGGGCTGCAGGACAGCCAGGTGTCCAGTATGGGTGTGGCCACTACCATGCCCTGGAAGCTTCGAGGTGGAAGGGTAGGACCAGCATCCTACTTTATATTCCTGGTTCTGGCTCAGACTGTGTGTTCTTCCTTTCTCTTTTTCTCATTTTGCCACCGTGTGTGTCACCTTAGTCAGCTGGGTGGAAAGTTGGGTGGACAGTATGCTTTAGATTAATGCCATATGTGTGCAAGCATGCATACACACACGCAGACTTTGCTGTTGCCATAACCCCAGGGAAGCTTCCGGCAGAGCAAGTGGAAGAAAGCCTCCAGAAAGCTCCATACTGAGCCTGGTCTCCTCTCTGCCCACTTCCTGTCTTTTCCCCTCTGGCTGACCACCTTGGTTATCAGTGTTCACTTATAGGACCGTTTCAGTCTTGGGGAAGTCTCAGACCTGAACAAGGGGATGGGAAGGTCCTTGATCAGGTCCTTCATTCCGGGTTTTCACTTGTTCTGAACCATGGCCCCCGAGTGTCCGATTCCCTAATCAGGAGGCAACCTACCCAAATCAGTAGTGCGATCGTGTAGGAAAGCCCTGTGTTCTGCTCTGTACCTGTCCCTCCCTCCCTCGCTCCCTCCCTTCTTTCCTTCCTATTACCTATCCTATAAAAGATGAAATGTTTATCGAGCACATAGTATACACTGTATAAATGTAATCTTCACAGCCGCCCTAGGTGGGTCAGATGATTGTCTTTGGTCTTACTTAAGAATGTGTTGCCTGGAGAGAAGATAGGATTTACCCACGTTCCCAGGTAAAATGGCCGCAGGGACTGGCTGGACTGTGCTGGTCTGGGCCATAGGGGCTCTGCGAGCTCTGCAGCCGTGGGTCAGGTCTGCGCTTCCTTTGCAGGAGACGCTGGGCAGAGTTGCTGAGTCTGGCCTTCCAGCCCTGCTCCTGCAGTGCCTTTACCTCTTCTTTGTCTTTCCTCTGGAAAAGGACGAGCTTTTGGAGAGTGATGTTCAAGTTCAGAGGATGTTTGTGCAGGTGAGTGAGAGGAGGGCTCCCCAGCCCTTGGTCAAGACCTTGCTCTGCTTCTTAGAGATGTTTTCATCTTCCTCAGTCATAGCCCCAAAGCAACTCTGTCCTCCCCGATGCCCAGCTCATCTGTCTGTCCCCAGGCTCAGCCAATGCCAGCCAATGCCAGCAACCCCATGCATTTGGAAAACAGATGTTCTTCTCTCTCCATCTCATTCATTCCTGTATCGATAGCCCCTTGTTCTCCCCCAGAAAAGCATGCAGCTCCTCTTCCTCCTGCACTTGGCCCCTGCAGCTCCCCTTCCTCCAGGGTGCGTTCCCAGGCCCTGCCTGCCCTCCCCAGCATGTGGAGGCCCCATCTCTGGCCCCCACATCCTCTGAGGACAAGTGTGCTAACTGCACTTGCATAAGGGCAACCAACATTTTCCAAGTATTTCCCTTTTGCTTCCCTCCCCCACACCTTGCCATGGCCTTGCATCTGTCCCTTCCCCGAGCCCTCTCTTCCATTCTAGGAGGAGTATAGTACTACGGTTCTGATTCCATGTCAGATAAAATATGGTCAGTGAAAGTGGTAGTGGGTGGGGGGCTGGCATTGGGATCCTGGGGATCTGGCTCCCAAGAACACTTTGTGAGGTCACCTCCTTCCCCCTCCCAGAAGCTATCTTAGGCTGCTCAACATCAATGTAATTTCCTGGTGTCCTTCCCCATTTTCCCTATCCTCTCTAACTACCAGCAGTAGCTTTTAGCAGAACTTCTCACCTCTTTCCCTGCCCCCTTACTGGCCAGTTCTGCTTTCTTAGGCTCCCAGATGCTGCCATCTCCAGAAGACTCCTCCTGCTTCTCTAGAGGAGACCTTGGTGGGGGGAGGGAAAGGAGGGCCCTGTGTCCCACTCATCTTTCTGCAGCCAGGGCCTCAGGACACTGTCTCATAGAGCAGGTGCTTAAGAGTTTTTGCGAATTTCCACGTGTGTTTTTGCATTGCACATACGCATTCATGTTAGCATCCGTGTGAGATTCACTCTCAAGCCAGAATCATCGTTATCCGAGGTTATCTCACAAGTTCACTTACGGTAGGTCACCCCTCAAGCTGAATTTGTTGGAAGCTTCGGCATCATTTATCTATATATAAATCACATTCTCAGTGGTGGCAGGATGCAGTCCTGGACACTTTGACAAGTCCTTACCATGTGGCTTTCCCGTGTCCTACAGAGAACTAGTGCAACCCTGCCTTCATGGTTTGATCCATGCATGGGTAGAACACGAGCCAAGTGATAGGCCATGGCTGCATTCCTCAGGGCTTTCCTTATTTCATTCCACAAAATTATATGGAGCTCCTCCCATGTGCTGCTCTCCATCAGACCGGTGGTTCCAGCAGCAAGCATAGTACCCTCTCTCGTAGAGGTGACAGAAAGATGGGGAAGCCAAACAGGGGAAATAATCATGTGATTAAAGAGCAGTGCCCCAATTTTTTAAGTGCTCTGAAGGAAAAATGGAAGGTGTCCTGGGAAATTAGGACATGGAGACCTAGACGGAGATTTAGAGTGGAGGATGAAGGAAGGCCGTCCAGAGGAAATGGCATTGAACTAGAGTTGAGGGTTGTAGCGGAGGTGTGAAAGGGAAGAAGAGGGGACAGGAGCAGAAATGGTGTCGAAGGGTCCCATAGCCAGCAGATGGGGTCTGGAGCCCAGTTCTGTGGCTGTCCAGCTTGGACTCTGTTACTGTGGTCAGAAGGGGCTAATAGATTCAGATGGAAGGAGCTGTCCATGTCTGCTGAAGAAGGAGATCCAGTCAGACCACCCAGAGCCAAAGGGAGGACTGCACACAGTCACAGGAGAGAGGAGGTGGGGCTGGTCTGTACAGAGGTCTGTGAGCCATGATTTACCCCAAGTGGCAGGACCATATCAGAAGTCCCTCTGGTAGCCATAGGGAGATGGTGGGAGAGGAGGCACAGGGCCCAGTGAGGAAGTTCTAGGATAACTTCTGTGTAAAAGAACAACTCTCTAAGTCAAACCCTTCTTTGTCATTCTGAATTGGAAAGGGTAAAAACTGCTCGCATAAGATTAGGAGTACAGACCTTAGCCCACGCCCTGTCACCCTTTTCTAGATGGTGCTGCTGACCCTGAGGCTCTGAGGCAGAGGGTGACCCATACAACCCATCCTTTGCCCTGAGACATACCCCTGGGAGCTCTGGAAAAGGAGGGAAGAAATCTGTTACAGGAAGGAGGCTTCCTAACTAGGCATCTTTATTTTTTCCTCCAGATGTTGCTGAATATTTGCTGTGAGTCTCAGGGGCTGGAGAGACTTCTATCAGGAAATGAGCTCCAGTCTCTAGTGATTGCCACTACCTGTCTTCGGGAACACAGCTGCTGTTTTTGGAAGGAACCCACCTTCTGTGTGCTGAGGGCAATCTCCAAAGCCCAGAACCTCGGCATCATCCAGTACTTGCAGGGTATGACCCTGGGAGACCAGGGCTGGGATGTGGGCCACTTTCTACAATGAGACCGGGGAACCAAAAAAGACATGGACAAATAGCGTCTTCACGGATGCCATCTCAGCCCAGTAGATGACCCTTTACTTGGTTTCCTTCATAAGAGTGTGTTTATTATTTATTTTGGCGCTCCCTTGGAGGAGGAAAGGAAAGGGGAACTCATTTACTGCGCACATGTTGTCAAACACAGGCGGTGCTGGACCCATTTGTGTGTTATCTCATCTGTGTCTTTGAGATGGATATTAATGCCATTTTGTAAAGTGGAAAATGGGGACCGAGGGTGGAAGAACTTGCCCAACTCCCAGCTCACAACAGGGAGAGTCACATTTTAAACCCAGAGATGTCCCGTCCAGAGCTTCCGGCTCTGATCTGGGCAGCATATGCAGTGCTGATGCCATAGACTCTGGAACCAGACAGCTGGGCTGTGGACTCCAGGTTTGCCCTCCTGTTCTCATAGCTGAATGACCTTGAGCACTCAAGTGCCTGTGTGCCTCAGTTCTTTTATCTGTAAAATGGGGGTAGTAAACCCTTGCCCTGTGATCTGTCTTCTCTCTGGGGTCTCCTGTAACAGCGGGGCATCAGCTGGGGAGTTCAACAAATCCACTATTGTAACTGAGCCTGGGACCAAACGTCAGCCCCAGGTTAGGGATTCAAGGCAAGGCCAGGGCCCAGCAGTAATGGCCCTTAGCTGAGCTGGGCCTGAGATGATCAGCAGCCCAGGTAACCCCCACAGGCTAGAGTCAGAGACCCCTGACAAAGAGCTGCGTGTGTTGGCGGCAGGTGTCTCTCACTGTGCTATTATTAACAAAAAATTTGTACCTCGGTGGGGGAGGCTGCTGCCTGGAGCACTGAACCCAGGAATCCCTTAGGTTAGGAATGGGTGGTTTCCATGGGCATAGAGGCTGAAGAGAAGTTCTGGAAGAATAGGCTGGCCTGGTGGTTACCTATAAAGCCCGCAGCTCTTGGGGCTGACCTGCCCAGCATGCAGACCTTGGGGGGGCATCTGAAGCCTTGCTGCTGAGGAACAGAGCATGTGTGATCTTGTAGACAATTTTCCTGACCCACTGGTGTGTCTTTCCTGGCACTCAGAAGAGCCTTCTACCAATGAGAGAGCTCAAAAATAGTGATCCCTCAAAATGCAAATCCAGTGTCCTCTCTCTTATGACTCAAATCTTCCTGTGGCTTCTCACAGCCCTGGGTAACCGACAAATTCCACAGCCAGGGCCCACACTTCTGGGCCCTGGTCCTGCCTTCCTCCCTTCCCTTGCAGCCCACACTTCTGGGGGCCAACCCCCCTGGGTACTTTAGTAGTGGAAACACACCACCTTCTTGTCCCTCACTTTCTTCAGATTCCTGTATCCTTCCCTGAACTTTTAATCAGGCTGATCTCTGTACGTCTTCTGTGCTGCTTCCTTTAAGAAGGTCTTTCTCAGTACCCAGCTCTGGCACCGTGTAGCTCACAACCTGACAAACCCGCCCCTCCCACCCCTGCCGCATGCTAGGAGTTAGGAAAAGCCAGCCAAGACACTTCCTTCCTCTCCCTGTTTCACCTACTCTCCATCTGGGTCTGCAGAATGGGGCTCTTGGGACGGCACTTCCCATGGGGGAGACTTCTTGACTCAAGACCCAGGAGAAAAGTGTTTTGAATTAATTTGCATTTACATCTTGATATTTACAGTTTAAAGGAGGGCAGGGAGCAGACGGCTGTGGCAGAAAAGCTAAGCCTCCAAACTCAATAAGGTTGTTTTCTTCCTGCAGCCATGGATTGCATCAAGCTCTCCCTTCAGAACCTCTCCAAGCTTGCGGACAGCCTCCCCGCTCCTGAGGTGAGCGAGGCAGTGAACCTCATCTTGGGCTTTGTGAAGGACTCCTACCCCGTCTCCTCAGCTCTGTTCCTAGAGTTTGAGAATGGAGAGGGCTACCCTCTGCTCCTTAAAGTGTTACTTCGGTAAGTGGTTGTCCTTGGTGGGGGAGAAATTGCCAAAGCCTAGGTCTTTTGGGATGGGTTCAGCCACAAGAAGCGGCTTTCCCGTGGACAAATGCTGCAGCTCTTCACAGGTTTATATGGATTCCGAGTGCATGTCCTTATACCCAAGGCTGCCATTTGCAGAGTCACTTTTATCCAGGGTGCTCCCCTTGCCTTTTGGTGCTGGGCTGATAGAGACCTCCGGGGGACTGGCATGTCCTCGGCATCCCTGTGACAAGTGCCATGAGCCAACATGGCTGCCCCATCCAAGAAGCCCATGGAGCTGGCTTCGTCTGTTCCCACAGGTATGACGGGCCAACGCAGAGTGAAGTGGACCCCCACCTGGAGGACCTCCTTGACCTGGTGGTGTGGCTGACGACCTGTGGGAGGTCAGAGCTGAAGGTGTTTGACAGCGTCACGTACCCTCAGCTGGAAGGCTTCAAGTTCCATCATGAAGCTTCTGGTGGGTCATCTTACGTCTCTGGGGGCCTGGCAGTGACTGGCACTGTGCCCTGCAAATGCTACACTGGTCTGTTACTGCCTCTTTGTGGAGAAATGAACACTTGGTTCCTGTCAGGGATTTTGTTGTGCCTCTGTGGAGATTACCTATGGATTTAAAATCTCCCCCTTTTAGATTTTTTTTTTTATGTCTTGGTGGGATTTAAAGGAAATGTTTGCTTAATAAAGGCAAAGACCCTCTCAGGTAATGGAGGGAGCCTCTGACCTCCACCCCCACCTCTGCTATGACATACTCTGCAACATGTGCTCCTATACAAGGACTGATGTCCCCAAGACAGCCACCCAGGCTCAGAGACAGGGCCACCTCAGTTCTTTGAGATTGACTGGTTATTTGATTGATGAACTCTGTGCAGCAGAGGCACCAGTGGGACAAGGCAGGTATCTGCTCCCTAAAACATCACTGTAGAGACGGTCCCACATACACCGATCATGATCTCCTCCGTAACTGGCTGATAAATGCATCAGGGACAGTGGTGACACCAGGCAGGTGGGTCGGGTCTGTCCGGGTTACTCAGGAAACTCTGCCTAGAAGAAGCCATTCAAGTAGGGTTTCAAGGCTTGGAGTGGATCGCCTAGGTAGAAAGGAAGAGGATAAAGTTCAAAGGCAGAAAGTACAGCCTGAGGAAAGACATGGGGACCACGCACATCTGGGTGAGTCTGGGGAAATGGGCACAGAGGTAGGCACAGACCAGAGTGTGGAGTTTCAGGAACATCTCTGGAGTCTGAGGCAGGGAGGGCTGGAGACAGGGAGTTCTCTGATGGAGAGTCTCCTGGGCCAGAAAAGATGAGGCTTCACCCTCGAGCTGGAGAGAAAGGAGGGGATAGTTTCCGAAGGTCTCTCTGTTTAGCTGCTTGGCTAGAAATGAAACTGACTTTACTTAGTAATCTTTAACATCATTGAATTTTAATTGATTAAAACCAACCCTCCAGCCCAGCGCTGCCCAAAAGAACTATAATGCGAGACATACCACATAATTTTAAATGGCCTGTAGCCATATTTAAAAAAATAAGAAGAAACAGGTCAAGTTATTTTTCATAGTATATTTTATTTAACCTAATATATCCAAAATATTTCCATTTCAGCATGTGGTCAATATAAATAATTATTAGTGGCATTCTTTATGCTGCAGCTTAGAAATCTGGTGTCTATTCTTACACTCATAGAACACCCCAGTTGGGTGGCTATATTTCTAGGGCTCCATGAGCCACCATGTCTTGGACAGTGCAGCCCTGGCCTTACTCACACTCTGCACAGCCGGCTTTTCTGGACTTCTCATAGACATTCACCTACAGGAGCTGGAAAATAGAAACTATAAATGGTATTTCCCAATGGTAATGCAAACGTATGTTTCTAGGCATGGGCGGGAGAAATGACCTGCAGGATTATTTCCTCTTTCATCTTCAGGGGTGACCGTGAAGAATCTTCAGGCCTTCCAAGTCCTACAGAACGTTTTCCACAAAGCCAACAACCCCATCCTCTGCACCAAAGTCCTAGCAGCCATCAGGACCATGTGGGTCTGGAACGCCCGCAACTTCTTCCTGCTGGAGTGGACCCTGCAGCCCATCTCGCAGTTTGTGGAGATCATGCCCCTGAAGGCAGCCCCAGTGCAGAAGCAATTCTTCCAGCTGCTGGAGGCCTTGGTCTTTGAGCTGCATTATGTGCCCCATGAGATCCTGCGGAAGGTGCAGTGCCTGATCAAGGAGAGCCCTGAGTCACCGTGCACCCTGGTGGCCCTGCAGAGTGTCCTCAAGATAGTTGGCAGGGACCTTCTCTTCACTGACATCTTCCGGGACTCTGGTCTCCTTGGCCTGCTGCTGGCCCAGCTGCGGAAGCGGGCCAAGATCCTGAGGAAGTCAGGTGCCTCCCAGGAGTGTCAGGAAGGGTAGGGGGAGCAGGCTGGTGGCGGAGGGTAGGGAGTGGGGGAGGGGTCTGTGTGTCATTCTGCCGCCCAGCAACATAACAGAAAAAGTGAGTGTGCCCATGTCACCTGGAATGGGGGGGTGGTGGTTGGAGAAGGTATCTTGGGGCACGTGGCTTTGCAGAGTGGACAGTCTCTCTATTTCCTGTAACCAGATTGATCTTCCCCATGAAGAGGCCAAAGAGATGGGTGTACCTTTAAATAGACTCATAGGGATAACTCAGGCCTAGTGAATTCTCAGCTTGCAGATACCTCCTGCACTGCATGGTGTCTGAGTATGTAGATGGAGAGATGTCAGGGAGGCAAGGGTGCTCCGAGAGTCCTGGGGCTCTGGCAGGGCAGAGGGTATGGCATGTGTGTGTTAGGGGCCAGCTGGTACACAGCCTCCTTTAGGTGCTATCAGGCCCAGTGTTCTCCCACCTGGAGCAGTGATCACTGCTATCCAGTTTCCCCCTCCAAGTCTTGTCCCACTTCTTGTATTTTGTGTCCTTCTGGGCTCTGCACCTATGGCTCCTTGGCAGCATCCCTTCACCCCTCCCTTGGCCCTGTGCTCTTAAGCTCCGCAGCTTCTGCTTCCCCCCAGGGACTCCAGGCTCCCTTCTGTTCAGGCAGGAGTGCTGGCTGGGCCCTCTCACTGCCTGACCACAGCCCCAGGCATACACCCTGATGTGCTTTGTCCATGACCCCCACCTCTACCAACCTGCAGATAGGAGCCAAGATTTGAGGACGCCTTTCCCAGTTCTTCTTGGCTTTCCACACCTGCCCCTTGGGGCTTTCAGCCTGGAGAAGTCACACCAGGACACTGAATCCAGCCACTTACCTCTCCCCAACATTTGGCCTTTTCTCCTACTGCACTGGGTGAGAGGGACTGAGGGCTCTCTAGTCATTGACTGCTTTTGGAATTGGGCTTCAGACTCAAGCTGATGTCATCTGTCTGTCTGTTCCCTGGGCCTGTCTGAGGGGAGGAAGCTGAGGGAGAGAGTGTGGGCACTGGGGGCAGACAGCCCTGGACGATAATCCTGGTTATGTTACTTAGTTGCTGAGTGATCCTGAGCAAGTTCCTTAACCTCTCTGAGCCACTTTCCTCCTGTTAAATGGGTACAAGAATGTCTACATCGTAAGGATGTGGTCAGCATTAAATGAGGGAGTACTGAGGTCTCCTTGCTGTGCCTGGAGCATCAACAGGTGCTCAAGAAATGTTAGTTGTCTTCTCCCCTGCAGCTTCTGTGGCAATGCATGGAGGACTGAGACAGGCAACTCTGAGATGCCTAGAAGAACTCACATCTCCCTGGGAGTATTTGTAAATCGGGTCAAGATGGTGGATGAGGAGCTCCCTGCTTTACATATCTGGGCCTCTGGGCTGGGTCTTGGAGACCGTCCCACCACGTGCTTTTTTCCACTGCCCTTCACATAGTGTTTTTGTTTAATGTTTCTGTGGTACCCTACTGTGTAATGCTTCCCAGCAGCCTGCTGTTGAATTTGCTTTTAAATCCCATCTCCAGACCTATGACCAGCAGAATTTGAACTTTTTTGTGAGCTGATGTATCCGGTCTTACTTTGTGCTTTCTATTGTCGTAGTGTTATAATGCTACTTGTATTTCATTGTTATAGTGTCTCATGTCTAGTGTTTCTGTTGTTTCTTATTTTTCTTAGATACTTTGTCTCCTGGTTAATAAACTCTACCTTTATTCACTCATTCAATCATTCCCCAAATAGGTGTTGGGCTTCCCTCTTGTGTCAGGCACTTTTCTGGCACTCAGGATTCAACAGTGGACACACAGGCCTGGTTTGCCCTCATGAATCTAATGGAAACACCCATCCACTCCAGAATCTGGCAAGCCTCTCCACACCTCAGGTGGGAGCTGGCAGTCCTTCCTCCCAGGCATGAATGGCAAAATACAAAACTGTCCAGAGGAAATTCAAAGAGGTGGGCTTTGGACATTGTATAGAGTAGTGGTTCTCAAAGAGTGGTCCTTAGACCAGCTCCATTAACATCATCTGGGAACTTACAAAAATGCAATTATAACATCCCATCTAAGACCTCCTAAGCTAGAAATTCTGGGGAGGAATTCCAGCTTCTGATTTTAGCATATCCTCCAGGGGATTTTGTTGTGCTTAAGTTGGAGCTCCAATGGTTATAAGGAGTAATAGGGTGACTTCTTCTGAATTAGGATGCACACTCTCTTAAAATAGAAGCATTATGTTCTCATTTCCTTGAGAGTATAGGAAACTAATGGAATCAGAGATTTGGGGTCATACTGGGTGTACTTAAGATTTTATTTATTGCTTCTTAAATATGACAGGAAACAAAGAGTCCATGCTTGGTGTTCAGGATACAGAAAGAGAACTGACCTGTGTGATGCTGAGAACTGTGGTCACACTTCTGAGAGGCTCAGTACGGAATGCAGGTAAGGGGAGGCACCAAACTCATTTTGTCACTGCTAGGCAAAACATTGTCTCCCATGATTTATGTCAATGTTGCCAGGTTATAGCCAAGGAATAACCAACATGAAAGCTATGGCTAATGTCCATTTGCTGGTTGATGTCCAGTGATCATCAGTCAATTGGTAGACATCTTGGTTGACAAATTTTACTTTTAAGATCATTGAATAAGGTTGGGATAGAGATATCCTAAAGTTATGAGACCACAAAAATTACCCTCTTTCAGGTAAAATCTATGAATATCCTGCTGCATGGACTAAGTTGCTTTTCAAAAAAAAAATCAGAATTGTAAAATGTAGGTAAAGAAAACTAACCATTTTTAAGAGGCTTCCAGCCCTTGATGAGCTCAGTAGCTCCATCCATACAATACATTTTTAGCTTCTTATGATCCTGTGACTTCCATGTTTTTTTAATTTGGTGCATTAACTACGCATGTGTATACGTTATGTTACGAAGCAGATGTATCAACAAAGTGACATAATTGGTTTGGTGATTTGGGGTGTCTTTATCTGAGCCCCTTGTAGATCAATGATACCAAATGTGAATAATTATTTCATATCCAGAAACTCTGTAATGTTAGACTATCAAAGATTCCCTGGCGGTACTGGTTAAAATGCATATTCCTCGGCTCACTCCCAGAGATTTAATTAGTAGCTGGTCAAGGTAGAGCTCAGGAATCTACTTTTTTTTTTTTTTAAAGTAGGCTCCATGCCCCACATGGAGCCCAGTATGGGGCTTGAACTCAAGTTCATAAGATCAAGAGTCAGATGCTTAACTGAACGAGCCACCCAGGCAACCCAGGGAACTACCTTAAAACAGTCTTCCAAGATGATTTCCATGTAGGGATGCCTGACTCATAAGTGGCGAATTCCTGTCTCATGGAGCTGACCAGCTCAAGTCCACATCATGCTGCTTGAACGATCTGGTTACTTCCTAGTTCTTATTCTACACATGATCACACCAAATATCATTCCTGCTGAGGAAATTCTTAGGATTACTTTTAAACAAAAGTGTGCCACTAGTCAAATTTCTTTCATCCATCCCCCTACTCCAGGAAACTAGCTCAGAATTATACATGTTCATAACTTTAATTCTGGCTTGTTTTCAATACGAATTTTGGCAGAGAAGAGAGAGAACCGCCCTTGGCCCTGGATTAGGGTATGAACTGGCAGTAAAGGATAGAGGTACGATCTAGTTAACATTTATATTAGGTAGGTTTCTAAGAAAAATTCACTAAAATTTTTTAGAAAAAAATTTCAAAAGCAGAATTTTCATTGAATTAAAAAAAAGGTATTTTGTTTGTTTTTGTTTTTTTTTTTAATTTCTCCACAGCTTCAGCTTCTCTTTTCCTCTTCTCATTGTAACAGTGGGTATAGATTTTGAAAATAAAAAAAAAATTCTTATTGGGCAGACGACACACATATAAAGGGCACAAAACACACTTGGATGTTGTAAGAGAAAGCCTTCTTGTCATTAAAATGAAGGTGCTGAGGCCCCATGGCTCTAGCCCCATCATGTCTGTCTGGTCCTCAGTTGTCCTCAAAGACCACGGCATGGTGCCCTTCATCAAGATCTTCCTGGATGATGACTGGTACCGGGGAGCCTCGCTCAGCATCCTGGAGCAGCTGTCCGTCATCAATGCTGAGGAGTACATGAGCATCATTGTGGGCGCTCTCTGTTCGTCCACTCAAGGCGAGCTGCAGCTAAAGCTGGATCTTCTGCAGGTGATGTCAGGTCTCCCTTTGCGACGGGCTTGCCCGCGGACAGGTGGCTGGTGACGGGCGTTAGCACGCCACTGTATTGCCCGCGTAGGGTAGCACTAGCTGCTATCACCAAGGAATCCCACATCCTTGGTAGCCCCGTTGGGCATTCCCTTTCTCTGTCTAGTCCAACCAGGGATGGAGAGGGGTGCCATGCAGGGACCCGCTGTCACCTGCACATTTCATCCAGCCAGGAGACAAAGGAGCACGGAGAGTTGCACGAGGTGTTCTGCAGGCCTGCAACCCTGCTACGGGCTCACTTCTGTCCAACTTTCTTTGTGCACAACTCACTTGGATATGAGGGGAGCCAGGAAAGGTAGTCTGGCTTGGTGGTGACTTCGCAGCAACACGGTCAGCTGGGGAAGTGGAGTCCAAGTCAGTGGTGGCCAAGCTGCTGCCTTGTTTACTTGACCAGCATTCAGTGAGTGTCTACCTCCTGGCAGCAGAGGGCCTGGGACACATGGCCATCCGCGAGCTCCCAGACCGGGGCTCATAGGAAGTGAGCCATCACTGCAGTGCTGTGAGGTGTTGCCCTGGAAAGTACTGGGCACAGGCTTAGTGATGGGAGCAGAGGACTAGGAGAGCCCAGTCCCGCCCTGCGTGTTGAGGAAGGTTTGCAAAGGGGGTTACTGGAGCTAGGACAAGGATGTAAAGGGTGGGCAGAGGCCTGGCCACAGAGGACACAAGGGGAGGAGTAAAACCAGGGTGTCACTTGTGGGTAATCAAGACGAGTGTAGGTTTTTGTTTCTGAAATACTGTTAAGGATCATCAAACAATCGTAACACAGTTAAAGTGGTAACACCTGTCCTCACCACCATCCTTCTGCCTTACAATTCTGTTGTTGTCGTTCTTCCATTCCTTTTGTCTTTGGGGCCTTACACATTTTTAAAGATCCCCTTTCTTTTGTTATATGCTGTTGAAGAGAAGAGCAGAGGAAAATGCGAGTATCCCCCAGGGACCTCTCACATACATGGGCAGCACAACTCCATGCACAACACACGCTTGTGTCTCCGTGACATACTGCCTTTGATCACTGGCGAATTTAAAAAAAAAATACAGAGTTGCTCTGACTTCCAAAATTAAACCAGCAGGCTCACTCAGCCATGACTATTTCTGTACAAAACCTTTTAACATTTAGAGAATGGTGCTTGGTTTCTTTTATCTACTTGCTTCTCCACAGAGCCAGTCACTGTCACATGACTGCCAGAGATGTGTGTTCCCATCACCACATGGCCTGAGCCGGCATGCTTGGCATGGCCAAGGCATCACGAGAAGCCAATCCTAAAGGGACAAAATGACCATAATTACCACACATTTTACAGATGACCAGAACCAAAGCGGTGATTTAGTTGTAGAGCCAAAGAAATGAGCTTTAAATGAAATAAAACCAGGCTTACATGAAACAAAAAGTTAACTGTCTTTTGAAAGATAAAGATACTAGAGTCCCTTGATCATGTGAGGTAAAGGGACAGAGAGGGCTATGTGAGAGAGAGTAAGGGGGAGAGAGATATCAAGAACTAAAGGCAATATACAGCTTGGGAAGACTTTAGCTTCCTGTGATCCAGTCTTAATGTTCCAGCAGAGACATGGCCAGAAAGCATCTAATACAAATTATGAGTTGAGCTTGAATCTAAGACTAATGACTTAAAATCTGGGGATCTTTCCTCTTTAGCATGCTATTATTACATTTTTTTTCTCACATGTCTGTCTTCAGCCTGATTCACATGAGCCTTATGCTGATAAGCAACAGAGAAGGCATATGACCAAAGTCGTGAGGACTTGGGTTTCCTGGAGGATGAATCGTTGAAATCCCCATCTGTTTCTGGCATTTTCATATTGCAAGTCCGACAGATCCACAGAGGGGAAAGTTTTGACTTTCCTTTGCTTGGCGAGAATAAGTGTTTCTATGTCCATTACAGAGTCCTCTGCATTGCTCATGAAAAAAGTTCATCTTATTTGCTCTGCAGCCCAGAGGCATCTTATTGGAGTCCTGTTACCCTTGGGTAATAGGACTGCATTTCTAGAATTAGCAATGTAAAGTCTTTCTGGTGTTTTACAGATTCAATATAGTTTCAGAATCATGCTATCAAGGGATTAACACTGTGTAAGCTTATTTAACAAAGTCATACCCTGTTGTTCAATGTGCCATCTTCTCTGTGGGTGCCGGGTCACTGCTGCACGGTTGCAGGGTGGTGCCTGGAGCTGCCTAGGGCTCTCCCAGGACCAGGGCCATAGACACGCTGTTGCTCTGGTGGGTGGTGCGGAGGCATGAGGCTGCTCCCGCCTGGCCCACCACTGAGTCAAGTGAGTGACTATCCAATGTTTGCTGGGGTCTGATATAGAATCTGTATTTGTTCTAAACATCTTGGGAATCTGCTGGAACTTTAGAACCAAAGATGGCAAATTAGCTCTTTCTGGCTGGTTCTCCCTCTTTAGAAGCTGAGCGTGGACTCTGCCCAAAGCACTGGGCCTGCAAAGTGAGTCAGATGTAGAATGAGGGGGAAATGATGGAGTGGGGTGGCCTCAAAGGTAATACCCTAAGCCCTCCCCCTGCAAGGCTTGCCATCTCTGACATGCATTTCTATCCAGGTGTGACCCTCACTTCCTTTCCCTGAGGCAGTTGGCCAGCAGCTTTGGAGGAGAGAATTCCTCCAGAAACACCCGCCTTCGGGCAGTTTCCAAAATCCAGGTGGTGCTTTCATACCAACACACAAGCACATGTGACTTCACCACCTAATCCTGGCAAATGATAATTGAGTTAAAGAATAATGTAAGCAAATGAATTTCCTCCCCACTGCCAGTGGGACTGTGATTGGGTTATGCACAAATTCAGATTGATCTGCTAATATACATTTAGCTGTTCAACTCTGGGCTTAATCACATTACCTCACGAGTCTTCCAGCATGACACATGGAAAATTATGAGGAATAACACATAATAGAATGTGAAATAAATCCGGTTAGTCCTAATGTCGTTAACGTTTTGCAGCAGACATCCATTTTATAGATTCAAGCTGGAGGGATACTAACTTGGAGACGATGACATGGTAACTGAGTTAAGGAGGAGAAAATGTGCTTAACGTTGACCTTTCTTGAAATGTGTCAACCCTAGCCTGATTACTTTGACTTCAGCTGATTAAATTTACTCCCTTCCGCAGGCTTGCAAGCCCCGGTGATGCATTGCCACGCAAAGTTGAATGACAGTAATGGAGACCCTCCTCCTAGGCCCCCAGTTCCTGACAAATCGTTTCCCGAAGTAGCACAGTATTTATTTTCCTTTATGATAGAAATGTTTCTCTTTAGTTGCTATGAAATTAAGCCTTTGTAATTGGATTTTGGACTCTTTACTTTATGACTCTGCAAATATGAAATTAACCCCATCCCAAGAAATAATAGAGCCGTCTAAGTTCTAATGAGATTACCCCCATTTTAGATAATGATTTTGAATTTAATAAATCAAACAAAGCAACAATTAAGAACAGCCATTTCTTTCTCCTCCCCCCTCCCAACAGGAGGAGAAAGGAGCCATCTAGGAATTACAGGGGACAGACCCTCTGTGAGACATGGATCTTAAGAAGGACTTTCATTGGGTTGCTCTGTTTTAAAAGTATCTGCTTTCAACACTCTTTGAAGTATAGAGTCCTTTTGAATGATATCCGGTGTCAAATTAGATGATTGGAAGGTGGCTTCTTGGATAAGAGGGGAGTTTGGTGGTCACCCAGTGCCTGTTATTTGATTTGTTTGTTTTTTGATCATTCTCCCTTTTTCATACTTGTTTTATCATGTGTCCTTGTGATAAATGGCATAGTTTCATTCAATTCATTTACCTTCAACAACCTCCTACTGGTTCTAGGAGACACAGAAAGCACTCCTATCAGTTTAGAGGGTTTAACATCCTAGAACTTAAAATTTCCCAATATCTTGGTGATTGGTGACCAGGCACAAGGCCACACTCTACCATATACCAGTGCTCATCCTTCTACATGGAATGTCAATTGGTGGGAAGAGACCGCCACCACCAACACACTTCAAGGTCAGAGTGGGTTTCCAACTTGGTGGAAGAAATAATACTCTTTTGGGAGTGAGTTGCTCACACAAGGCAGGCACAGATGTAGCAGATCTGTGTGTGGCTTGTCCTGGCCCCAAGTCCCATGGTGGGGTGTAGGGACAGGCTGCTGCTGCTGTGATGCTGTCAACATAGAGAAAGGCCTTGCTTGTCTTGAAGGCTTAGTGTTGCTCCAGTGGCTAGTGGGGAAACATGGGGTTGAACTTCACACTCACTAAACATCACCCTTCTGGAGAACCTGCTTTAACAGTCTACATGCTTCTTTTGAGGACCTGCCTATAAAATCAAACTTCCCTGGGTTTTGAGCCAAATTCAGAAGTAGTTAGGCCATACATTTTCCTTCCTTCCTTCCTTCCTTCCTTCCTTCCTTCCTTCCTTCCTTCCCTCCTTTCCTCCCTCCCTCCCTCCCTCCTTCCCTCCCTCCCTTCCTCCCTCCCTCCCTCCTTCCCTCCTCCCTTCCTTCTCTCCTTCCTTCTTTCTTTCCTTCCTTCCTTCCTTATCTCCTTCCCTCCTTCCTTCCTTCCCTCTCTTACGCCCTCCCTCCCTCCCTCCAAAACATTTGTCGAATACCTAATGTACATCACACACTGTCCTCAATGAGTGGCACATTGTAAGTGCTCAATAAATGTTTGATTGTAGAAGGAAACAGAAGTTTGTCTAGGAATATCTCAGTGATCTGGAGAAGGCAGATTCTGCCATGAATGTTATGATAGCCTAAAATCCACACGTGGTCTATTCTATAAGCTACAGTTATGCTTCCTTCCATTAAACATTTCTCTCCTCTACCTTGATTCCTTCATATTTTCACACCATATATTAAGCAGATTCACTTTACCATCTTTCTTCATTTAATAGAGGCACTCATGTTGCACAGAAAGGGAGACAAATAATGATAAGCTACCTTATGGCGATTTCACTGCGAGTCTTCTTTGTAGTACAAGGGATGGCTCATCCCACTCATTCGGCAAATATTTATTAAGTGTGTGCTACATTCCATGGCACTGAGTTGCCTGATTTCACAGAGCTTCAGTCTAGTGGAGGCTGAGACAATTTCCAAGTCACTTCATGGCAGTGTGAAGAGAGTCTGGTTCAACAACGGACAGGGGGCTGTGTGAGCTCTTGACCTGGGGACAGTACAATTTAGGGGTCAAAGGACACTTTCTGGAGGGAGATGCATCAAAGTTATGACCCAGGACAGGAAACGTGTGCAATCCCTGAGCATAGGCCTTGGCAGCATTCATTTGAAAGGAAGCACTGAGGGGAAACCTACCTAAAAGGAAGAGGAACAAGATGGACACGGTTTCAGGATCACTCTCAGGTAGCCCACTGCTCCCACAACTTGACGAGGGAAGAGCACATGCAGTGCCTTGGCAGTGGTGTGTGGGAGCTTGGCCTTAACAAGCTGCCTCCTGGGCTTTCCTCATTTTTATCCTGTTGGTGTTTCAGTCTCTCCTCCGGATCCTGGAGACCCCCAAAGGTCGTGCTGCTTTCCGAGTGTCCAGTGGCTTCAATGGACTCCTGTCGCTGCTCTCTGACCTGGAGGGGTCACTCCAGGAGCCCCCGCTGCAGACGTGGGCAATGGTGCCCCCCAGCCAGACCCTGGACCTGGTCCTGCATACCCTCTGTGCCTTGTCTGCGGCGTTGCACCTGGACCCTGTCAATGGTGACTTCTTCAAGAGGAATGGGCTTTTTGAGAAGTTGGCCGAGGACCTCTGTTTGCTGGGCTGTTTTGGAGCCCAGGAGGAAGAGGGAGCCTCTCTGTACTCCGGGGTGGACACAAAAGCCAGGCCGTTTGGTGATTTGTTGAGTATGGCCTTTACCTCTGCGAGCCCATTCCCACCCAAGATACGGAGCTGTCTCCAGATCCTCAGCTTTCTAGACAGCATGGCCAGCGGCACCCTTCACCTGCGCAGAGACCTGAAAGAGTCCCCAAGGGCTGGGCAGGACCCCATTGTGAATGCCCAGAAGGAAGAAGCTGGCAGGGATGCCCAAGGCAACTTCAAGCAGTGGCCAGACCTGGAGGAGAGGTAGAGCTTTGCCACCTGCTTCTGTAATTGGGTCATGAGTGCCTTTCTCCCCTCCTGTTTTCTCCCCAATATCCTGTCCATGTGTACTGAGTCGGAAGCCTAGACCTACAAACTGGGGCAGCAGTGGGGTGTGTGTGTGTGTGGGTGTACAAGTCTTCAAATCAAGTTAACTTTGACTCCAATCTCCTCTACTGTGGGAGCTGGCAGAGAACCAATCTGAGTCAATATGTGGTTAGAGGATGCTTTTGAGTTACACAAGAACTGGGGGACTTCTCAGATCTTGGAAGCCAAGGGCAGAACTCTGCCGATAAGCTCACTTTCTCCATCGCCATCTTTGCTGCTGCTCCGGGGAGGCTTGGTGCCTGTGCCCAGCCACCCTGCTGTCCTGGGGAGCCTTTGCCCTACCCGTGCCTCTGCTCCATCAGGGATGACGTCATTTGACTTGCAGGATAACCACAGTAACCTTTACTCCCGTTCTTTTGGCTGCTTCCACTTCTCGTAACAAAAACAGTCATCTCCGCTTACCTCTCAGGTCCATCTCCTCCATGAACCCAGAATTGGTAGACAACGCTTTACTTTCATTCCTGCAAGACAGACTTCCACTAAAGCGATTGAGCACAAAGAACGCTGCTCCTTCCTTTGGAGTTGCAGGGGAAGAAAATGAAAGAACGTAACAGCAATAGTGGGTTATCTTTTTTATTCCCTTTACGTAGCAATGACAAAACACAAATTAATATTGCAATAAACTGTCTTGCCTTCTACCTCTCCACACTGTCTGACATTTGCTGCCATGGGATGCCCTTCTGAGAGACGTTGTGCCCCTTTATCCAAAGATGTTGGATTGGCCATACAGCAGTGCTGGGGGTTGTTGGTGAGGGGGACGGATGCCAAATCTCCAACTTAGTAGATAATCATATCATTGTTCTTGTTTTTCCAGCTAATCTGCTAAATTAATTGGTTTTCTAACCTTGCATTTGCACAGACACCAACTTGCTCATGAAGAATTTATTGCTGCCTTTGATTTGCTGATTTTTGGAAAGGACTTTTGTTCTTGAGAAAGATTGGCTTTTCACACTCTTTTCTTGACTATTTTCACTATCGAGTTTATGGTAGCCGCCTAAAGCGAGTTGGGCAGTGTTGTCTCTTCTATTCTCTGGAAGAGTTTATGTAAATAAAGATCACTGTTCCTATTCCTTAGCTTTGTGACAGAATTTGCCAGTAAAAACCTCATAAGCCCCATGTTTCCTTGTAAGAAGATTTTTGTGAGAATAGACATATTTCTTCTTGAATCATTCTCAGTAATTTTTCAAGTTTTTCATTTTCCCATTCTGAGTTCCAATTTACTGGCTGGCATAAGGCTGTTCACAATATCCTTTTAACTTTTTGCTCCTGACATCATTGCTTCTTTTCTCTCCCCTGAGCCCCAGCACCCCAGCATTCTTGACAGATTTTTATATATCAGCATTTCTCAGGGGCCAACTTTCAGCTTTTCCTATCTCTCATACATATGCTTTCTATTTCTGTTTTCATTTGGTTGTTCTTATTATGTCCTCTACTTTCTTTGGGTTCATTCTGGTATTCTTCTCTTGAATTTATTTGATTAGGAGACTTTTTAAATGCAAATTTCTGTCACTTTACTTGAGCTGTATCACGCAACTTTCATTATGTTGCACTTTCAATATTATTTAGTCCTAAATATTTTAATTTCCTTTGTGACTTATAGTTTGATTCTTGAGTCTTGTTTGAATTGTGAATTTCCAAAGTTACAGAGTATTTTTGGTCATCTTTTGTTGTTGTTGAGTTCTAATTTTATCATCAGGAGAGAAGATGGGCTGTATGATGGTGATGCCCTTGTAATTCTCTGAAATTAGTTGAACTTGACTTTCTGGCCTCCCATGTGACTAATCTTCATAAGTGTTCCATGGGTGCTTGAAAAGGATGCATATTTTTCAGTTGTAACACTCAGTGCTCTATTTCTGTCCTTTACATCAAAATTGTCTATTGTCTTCTTCAAATTTTCAGATTATTTAATCTGCTTGATGCAGCAGTTACTAAGCTGTGTTAGATATTTTTCATTGCACTGATAGATTTGTCAATTTCTGTTCATTTTTGCCTTACATCTGACACTATTAGAATCACACATATTGACAATTTTTATATCATCTCATGGAATCAAAAATTTTCACCTTCTGTGGTGACCTTCTTTATCCCCAATAATATATTTTGCCATAAAAACAATTTTTTCTAATCATAATAAGGCTATACCAGCTTTCTTTTGGTTAGTATGTGCCTGGAATTAAAAAAAAATTCTGTTGTTTCAAGCTTTCTGGGTCCTAATGTTTTAGGTGTTTCTTTTGTCAACACTAAAGAGTTCGTTTTGTTTTTGCTTTATTTTGTCATTTAACCCAGTGTGGTATTTTTTGGTTACGGAAGCATGTGCTTCGTTTACATTTTTATAATTACTAATATGTTTGGAATGATTTCTACTTTGCTATTTTGTATTTTCTATGGTCCCCCTTTTTCTTTTGATTTTTTTCCCTTGTCTTCTTTTGAATTATTGGAATTTTAATTTTTCCCATTGACTAACTTGGATCTTATACTCTCTATTAGTCTTTTAGTGATTGCACTAAAATAATTCAAGTCACCCTCATAATGTTTAATCCTTTACTCTGTTTACCATTGCTATTTATCTTCATCCTCTTTCCAATATATATGTTCCATGTGTAATATGTAAACACTCAATTCAACTCTTAAATGTACACTTACATTTCTAATGTGTATATTACTGTTGCCTAATATTAATTTTGGGCCATGATCAATCTAATCTAAATCTAATTTTAGCTAATCCAACAAATAAGGCATGTATTCATATATTTTTTGTTGAGGTATAATTGACATATAACATTATATTACTTTCAGGTATAAAATATAGTGGTTCAATATTTGTATATATAAATACTTTAAAGACTATATGAGAGAGAGAGAGAGAGAGAGAGAGAGAGAGAATGCTTGAGTGAGCTGAGGGGCAGAAGGAGAGAATCTCAAGCAGACTTCTCACTGAGTGTGGAGCTCGATGTGGGGCTTGAGCTCACAAGCCATGAGGTCATGACCTGAGCAGAAACCAAGACTTGGACACTCAACCAGCTAAGCCACCCAGGCACCCCTCAATATTTGTATATATTGGGAAATGATCACCACAGTAAGTCTAGTAATTAGCACCCGTCACCATATTAGTTACAAATTTTTTCTTGTGATAAGTGCTTTTAAGATTTATTGCAACTTGCAACTTTCAAATATACAATATAGTAATATTAACTGTAGTCACCATGTTGTACCTTATGTTCCCATGACTTATTTATTTTAAAACTTGAAATTTGTGCCTTTTGACTGCCTTCACTTATTTTGCCAACTCTCTATGCCTTGCTTCTGGCAACCCTCTGTGTATTCTCTGTATCTATGAGCTCTTTTTTTTGTTTTTAGATTTCACATGTAAGTGAGAGCATATGGTATTTGTCTTTCTCTGAAGTATTTCACTTAGCATAATGCTCTCAAGGTCCATCCATGTTGTCACAAATGACAAGATTTCCTTCTTTTTTATGGCCGAATGATATTCCACTGTGTATTTGTACCACATCTTCATCCATTCATTGATTAATGGTCACTTAGGTTGTTTCTGTACCCTGGCTATGGTAAAGAATGCTGCAATAAACATAGGGGTACATGTATCTTTTTAAGTTGGTGTTTTCACTTTCTTCGGATAAATATCCAGAAGTAGAATTGCTGGATCATATGGTAGCTCTATTTTTAATTTTTGGAGATATCTTCATATTGTTTTCCATAATGGCTGCACCCATTCACATTCCCACCATTCACATTCCCACCAGTAGCGCATGAGTGTTCCCCACCAACACTTGTTATTTCTTGTCTTTTTGATGATAACCATCCTAACAGGTGTTGAGGTAGTGTCTCATTGTGGTATTGATTTGCATGTATTTAATGATTAGTGATGTAAAGCACTTTTTCATCACCTATATATCTTCTTTGAAACATCTCTTTGGATATTCTGCCCGTTTTTAAAAAAAGATTTTACTGATTTATTTGACACAGAGAGAGAGAACACAAGCAGGGAGAGCAGAAGGCAGAGGGAGAGGGAGAAGCAGGCTTCTAGCTGAGCAAGGAGCCCAATGTGGGGCTTGATCCCAGGACCCTGGGATCATGACTTGAGCTGAAGGCAGTTGCTTAAGCAACTGAGCCATCCAGGCACCCCGTTCTGCCCATTTTTTTATTGGAATTTTTTTTTTTTAGTATTGGGTTGTATGAACTCTTTACATATTTTGGGTATTGACCCTTTATCATATATACAATTTGAAAAATATTTTCTCTCATTCTGTAGGTTCCCTTTTTGTTTCACTGATGTTTCCTTTGGTGTACGGAAGTTTTTTAATTTAATATAGTTCTACTGGTTCATTTTTGCTTTTGTTGTTTTGCTTTTTGTGTCAAATCCATAAAATCATTGCCAAGACCAAAGTCAAGGAGCTTACCATCTATGTTTTCTTTAGCAGCTTTATGGTTTCAAGTTTTATGTTCACAGCAAGTCTTTAATCCATTTTGGGTTAATTTTTGTGTATGTATAAGGCAATGGTCCAGTTTCATCCTTTTGCATGTGGCTGTCTAGTTTTTTTTTCTCAACAGCATTCATTGAAAAGACTGTCCTTTCCTCACTGTATTGTCTTGGCTCCTTTGTTGTAAATTAATTGACAACATGTATGTGGGTTGATCTGATCTATTTTGTTCCATTAATCTATGTATCTTATGCCAATGCCATACTATTTTGATTACTCTATCTTTGTAATATCTTTTGAAATCAGGGAGCGTAATGCCTTCTGCTTTCTTGTTTCTCAAGGTCATGACATCTCTCACTGCAGTGATTCCACAGCGGCACCTTGTGAGATGGCCTTGACCGGATTCCAGGCCCTTCTCTTCTTGCTTTGTCTTGGGGGAGAATTCCCTTTCTGAGACTCCCTGATCTCTCTGTTCTGGGGAAGGGTGTCCTTGAGGAGGCTTCTACCCTGGCCACCTGAGAGTGTGGAGGTCAATCTGGTATCTTAGCATTGAACCTTATTCTACCAGCTGTTAGAGTGCAGGGAAATAGTTGTCGGCACCAGAAGGCATTAGTACGTAGTTTTGAGTGATGAGAAGCCATAGTTATTTTTCAAATGTCTCTGGGGGCTAAGCACTAAACACTTCTATTCATTTAATTCCCTTCCAATCCTAGAACTTTGCTAAATAAAGAAATCAAGGCTAAGAAAGGATAAATGGGCAAAGTCACACATTTAGTAATTAAGCAATAGAATCAGATAATGATCCCAGGTCTATTTCCAAAACCTGTGTATGTGTCTGTATCTGTGTGTTTCTGTGGGTGTGTGTTCTTTCTGCTTCTTCTGGAAACTCCCACAATAATGGCGATGATTTTCCAAATGTTCTGACACAATAGCTTACAGTTTAAAGTTGGTCTCTAACCTATGGATGGCATCAACCCACATTCTTTACCGATTAATCCCGTGTCAGATGTCACCTTGGTTTCATGATGAGTAATTTTTAAATGTATAAGAGTCAGATTTCATAAATAGAGAATTTTTTCCTCATTAAAAGAAATACATCACCCTCGACCTCTCCTAATGGTTAGAGAATAAGTGAAACCCTAGCCTCTCATGAGAGAATCTGGGGGATAAAGGCAGGGCGGTGGGCTGAGAATGGGGGACAGGTTGCTCATCCCTGCCCACCATGAACACTTGGCATCTTCTTGGACAAGTGTCTTGGCTCAGACCTGTCTGTGCAAAGTGGGCCTTGCTCTCCAGGGAGGAGGGACAGAGTCTGTGGGCCTTGGACTCAGACCAAATGCACTATGCCTTCATGGCCATGTTCCTTGGGCCTGTTGCTTTACCTCTGTGAGCTTCAATTTCCTGATCTGAAGTCAGTGGTAATAAAAGTATCCACTTTGAGGGCTGCCATGAGGTGGGGGTTGGAGATGATAACCGTGCTGGTCATTGTGACCACAGCTGCTGTCTCCCAAGTACTTGTGTGCCAGATGCTGTGCTCGGCTTTCCACAAGCATTGGTTGGTTTAATTCATATAACAACAATGATTTAAGTAACATTGCTCACAAAATGGAAGTTATATATTATGGATAGATATATATATTGCCCAAATACATATGCAATGTGCGAGACTCTGTTGGCTGTCAAAGGACTTGGTTCCTGCCTAGGCTTCAACCTCTCCTGGCCTCTGCTGGGCCTCATGGGCGGACTTCTGTTCATTATATCAACAAAAGGGACAATATCAATGACTTAGAGTTTGAACCCAAGTTGTGGCTATAATGCACGTCTCTAAGGGGACATGCTGCCCAGGAAGGCAGTGTGTGCCAGGCAAAGACAAGGTGGCAGGGGGTGCTTGGCTGACCAGAGCCCTAAACAGTCCTTTGTCCTCTTCTGCTGCTGTTCATCTGGAATTAATAATCACTCAGTAAATATCATGACGTCGAAAACCCAGTAAGATTTTACTTTCTGATGTATATAATATATGCTCTCAATTCAAAAGACCCAGTGAGAATGCTTGGCAAACTGTGAAGTTGAAGTATGTGAACCTTTTGCCTTTTTCACAGTAGCTGTGGCTCAAATATTTCTACATACCCATTCCTCTAGGATAGTCTAGGGGTTTGCTGGAGTCATAAGCTCGGCAGACCAGGCTGCATGCGGGCCTGACTTTTTGCAGCTCTCTCTGAGGCCTGGGGTCCTGGGATGGAGGCGTTTTGGAGGGTGTCCCTCTGATGCTAGCCGTCACTCAGTCCTCCTTGACATCAGCACCCCATTCTCCAAGATTCAATGCCTGGAGCAGTGTTGGATCTGGATCTTAGGTGGCCTTGGAGGGTGGCCTGGCTTTTTCCCTGGTGACTCCCCTGAACTGTCCCCTCCCAAAGGGGTCTTGCTCTGTCACACCTGACACTCAAACCCAGCTTGCTTTTCCATGCTCCTCTGGACTACCAGGGATTGAATGTGTGGCATGTGCCCATGCAGACATTATGGGGGGACTTGTACGTGTGCACATGTGAGTACATTGCGTGTTGGCTATGCATCTCAGGTGTGAGAACCCAGCTGAGCAGGAAGCATCTGCCCAAAGCCTATCGTCCCTCCTGTGGAGCTGTGGCTTTGCAGGGAGCTTTCTCTTAAACCGCCATGCACTAGTCAGCCTTGACCCGCAGCTGACGTTTCATTTTCGGCAGTTTCACTTCTGGCAGCCAGCCATGGTCTGGAAGCAGGTGATCCTCCTTCTGACCAATCATAGGCAGGCCAAGAGTAGCCTGATGCGGCGTCCCATGCCTGTGTCATCCTCGTGACTCTGTCTCTAGGTATTTTATCACTTCCGTTGCCACAGGAGGGGTGACCCGTAGGGCACAAGAAGATATTTGGAGAGACAGAGAGACCACATTCACATAACTTTTATTACCGCATATTATTAGAATTTTTCTATTATTAATTGCTATTAATCTCTTACTGTGCCTAATTTATAAATTAAACTTTATCATAGGTATGTACGTTTTGGGGGAAAAAACCAGGATATACAGGATTTGGTGCCATAACGAGGACTATGGTTTCTTGTGGCTCTTTTTTTTTTTTTTTAAGATTTTATTTCTTCATTTGAGAGAGGGAGAGAGTGACAGAGCGAGAGAGTGTGAGAGAGCGCATGCGCACACGTATTGAGGGGCGGGGCAGAGGGAGAAGCAGGCTCCTTGCTGAGCAGGAAGCGGGTCTCGAAGCCGGTCTTGGGGCTGGATCCCAGGACTCTGGGATTTCATGACCTGATCTGAGCTGAAGGCTGAAGGCAGCCGCTTAACCAACTGAGCCTCCGAGGTGCCCCTCTTATTGTGGCTTTTGAGACCTCTGACTGTGCAGCTGCCATGCAGCCTAGTGCGGACCTAGTCCCCGCTCTGCTGCAGGATGGCCACCCTAGTGTGTCCCTAACATGTCTCCCGGGCAGTGGTGGCACAACTCTTCCTTCAGAAGTTTGCTCCTGCCTGTGCCTCTCTGGCTCACCCCCGGTACACATCTAGTCTGGAGAACGCTAGTCCAGAATTTCAGTAAGCACTCAGGGAATGCCCGCACTGGTGCCAAGCGCTAGGGGCCTGGCACTGGTGAGTACTTGGGGGAAGGGACAAATGACTCCCTGCCCTAGCCCTACAGCTGGGTGTGGGAGAATCAGAAGTGTGAGCGGATCATTATACCACTGGTGGATGCCACCCAGGGCAGCCCCAGAAAATAAGGGGGAATGGAGCAGTGCACCTGACACAGCCTGGGAGAGGGTTTCCGTAGGGCCTTCCTGGGTGAGACAATCCCTGAGCTAAGCCAGGATGAGGGAGACAGGTGCCTGGAATGGGAGGGTTTGGAGAAGGCGTTTCCAAGCCTGAAATACAGACCCCACAGCAGCCACACTGAGTGAGGAAAGCCCAAGGCCTTGGCAGGGATTATGGACTTAGAGCCACACGCTTGAGGGCAGTGCTGAGAGGTGAGCCTGGAAGGGGGTCCGGGCATGAATGATCCACAGACTGGCAGGGTGGGGGATGGTATTTCATAGGGGAGCAGGCAGACAGGTTGCAGAGGCCACTCTGATGTGTGTGTATGTGAGAATGTGTGTGAGGGTAGGATTGTGAGTGTGAACGTGTGAATGTAGTTTTGTGTATGAGTGTGTGTGTGTATGAGAGAGAGAGAGAGAGTGGAGGGAGAGAGATGAAGAAATGAGAATGAGGAGGGAGAGGAAGGCAGGAGCTGGGGGTCTCTCCCCCAGAGTGATGGTGATGACTGGCATCCAGACAAAAGGTTGCTCATGGGAGAACATCGGAAACCTATTTAGGACATAATGTCCGGCCTTGGTAGCCAATGGGATGAGTGTGGGGGAAGAGGGGCTGGCGCAGGCCCTGATAGGGAAGCCTTGGTGGAAGATCTGGTTTGGGAGAAGGTGGTGGTTGTCTTGGGTAGCCCCTGCAGACTGCCAAAATGAGATGGTATTCTTTTTAATTTTCCAGTGAATCACTCAGGAATCCACTGACCTTAGTAAGAAGTGAGAGAGTAGCTTGAGCCTGCCCAGAGAATTTGGATATCGTCTGGATGAGGGATAGTCTGACTTCCACAGCTAAGCAGGAAAAATACATGGATGGATCCGAGCACCATGCCTTACCATGTGCCGCTTCTGTGGTCACAGGGTGGGGGGATGGGGATAGCCAAACTCAGGCTCTGTGTGATGTGACATGGTCCCACTGGTTCTGATATCCCCACAGGCCTCTGGATTCTTTGAATGAAATGACATCACTCTTACATTGTAAAACTCGACCAAGCACCCCTCTTCTCCTGTCCTCAGCTCTAGGCCTTGAGAGACATAGATAATCATGTATATAATCTTGGATTATAACTATTGGATTATAACTTTCAGTTACATGCACATGTCTTTTGCAAGATAGATTGAGCCGTTCAGCATCACTAGGTCATGTGGGTTACCACTGTCCCCCCTCCTTGGCAGTCAGAACCCCTATCCTCATTCCTGCTCTTGGGATCCACACCTCAGAGCAATGCTTCTCCCAGTATGGCCTATAGCCCACCTGCCCTCATGAGAATCAGTTGTGAAAGTGCTAAAATACAATCTCATAAACCAGATTTCCTGAATCACAGTCACTGGGGTTGGAGTTTAGGTTTCTATTCTTTATGTTTTGTTTTTGATTTTTTTAAAAGCTTCTCTTATATTTTTAAGCACATTAAACTTTAAGAACTTGGTCCCAGGTGCTGGGGATCTTTTTTTTTTCCATTTTGTTTTTTAAATTTCTTTTCAGTGTTCCAGAATTCATAGTTTTACACCACACCCAGTGCTCCATGCAATATGTGCCCTCCATAATTCCCACCACCAAGCTCACCCAACCCCCCATCCCCCTCCCCTCCAAAACCCTCAGTTTGTTTCTCAGAGTCCACAGTCTCTCATGGTTTGTTCCCCCTCTCCGATTTCCCCCAACTCACTTCTCCTCTCTGTCTCCCCATGTCCTCCGTGTTATTCCTTATACTCCACAAGTAAGTGAAACCATATGATAATTGACTCTCTCTGCTTGACTTGTTTCACTCAGCATAATCTCTTCCAGTCCCGTCCATGTTAATACAAAAATGGGGTATTTATCCTTTCTGATGGAGGCATAATACTCCATTGTATACATGGACCATATATTCTTTATCCATTTGTCCATTGAAGGGCCATTGCTGCTATGAACATTGGGGTACAGATGGCCCTTCTTTTCACTACATCTGTATCTTTGGGATAAATACCCAATAGTGCAATTGCAGGATTATAGGGAAGCTCAATTTTTAATTTCTTAAGGAATCTCCACACTGTTTTCCAAAGTGGCTGCACCAACTTGCATTCCCACCAACAGTGTAAGAGGGTTCCCCTCCCCTTTCTCCACATTCTTTCCAACACATGTTGTTTACTGTCTTGTTAATTTTGGCCATTCTAACTGGGATAAGGTGGTATTTCAGTGTGGTTTTGATTTGAATCTCCCTGATGGCTAATAATGATGAACATTTTTTCATGTGTCTGTTAGCCATTTGTATGTCTACTTTGGAGAAGTGTCTGTTCATGTCTTCTGCCCATTTTTTGACATGATTATCTCTTTTGTGTGTGTTGAGTTTGAGGAGTTCTTTATAGATCTTGGATACCAGCCCTTTGTCTGTAGTGTCATTTGTGAATATCTTCTCCCATTCTGTGAGTTTCCTCCTTGTTTTGTTGACTGTTTCCTTTGCTGTGCAGAAGATTTCGATCTTGATGAAGTCCCAAAAGTTCATTTTCACTTTTGTTTCCTTTGCCTTTGGAGATATACCTTGAAAGAAGTTGCTGTGGCTGATGTCGAAGAGGTTACTGCCTATGTTCTCCTCTAGGATTTTGATAGATTCCTGCCTCACATTGAGGTCTTTTATTCATTTCGAGTTTATCTTTGTGTATGGTATAAGAGAATGGTCGCGTTTCATTCTTCTACACATAGATGTCCAATTTTCCCATCACCATTTGTTGAAGAGACTGTCTTTTTTCCACTGTATATTTTTTCCTGCTTTGTTGAAGATTATTTGACCATAGAGTTGAGAGTTCATATCTGGGCTCTCTACTCTGGTCCAGTGGTCTGTGTGTCTGTTTTTGTGCCAGTACCATGCTCTCTTGGTGATCACAGCTTTGTAGTAAAGTTTGAAATCAGGCAATGTGATCCCCCCAGTTTTGTTTTTCTTTTTCAACATTTCCATAGCAATTTAGGGTCTCTTCTGGTTCTATACAAATTTTAAGATTGTTTGTTCTAGCTCTTTGAAAAACGCCAGTGGAATTTTGATTGGGATGCCATTGGAAGTATAGATTGCTCTAGATAGTGTAGACATTTTAACAATGTTTATTATTCTGATCCACGAGCATGGAATGGTCTTTCAGTTTTGGGGGTCTTCTTCATTTTCTTTTATGAGTGTTCTGTAGTTCCTCGAGTACAGATCCTTTACCTCTAGGCTTATTCCCAGGTATCTTATGGTTCTTGGTGCTATAGTAAATGGAATTGATTTTCTCATTTTCCTTTCTAAAGTTTCATTGTTAGTGTATAAGAAAGCAACTGATTTCTGTACATTGATTTTATATCCTGCTACATTACTGAATTGCTGCATAAGTTTTAGTAGTTTGGGGGTGGAGTCTTTTGGGTTTTCCATATAAAGTATCATGTCATCTGCGAAGAAAGAGATTTTGACTTCTTCATTGCCAATTTGAATACCTTTTATTTCTCTTTTTTGCGTGATTGCTGTTGCTAGGACTTCTAATACTATGTTGAACAAGAGTGGTGAGAGTGGGCATCCTTGTCGTGTTCCTGATGTCAAAGGGAAGGCTGTCAGCTTTTCCCCATTGAAGATGACATTCACTGTGGGTTTTTCATAGATAGATTTTATGAAGTTGAGGAATGTTCCCTCTATCCCTACTTTGAATTGTTTTAATCAGGAACGGTTGCTGTATCTTGTCAAATGCTTTTTCTGCACCAATTAGGAGGACCATGTGGTTCTTTTCTCTTCTCTTATTGATTTGTTCTATCACATTAATTTGCGAATGTTGAACCACCTTTGCATCCCATGGACAAATCCCACCTGGTCATGGTGGATACATCTTTTTAATATACTGTTGGATCCTATTAGCTAGGATCTTGTTGGGAATCTTAGCATTTGTTTCCTTTGCCTTTGGGGACATGTCGTGAAGGAGGCTGCTGTGGCCGATGTCGAAAAGGTTACTGCCCCTATGTTCTCCTAGAGGATTTCTTACATTTCAAAAAATCTTTTTCCTTTTTGTTGTTCAGACTGGGCAATTTGTATTGATCTGTCCTTAAATTCATGGACTGACTCTCATCTCATTTTCTTATTGTTTGCATTTAGTGAGATTTTTAAATTTGTTATTGTATTTTCAGTTCTTAAATTTCCATTTGGTTCTTTTTTATTGCTCCCATTTCTTTACTGAGACTTCTTCGTTTTTCATCCATTTCAATAATATTCACCCTTATTCCTTAGAGTGTGGTATATAAACAGTGGATTTAAAGTTTTTGCCTGATTAAAAAAAATAAAATTTTTGTCTGATAGTTTCAACATCTGGGTCATCTCAGGCTTGTCATCTGTTGATTATCATTTTCTGTGTGAGGTATTGATATTTCCCTGATTTGTTCTATGCTAAGTAATATCAAATTGTGTCTTGGACATTCTGAATGTTATGAACTCTGGCTTTTGTTGACATCTGGAGAATACTGATTGTTTTGTTTCACCAGGCAAGCAACCAGGTTAGGTTTAGCCTGAAAGTTCTTACCCACCTTCCGTGGACCATGTTTCTGGTATTAGTTTGGCTTCACAGACTTGGCAGTGAGGTTTGATCTACCTTGTATTTGCCTGGTGCAATAGCCAGTCATGGGTGGTCTTTACCCTTGAGTTCAGTTCTCAAAGCCTTAGGAATGTGGTTTAGGGTCACATCCACACATGCAACTCAGAATTGAGGCCAGAGGTTGATACAAAGTCTGACTTTCTTAAGCCTTCTCCTCTTCATGTCTCCCCAACACTTCATGGCTACCAGGGGTCTCTTCCTTCTCCTCTATCTAGGAATCTGGGGCTTTAGTTTCCCTGCTTTGCCATGTACCTCCTACCACTGCATCTCTTTCTGGTGCCAAGCAGGGAAAGGAAATAGAGAGACACGAGCGATGGAGATTTTGCCTACCCTCTTAGAACCATAGTTCTTCTGGTTAGAGAGAACAATTTGTCTTCTCCTGGACACTCAGACACTTGCCTGGCTGCTGCCACTGCTGTGAGGTTGTCTGGAGTCGGACTGAGAAAGAACGAAGGAACTTAACAAAGACAATCTCAGGGTTTCTCCTGCATGCTCTGTGACCTCCAGGAACCCACTTTTCTGTTCTCCAGCCCAAAAACAGAGATGCTTTCTTGGCACTCTGTCCTTGTCTGTACATGGTGCACATTTCTGTTTTCAGATGCCCTCTGAGCCCATACCCAGGAATTCTGGAGGGGGACACCCCAGGAAATTCAATGCAGTTGAATGATGCTGTGGGTTTGGTTTCCTTCTCTGCTACCATATACTTTTCAGAGTCATCAGAGAACTGCTTATTTGTTCTATGTGAGTTTTGAGTTGCATTCAGGGGGTAGAGCAGAGTTGAGTATGCCTACACACCTTGAAGGGACTCAGAAATGCTTGTGTGTATGTGTTTAACATAAAAGGAGAGCCTGTCTCTCTCCTTTATGCCTGGAGGGAAGGGGAGAGGACCAGGCAACTTACTTGCATTGAATATCGACTATGAGCCAGCCACTGTGTCCTGGGGCCCAAAAGCATTATTCTATGTCTCTCTGAGAGAAGTATGGTATTATAGGTTCCATATATAGCTGGGGAAAATTAGGCTCAGATTAATTAGTTCAAAGTTATATAGATCATAAGTGGTAGAATGAGGATGTGTCTTGTGGCCTGTCAGAGAAAGATTCAGAAAGGTTTGTGAAAAACAGAAGAGACTAGAAAACTCAAAGCTGATATCCTGCTTGCCCTCTCTCTGCAGGGTGGATGAAGGGGACACTGTGATCATGCACCCTGGGGTCCTGTGCATCATGGTGAGACTGCTGCCTCGGTTGTACCACGCAGACCACCCCCAGGTACTTGTGGATGAACACACGTATTTGTCTTTCTCACATGATGTCTCACTTAAGCTCCTTCTGGCCCGACTTCTTCTTCTTTGCCTTTGCCCTCAGTACCCTGCATTAGTGGAGCCCCCCTTGTGAAGCTCCTCTTGCAGGGGAGAGTCAGTGTGTCCATGATCCTTGACTGAGTTCTGCTGCCCTTCCCTCCAAGGCCATTCGAAACAGGTCATTTCTGCTGGTGAAGTGACCCTACTAAAATCCACAGCCAAACACAAACTTGCTGAAATGATTCTGCCTTCATGAGACCAGCCCTGGGTACTGAGGACAGCACGGGGCATTAGTGGGGCTGGATTTCTGTTTTCAGATGCCCTCTGAGCCCATACCCAGGAATTCTGGAGGGGGACACCCCAGGAAATTCAATGCAGTTGAATGATGCTGTGGGTTTGGTTTCCTTCTTTGCTACCATATACTTTTCAGACTCATCAGAGAACTGCTTCTCTGTCATCAGTCATCAGAGAACTGAAAACTCAACTCCTCCCCGCCCCTGGTAGTCATCCATCCTATGGGTGCTGGCTGTGATCATGGCTCAGTGCTCTGTACAGGACATGCCGGGCTAACAAGATGGATACTGTCCCTGGATCCTGTGTCTATCATGGAGACCAAGAGATGGTGCCAGTGCAGACTAAATAAATAAGCCCACAAATGAATATACAATGACAGATTGTGACAAGTGATAATAATAGGGAAAAATAAGATGCTGAGAAAGTATAATGGGAATGGAGGTGGGGGAAGACCTGATTAAATCTAATTTAGAGGAAGGGGTGGAGGTCAGGGAAGCCATCTCCTAGATGGTGACATTCAAGCAGGGCCCTGAAAGATGAGTAGCAATTAACCAGGCAGGAAGGAGTCTGCTGCAGGCGGCTGGGGTGGGAGCAGAGGGCATAGTGGGAAATGTGCCAGATGGGGCAGGTGCAGGATGGCTGGAGCCCTGCTTATGGATGGAGTTTTATCCCTAGGGTAGCAAGAAGCCTCGCAAATGAGTAGAGGATGACCCTATCAGGTTTTTGTATCAAAAACTCTCTCTGTTTATTGCATGGGGAATGGCCTGGGAATGGGGACAACAGTTCAAAAGCCATGTCTGCAGGACCACATCGAAGGTGGCTCAGCTAGGGTGGTGTCTGGGCAAGTGTGAAGAGAGAGGAGAGACAGACTCACGGGACCCCAAGATGAGGTCCAGGGGGTGGGAAGAGGGAGAGAAAAAAAAACCCAAAACAAAACCACCCAGGTTCCTGTCTTCACAGAATGAGGGGCTCCACAGCAGGATGAAAGGATTGAGTAACAGAACAAGGCAATTCTTGTTGAGGAAAACCTGGAGAATCCATGCTCTAATGAGTGCAGAGGTGAGGGTCCGAACTGGACTAAGCAACCAGGTGTGGTGCTGGACCTTTTCATGGTTTGTCCTCATTGCAGTTTCCTTGGGAGTATTATTTGTCTCCATTTTCACCAGTGGGGAAACAGAGGCTCAGATAATTTAAATGACTTGGAAGGATTCCCAGTTGGTAGACCTGGTATTAAATGTGGTCCTACCTGGTGGCAGGTCTCCTGGTCTTTCTCTTGCGCAGCTGTGGCTTCTGCAGGAGGAATGGGGGACGGGGGTTGTGGGTTCAGCTGGGCTTTGTCCAGGACCTAAAAATGAAGTGATATGTTCTAGGAAGAAATGAACACTGTGTCATTAATCACAGCCTGAAAATGACAATGACCCAGTAAAATGTGGCAAGCCCACCGAAATCAGTGAGAAAAGTGGAGCGGGGGCGCAAAAGCATCGATGTGTAGGGAAGGGAGCTGTTTTCACCGAGGAAATTCTGTAGTGTTTCATACAGTCCTGAAAAAAAGGGCTGACTTGGTTCCATGTCTCTATGTCCCTTTGTAACTGCAATCTTTTTTCTGGTTCCTGCTCCTTTGCTGGAAAGTGACCATGAAGTGATGATCAAACCAATGAAGAGAGACTCATCTCATAGTGAAATGGAATGCACTTATATTTTTCTACACTTACAGAAAATAAGTAGGCTGGAATAAAATGGGCTTGATCGCTTCTTCAGTTACCTGTTGCTGTGTGACAAAGCGCCGCCCAGTTAAGAAACTATGTCATTCTTTCTCATGGTGCCTTCGGGGTAGGAATTCCAACAGCCTCAGTAGGGACAGCCCGTCTTTGCACCCCAAGGTGATGGGTGGGCTGGGCCATTTAAGATGTCTTCCTTACTCACACAGATGGCACCTCAGAGGGTTGGCTCCAATGACAGGGGGCTCCTGGGCTGGGCCAGATGCCTGGGGCCTTGGTTGAAGCTGTTGTAATAGCATTCTGGGTTCTTCTCCATGTAGCCCTCTCCATCCGGCCTCTATCCGTGCCTGTCCAAGTGAATTCTCCATCAGGCCACATAGTAGCTCAGGGCTCCCAAAGGCACAAAAGAAGAAACTGCCAGGCCCTCCGAAGCTTAGGCCTTCAACCAGCCGAGCTTGCTTCCACAGCATTTGTTGGTCAAAGTGAGTCACGGGTTCAGCTTCGACTCAGTGGGAAGGGCCATATGCCTCCTCTACTGATGTGAGGGGTTACATGTGTGTAAAGGACAGAGGGGATTGTTACGGGTCATCTTTTAAGACCAGCACCTACTTGCCTTAAGCATCAACTGGTAGATAAAAATATTTGACCCTGAAATAAAGCACCTTCTAGTTCTTTACATGTCTTCTGGTCGTTTAGTTGTCTCAAATCTGGGACTTTACTTTCTTTACCTTGATGTTCAACACAGGGTCTGCCTGGACCATTTTGGACACTAATTGCCCTTAGGACTACTTCTGTGCCAGGACTTTTGTTTTATCAGTATTCATAACAGCTTATCCCAGCACACTAGAATCTTCCCACATGGTAGGGACTTGAGGCTCAAGGAAGTTGGGTGACTTCCTGCGGTCATGGAACTGGTGACGGGAGGTCTGGAACTCACTCCCTGGCCCTAGATCAAGGTGTGTTTGATGAATGGCTCTCTCACCTTTGCAGCTTTTGCAGAATGTAAGGTCATGATCTCTTGGCATTGCCCAATTTGGCAGGTGCAATAGCTTCACAGTAAGGTTGTCTGGCTTCCTTAGCTGTATTTCCAGCCATACAGTGTACCTGGAATGAGAACAATCAAGCCAGTGGTTTGGGCGGTCTTAGCAGCCAAATGGTTGCTGATGGGTGTGTTGTGCCCAACTCCATGGCGGTGATGACCAATGAAGTAATGCAGAGCAGAGAGTGGCCTGTCTCTCTGCAGCTCATCCATGGGAACTGTGGCTGAACCTGAGTTTCAGATAAACTCTGTGCCTTGTCATGTTAGTGTATGGAGTGGAACTCGACTCCTCTGTGATGGCCATCCGATGCATTAAGTATGCAAATGAGAATTCCATCTGGTAGGATTCTTTTTCTCTATTCAGGTCACAATAAGTAATTTAGGAAAAGTCTGATTCTCCCTCACTGTCTCTCAAAATGCAAATGAAATGTAGTCGTGCATTTTCTCAAATATTTTCTGCAGATGCCACATCAGCAGCTATTAAAAGTTGAATAATTACAGTAAATAATTTCTGAAAGGGGAGGGTGGGAAACCTCATAACAATCAATAGAATAGTAAATCAAATGAGAAAGGAGAACACACAGGAAAATGCTGGAATGAAAAGAACTGCAGGACTGCGTCCAGGGCAGGAAGTTTCAGTAGATGGCAGTGTTACGAAAAAGATGGAATGTGAGTTCCCCTCACCTCCCTGTCGGTTGGCCTGCCTGCTCCCAGCATTGCACTCTTAGCCACCTTCCTATCTGACGGATGAGAAATTGATGGCTTTCCAAGGTGCAGATGTCATTTCAAGAGTGACAACTTAAATAACTACATATACGAGTGGTCTGATTTATTTCTAATTATGGCCACATGAAATTTGTTTTGCTTACAACCAAAAGGTGTCTTCCCCCTCTCCAAAATGCTAGCACCACGAGCTGCTCTTGGAAAGATAACCCAGCTGTGTCATCAACAATATTAAAATTGGACTGTGGGAATCGCTGTGAATGAGGCAGAAATGGCATCCAACTCAGTTCTCTGGGAGCTGAGTTGGCCTCAGAACGAAACAACTGATTGGAAAGAAGACATTTTCCCTTTCTAGCACGCTCAGCAGCCACAAGGGTCTTGCTCTGTGAGGGCTCTCTGGTCCCCAGCATCACTGTGTTTTCATCAGGACTGTGGCCTTTATTCAGTTCCTGGCAGAGGGGTATTTGCTTGTGTGCACGAGGACTGTAACTCAGAGGGTGGGAAGCCAGAACCGGGTTAACAGAGGTGGAGCGCACACTGCTTTAGAACAGCTAGTGTGATCCATATGCACCTGTGAATAATTTTACTCAGCACCTTCCAGGTGCCACTGGGGATTCAGATATGAATGTCACAGGAGCTCACGGTCGGAGTTGAGGAGAGGAGGGAGAGGAGTGTAGAAGACAGTAAGACCACACTCTCTTGCCTAGAACAGAGGTTTGCCCACTGGGCCTTGGGACAGAGGGGAAGGAAAGCCACAGAGAGTTGGGGGACTGGAACCAGGCTTTAAGGAAAAGATGTGCCCATGGCAGATCAGAGGAGGGAGGGGAGAGAAGAAGATCATCCACAGAGAGAGGTACATGTGAAGATATCCATTTGGGGACTCTGAGTAGTTCAGCTGGGCTAGGATAGACCATGTGGGTAGAGGGGCAGTGTGGGTGGGGCTGTGATGTGCAGTCAGAGCCACACCATGAAGGATGCTGAATACCATGCTAAGAGAATTGAATTTTCCTGGGGTACCATCCATCATCGTCATCATCATCACCACAAGCACTACAGTCTTTACTGAACACCTGCTACATGAGGGCAGAGTTCAGGCTCCAAAGACAGCAGAATGTCATCAGATCTCAGCTCTGCCACTTCACAGTCACACAGACACAGGAAACGATTCAGCCTCCGCCATCCTTCACTTTCTTTGCTGTCACATGGGGGTAATATCATCCTGTGGCATTATTGTGAGGATTGAATGTGGTGAGTCCTTAGCATGGCGAGCAGAACATATACTGCACCATGGGAAACACTTGCTAAATGGTGGAATTACTGCTACTAGTTGCCAGAAACTCTATACATGCTTTATCCCTTAATCTTTATAATGACTCTGCCGGGTAGATATCAGTATCCCCACTTTGCTGATGAGGACTTGAAACTTGCAGAAGTTGCTAGGTGGTGGATATCCTTGGTGCCAGGCTCCTGGACCTCCTGCCTCTGTACTAAGTGGCTTTTCCTGTATGGACGTGGTAGCCATGGGAGGGCATTGGAAAGCAACAACACGATCAGACCTGAGTATTACCGAGACTCTGATCTACAGTCAGCCAGCACTGAGTCACTGTTGTGTGTGTTCCAGATTCTACTGCCACGGAAATGTCCTGCGCAGTCTGATGGGACAGAGAAAAGATTGGGCTCAGGGCTCCGTTCATCTATCAACTCATTCATGTCTTAATTTAGAAAAGGGTGCCATTTTCTGGATGGATTAGCCTGCATTTCAAACACATTGAACTAATTGTATGGGTTTCAAATAACTGAAATATTGACAGCATTAATAGCTCTGGGTAGCATTGTGTAAGGGCATGCTATTTGAAAAGAGCTATTTTCTCCAACAAGGAAATGGGTAAAGTAGGAGTCTCATTTTGTTAAAGTATGACACCTTAGAAATTCCAAATGTGTTGAATTTTAGATATCCTGTCTTCTTTCATACTGATACCCCATCCCCCAAATTTCTGTTGTTCCTGGGAAAATGTCAAGGCCTGGTCAAGAGTCAGTTTACTTTTTAGGGTAGCCTCTTAAATAGAGCAAATACACATAATCTTACATGATGACCAAAGGGATCAAAGGAAAAACACAATGGATGTAGAATGATGGCGCAGAAGTTAAAGTTGTATGGGAAGACTTCTGGCCCAAATATCAGGGGACCTTGCTTTTAGCCCCCTTTCCCATCATTAGTTCTGTGATTGACCTAGGCTACTTCCGGTCCCCACACCTTGGTTTTAGCTACTCAGATTTGGCCTAGATCACAGGGGTTGCAAACTCAACGTCTTGGGGCCAGGAAGGTGAAAGAAATGGGAAATAATAGGGTGGAAATAATAGGGAATGGTGAGGTCTGTGGCTGTTGGGAAGGGTACTTGTTCTGCCTAAAGGCACTTTTACTTAAGTAGGGGGCAGTAAAACAGAAGGAAAGCCAGACTATGCCCACCAAATAAACCACTTCTAGACACCATCAACTTAGAACCCTTGTGTGATCAGGGTTCCCTACCTTATAATGAGTGCATCACGCTGTGTTAAAATCATGGGCTTTGGAGTAAGACTGGGTTGAATGTCAGTTCTGATACTCATTAACTGTGTGACCTTAGGAAATTGATGTATCTCTAAGTCTTAGTGTTCCCTTATTATATTTTCCCATTGGGAAAAATAGCGGAAAATATAGTTGTAAAGTACTTAGCACGGTACCTGGCACACAGTATGTGCTCATCATACACTGGCTCCATTATATACCATCCCCCTAGCACCCTTTTCTTCTAGCTTGGCAGTCTGTATTCCTAGGACTTTGGATCATAGCATGTAGAAATTTGGAAATAGAAATGGAAGATAATACATTTTAGGTATATTTCCAACTGGAGTTTTACTATTATTAAATTATTAACAGAGAATTGATGTTGAGCTATATATTATAGTCCGCTTGTGAATCAAAAGCCCGAGTCCTCTCTTCTGCCTGTTTTGCATTTGATCCACGACCTGGGCGAACTCAAATGGCAGATGACATAGATCTGGGAGGAGGAGTTACCCACTGGCTGACAAAATGGGGATGTGAAGGGTCTCTACCAGTCTGAGGAATGTATCAGAATCCCTTTGGGTCGAAATTCAGCAGAGATGATCAGGCCTATGCTCATGTCTTAAAGCACGTATACACTGGGCGGGGAAGGACAGAATAGAGTATGTGGAAGAAATCCCAGAGGGTTTAGTGCATGGCCAGTAATTGTCCCTGGTTGGGTGAGGACACTGAGATGGTGAGTTCTACTTCCCTCTATATTTATAGAAGTATAGTGCCCAGCTAAAGGGAAGTGGTAGTCCCGTGACCCCTTAACACTACATCTGTGTTTGTCCAGAGGTGAGAAGCCAGAATGGCGAGGGATCTGAAAAACTTCCTCAGTCATGGAAGGAAGAGTGAACAGATCTCAGGGTGGGCTGCTTAGAGAGAGAAGACATTGGGGACATAGGAGCTGAGCAGGTACTCGTTAGTCAGCTGGTGGTAGAACAGTGCACACAAAGACCAGTTAGTTAAGCAGCAAATGGTTTGGGCTCAATGTAAGGACATACTTGTCCAGACTAGATGGACAGATGGAGAGGTGGTTCCAAGGGGCTTGGAAATGTGGCCACTGGCGAGTTACATATATATGAGTCTCCCACCTAGCCTCTCAAGATGGCAGAAATGGTCAAACCCATTTAGGTCTTGCACATGGCAACACTGTGTACCAGTTACTAAATTCAGATGATCCCAGTGTGGGCCAAAGCCATGAACACTTAGTTTTTCCTGTAAGTTTTGAGATATTGGCCTAGGACAGGATAGGATAGGTACCCCCTTCCCACCCCACAGAGTCACCAGTTTCAATTGACTTTGCCTTGAAAACCCAGAGCTGGCCAGTGCTCTCCAAGCTTCAGCACCTGGGGGCTTGTGAAACTGCGATCCCAGCGACAAAGTGGAATTGACTTTCTGGTTTGAATTCCTGTCCCTCCACGCACCGTGTAATCTCAGCAAGCTGTAATCTTTCCTCATCTGTAAAATGAGGTAATAATAGCACCCAGCTGATGGTGTTCCAGGGTTAAATGAGCCAGTATGTGAAAGCACTTAGAAAAGTCAGCCTTCAAATATTGAGTGGGCAGTGTCGTTAGCTCCCATCGCAGCCATGGGGCCTGTGAACATGGTAGGTGTGTTCTCCTGCTCTTGCACTGAGCTGGTATGATGCACAGTGGCCATGCAAAGCAGGTGCTTGGTTGGAAGGAGTCTTATTGGTTTTAGAAGAGAAGACCATGACTAAGAAGAGTTAATATCCTGAAAACACTTGCATCCTACAAGAAAAAGCACTTTCACAGAAACTTTCTACTGAGTCCCCCAAAAAACATATCAGGGAGGTCAGTATTTTCACTATTCCCATTTTAAAGCTAAGGAACTGAGGCCGTGAGAAAATAAGGAACTAGTCCAGATTCACCCATTAGTTAGTGTTAAAGCAGCCTGAGAACCTAGCTGTGGGGAGATTTTGGTGCCCTCTGCCTAGAGGATGAAGGGAGGATGAATGTCTATCTGAAAGCTCAGAACCAACACACCAGGGCTTAAGCCACGGTTGGCGTGTGACTAGATCCTTCAAGAGATGGTGTCCTCCGCAATCTTCTTCCAGGAAGCTTCTCCAGACACTCGTGGATGGCTAGCTGTTAGCCACAACAAAAATCTGCTTTAAAAATATCTCTTAGCAAAAGTTGTGTCAACGGCGTACTTTGGCTAAAGCACCAAAGACACTCAGGGACGTTTAAACCACCTTTTCCTGGGTGGGTGGGAGGGGGAGGAAGCCTTGGCGCTAGGTGGGAAGGATTTGGGCTGGAGAGTGGTGTTGGGCCCCACACACCCATCCACTGGGCTCCACTGCTCACCTGACCCAGCTCTCATGCAGTGAGGATGTGTGTCCAAGGTGTTGGAAACTCTCCACCGATGTTACAGGTTCCAGGCTGGGCAGGCATCCTCCTGGATGGATGTCTACAGGCTGGTTTCCCTGGTGGTGTTCTCAGGGCTGACCGCAGACTCATGCTCTTTCCTTTCCTTTCCCTTTCCCTGAAAGGCCATGCCCACTTTCACCCCTTCATCTTTGCACGTGCTGTCCATACCCCCGGGAAGACCATTTTCCCTGCTGGCCGGGTTCTTTCCTCATTGTCCTCTAACACCTAGTGGGTACATCACCTTTTCTGGGCACTCTCGGCCCTCTGGGGTAGGGGTACCTCCTATGTTCTAGAACACTTTTGCCCCTTGTGCTTGCACTTAGTAGGCAACTATTGCATTTGAGGCAGAGACAGGTGCTGGGCAACAGGGTAAAGAGTCATTGTCTCAGGCAGCGGTTCACAGTGTGCTGGGGACAGGGGTTGGTGGGAAGAGGTCTGTCTATCATCTATCTACCGAGAGAGCCATCAGAGTGTGGTACTTATGATTGAGGTATGGACAGTGCTATTTGGGAAAATCAGGAAAGATTTCTCAGGTGAGAGAACATGTGAATTGTCTCTTGAATAATAAGTAGGAGCTCAATAAAGGGATGGGGCTTGAAAGGACATTTACAGCTTTGGGCATCAGTCAAAAAGGGCATAGGATATTCAGCAAAGGGAGAGAATGTTACTAGGGCTGGAGCATGGGGTGGACCAAAGGGAAAGATGAATTGAAGTTGGAAAGAGACAAATACTTTATAAATACAAGATCCTAGGCTTCTGTTATCAGGCAGCATCAGACATCATATGCGTGTAGTTTGTGAAGGAAGCACCCACATGCAGCTCGGTCTTAGTTGTAAATCTATTCAGGGACATCAAGGAAGCCATGCCTTTAGACATGGGTTTTGCTCACTCAGTGGGACTCGGACCTATTACTCATAAACCAAGATCACAAACTCCCACACCTACAAGGCCATGTGGACACACAAATGAGTCTACCAGGCTGATGGGGACTGTGGCAAAAAGGAAAATGTGCACCCATATATAGAAAGAACTAATTCTAAGTAAGCAAAGATAACCATAAGAACTTGTCAAATGACACTCATCCATGGGTCCTATTTACTTGTGATATTTCTGAAGAGCTGAGGTCACTTAATTGTACTTTCTCTTTTCCAAAATCATTGAAGACCATTTCAACCAAATTGGAATAAGCAACTAATCCAAATTTGGATAGCTCGGTAGAACTCCCTGGTTCTTTCTAAGTGTCTGGAGGATGACATGGTCATCTGAAGGTTTTTACATCTGTGTCAGGACACACTGTAGACTTATGTAACCAAATCCCATGCCTGCTGGGAGGGACGCACCCCACCAGGACCCAGCCCTCACTGGACTCTGGGACTGTATGAATCTGGACCAGAAGAGAAAGCGGGGGAGAGAGGGAGAGAAAGAACAACAAACATCTGCAGCAGGGCAAGGATAGACTTGAAGCCACGACTCTTAAGTGGAAAAAGTAAAAAACTCCTGAAGGCTGCCCCACAAATCGCTCTGTGATAAGTTGCCTTTCGGGTCCTGCCTGCCGGCCAGCTTGGTGACCCCACGCATTCACCATGGAGCCCTAATTGAACCACCATCCCCTAGCCTGCATTGGAAGTAATATGCGTTAGGAAAATCAATCCATTTGTAGGGGGAGAAACCAGACTGGTTTCCTGCTACTGCTCATATTTTCACTAAAACCCCATTTTACTGGAACCAACATTGAAAAAAACAGCACATTTTATTCAAAACAAGGCAATATTGATATTGACAGAGCTGCAGTGATAATGAGGACGATCAATTTTCCCTCCTCCATTATGGGGTATTGAGCAATTTTGGAGTAAACTTGTGGCATCATTAGACAAGATCAGCATTTCTCCCTTTTGAAAACTTTTGCTTTTCTTTTCTTTGCTTCTTCTTCTTTTTTTCTTTTTTGCATATTTAGATTTTAAGTAGCTCTTCTCTGGTGGATGAAAAGGAAAAAAAGCAAACAACAACGAAAAAAGAAAACCAAAAGCCCTCAAAGTAGTAAGTGAAGTGCTGATAATAAAACTGGAGATTGTAGACATTTCTTTTTAATTCTTATTAATAATACATTGTGATGTTATTTTTGCATCTTGCTTCTACAGACTGTCTCCCCAACTTTCATCCCAAATTAAAAGACTGCAGTTACTGGATAATCTAGGTTCTGGAAGAGGGAAAATTCAAATCAAGAGGGCAGAGGCTCCCTTTGTGTTCTGAGAGGAGGAGACAGGAGGAAAGGCAGAGGTGTGGACTCCATGGGGTGCAGGGAAGGATGCTGAGAGCAGCAGAAGAAAGATCTGGGGAAGGGAGGCAAGGAGGCTGGGTAGATTTCCATGTGGAGGAACTCCTCAAAGTAAAAGTGGTGGAATTGTTTAGTGCAAATGAGTTTTGGCATTTCTTCCTTCTATCTCTGGTTCTCATTGGGCTGTACGTTGCCTCTAATAGTTTATACTGGCCACGCCAATACTGCAGCGACAGGGAAGGGATGGTCTCAGTCCATTCAGGCAGCTATAACATAGACTTGGTGGCTTCTAAACAACCGAAACTTATTTCTCATAGTTCCGGAGGCTGGAAGTCCCAGAGCATGGTGCTGGCAGATTCAGTGTCTGCTGGGGTCCCACTGCCCCACTGATGGCCCCATTCTTACTGTGTCCTTACATGGCATAAGGCAAGAGAAGGCTCTCTGGGGTCCCTTTTATAAGGGCACTAATCACATCCATGAGGGATCCACTCTTAGGTCCCAATCACCCTGCAAAGGCTCCCACCTCCATATATATCCTGATGGAAATTAAGTTTCAACGCATGAATTCTGGGGGACAAAGATATCCAGCGCATTACAGGGATCATGTTATCCCAATGATGAGATCTTCCCTTGGCATCAGGGATGGTGGCAAAATGGTGACATTTCAGAAGGACAAAATCCTGCCTTGGAACAATTTCCCTTAAAACCATTCTAATGAGGTTTAAATTTTAAACTGAAATTAAGATGGTCTAAAATTTTAAGTTGGAAGTGTTACTGAAGATATTGTAAATATGGAAATTTCACTGAATGCCATCAGTTTGAGACAGGAGCTCTGGTTGATGTGCTCCTGGAAGGAGGAAGGGAGGGTAAAGGGTGAGCTGTATGACCCATTCATTTTTTTTAATCTAAAAATTCATGATAAACAGTGTAAATATGTGTCTTAATACATTTTAATCCTTAAAACATATATACTATCAAGCGGTGTTTATGACCTAAGGATGAATGCCACCATCTTCTTAATTTCTGTCCCTTAGTGATACAGATATACTCCCGACCATGTGGCAGGGTGTTCCGAAATCTCTGCGTGTGTGAGGTCGAGATGGGAAGTGAGGTGATCCTGAGCATGGAGTCTGGGGTCAAAGCCAGGCTCTGACCTTCCCACGTGGCCTGAACAATGTATTTCTCTGGGCTCAGTTTCCTCATCTGTTGAAATGGGCAGAGTAAAATTACCTCCCTCATAGGGTTCCTCAAAGGGACTCTATAACCTATACATATCAAAATGCTTAGACTGGGGTCTGGCACATCCTGAATACCCAGGAAATATTCTCATCTGAGGGTAAAATTTGGCTCCCATAGGAGATGCCAGGCCTGGATTCCCTTCTAAATCCAGGAGCTCTGTGCAATGTGTGAGGGGCTACAGGTTACCCCTCCTTCCCAGACCCTGTAACTCAGCTGCTAGAGCCCGTTTCTCACTGTGCTGAGACTGTTCCCTCTCCTGCCTTGCCTGTAGTCCGTGATTCCCTTGAGAGCAGGGACAGTGTTGTGTTAATCTTGAAATGCCTAGAGATTTACCCAGAGCCTGACATTGAAGAGACAGTTAATAACTTGTTTAAGGGAGAGAGGGAAGAAGAGGAAGCAAGAAAGGACCCCCAGGAAAGCTTTCATGGGAGATGTACATATCAGATGGTCTGTGACTCAAGGGGATGAGAAGCCAGTCACCCTTAGGAGGAGATGATTCAAATTAGTGCCTTTGTGGTTAGTCCTGGCTTTCCACTGGGACTAATGTAGACATGATCTACATTGTCCGAGATCTCATTTCTTGAAACCAAAAACTAGGGCAAAGGTGTACAGTATGAAAAGCATACTGAGGCCCCAGGTTGGGTTCCTGGGAGGTAGAGCCCAAGACTGGGGTACAGGTACATCAGATCCTTCAAGGGAGGGACTTGGGAGGGGAGTGGAGGAAGGAGATGGTGTAGGAGAAGAAGCTCAACGAGGATGTACCATCAGCTGAAGTCTGGCCTCAGCCTGAGCCACAAAGGTGGGGCCCTCAAGGCATGAATTGCACCACAAAGACTGAAGGGTGTGACCTCATGGGCTATGGTCTGGTGTGTGGTGTGTGCTCATGTGCACATGGCAAGTGGGTGTATGTGTTTGCATGCATGTGTACGTGCATGAATGCATACACACAAGGATATGTATAGCTCTGTGGGCATGTATATACATATGCATGCTTATGTGCACACATGTGCATGTATGTGTATACACGTGTGTGCATGCATGAGTACACGTGTGCACACACATTTGTGTGTGCATGCATGAACGTACATGGGGGGCCACTTAGCAGGGAACAGGTGGGGCAGGGCAGCGGTCCTCTCGCTGTCCTCCAGAGAAGGGGGAGTGGTGATGGGTACATTCATCTGGAGGAGGAGGTCTGGGGGAGGCTCCCATAGCATCCACAGCAGGAAAATTCCATTAAGTTCTAACTGGTATCCCTCTCACTTTAGACCCTATGACATATAATAGTGAAAGAGAATGTGGGCAGTCCTAAGAGGTTTTACAGAGGAATTTCTACTTCCCACCCCTAACACCCACCCCTGCTCCAAACTGTATATCTACAGAGGCCTGGGAATTCCAGGGGTTGATATTTTTATGAAGAAAGAAATATTGCTAGGGCACCTGAGGGACTCAGTTGGTTAAGCCTCTGCCTTCAGCCCAGGTCATGATCCCAGGGTCCTGGGATTGAGCACCATGTCGAGCTTCCTGCTTAGCAGAGAGCCTGTTTCTCTCTCTCCCTTTGCCTGCTGCTCTGCCTACTTGTGTTTTCTCTCTCTCTCTCTCTCTGTGTGTGTGTATGTGTGTGTGAAATAAAGAAATAAAATCTTAAAAGAAAGGAAGATTGCAAAAGCAATGTATTTGGCTCAAATATTTACTGAGCTGACTCTCTGCGTTCTCTTCTGTGGACTTCAAGGACATAAAGATACTGAAGTGACTGGAAAACTAGTCAGGGTGAGATGACACCACAGCTGCCCGCGTAGGAGAGGAGGACAAAGACAGTTGGAAGGTGTCGGGGGGGTGACAGCAGGGGCTGAAGGCACTTGGCACCGGAGCCACACCTGGTGCGGGCCTGGGCACTGAGTGTGGTTTGGTTGGGCCACAGCCAGTCGGCGTGGACATTGCCTGCGGGCCTGCCTCCCGGCCACGCTACACCTTCTGTGCCAAGGGTATGGACTCAAACACGGGACTGCAGTTGCCTGGCCCCCCAACCTATTTGAGGCCTGATTGGGGTCAATCCAAGTTGCCCACAATGTATTCTGACCTCAAGGGCTCACCGCTTGCTTTCGCTACCTCTTAGCTTTCCCAGGAGATCCAGTGCTCCATGGCCAGTCACATCCAGTCCCTGGTGAAGTCGGAGAAGAACCGTCAGGTCATGTGTGAGGCAGGGATGCTTAGGACCCTCATGGCCTCCTGCCGCCGGGCCCTGACCACCAGCTCTAGCCCCTTGCACTCGGGCCTCATCAGGATTTTTGAAAAGCTTGCCTCCCAAGCCATCGAACCAGATGTGTTAAGGTACTGTGTGCCGTGCATTAAATTCGGCTGAGCTGCTGGCAGCTGTGCTCAGACAGACTGGAGGAGTGCACAGGGACAGGTGTCCTCTCCCCCTCCTGCCTCTCCTCTCTGTGGGGTGTGGCCCTTCCCAGCACAGGACACTGTGAGTCTAGGGAGGAGATCATACAGGCAGTGGACAGGCCCACAGAACATCACCCCGTCTTGGGGGAGAGGGTCCTGCCCACAACACAGAATGCACTGTTGGGGGTGCTCAGTGGACAGCGCCAGTGCTGTGTGAACTGGGAGGGCCACAGTTGGGAGAGCGGGTGGAAAGGGGCAGGGCTTCCGGGCAGTGGGTGGCTTAGGCCTGAGGCCTGTGCCAGTGTTCACGGGACTGGAGAGGAGGGAAGAGGGCACTGAGGACGCCCTGCTGAGAAGGATGGGGGCTGTGAGGGCTTGACACCCCAAGGGGCCAGACTGCAGGGAGCTGGGCTGCTGTGAGGAGCAGGGGCGGGACTCCTGACAAGGACAGGGACACAGGCAGTGCTCCTTTGTATCCTTGGGGAGACTTCCCGCTGGCAGCCCCTCTAGGAAGGCACCTGTTTCCTGGAAAGCTGAGCAGGATGGAGAGGCACGTGGCAGAGCAGACAGAGAAGATGCAGAACAAAGTAGTGCAAACTCCTTTCCCCTTCAAGGTCCAGTGCAAGGCTTCCGGCTGGTCACTGACTAAGTCAAAGCCGCCTACACGCACTAGCTCTGCAGTTTGGGTGCCTGGCCAGGAACACCCTGCTTCTGCATGGTTTGAGGAACCGTTCCAGGCAGAGAGAGAAAGCGTGGAGGAGGGGATCAGGGAGCACCGAGATTTAGGAAAGTGCTCAGACGAAGCTGGAGAACACTTCTATCCATAAAAGGTCTTCTTTTCTTTCTCTCGTCTGTTATGATTCCTAGACAGTTTCTCGGTCTTGGAATTCCCCCACCTCCGTCGGCTGCAACGAAAATCCTCCATTCATCTTGTCTGCACAGAGGGGACCCTGGAGGCTCAGGTGAGGACAAAGGAAAGAACAGGGAAGGTTAACAGGAATTAAAGAGAATATGCATTCCTTATAAGGGAGCCTTTACAATAGGTGAGAAGCAGACAGACTTAAAATACCTGCTGTGCAAAGGATCAAATGAGGAAAAGCAGGATTGGTGGTCCCAGAGAAAGACCACATCTGGAAGGAAAAGGATGTCCCCCACCCTCATATAAGATAAGTGATGGTAAGATTGTATTTGACCCCTTGAGATGCAGATCATGGAAACAGTGATAGGGTTTCCTTCATGACACGGCTCTGCGCCTGGACAGAGGTGCCAGTGATGGCTTTATGCACAGCTCACAGGTAAGGGGTCAGTGAGGAGGTCACGAGGCCAAAGCCCTGGGTAGATCCCTGGTATCAGGCATGGTCCCTGGGAGGCTGCTGGCTCCAGGGAGCAGCTTAAAGAAAAGAAAGCTGTGAGCATACCGAATGTGAGATCACATGGGGGCATGAAGGCAAGGAGTCCCAGCTGAAAAGCGTGGATGGAGAGCCAGCTTGTGCTGGCAGTCAGCAGCGGGAGCAGAGCTTTCAAAGAGACAGACTGCTGTGAGTAGGGAGGTCAGGGAGCCAGGACGCAGTGTCAGTGAGCGACTACCAGTGGGGCGAGCTGGAAACTGGGGGGCGGGGTGATGTTTGTGGGGAATGGTGGACTGAAGGCAGAAAAAGTTTCCAGGAGGAGCATGGTTGCTGCAGGGGCGTTCCTGAGTCAGCAGAGAGCCACGTCACAGTGGTTACGCTAGCCCTCCTCCTGGGCTGCGGCAGAAGCCCTGGGGCTGTTGTCAGAAGAGCAGTGGAAATGCTTGAATGGGGACGTGGCTCCTCATCTCTTCTCTGGCTTGTTGCTTTAGGGTCCCAGGCTGCAGCAGCAGGGACTGATGAGGGTCCCGCGGGAGCCGCCATGGATGCCAGCCCCGGCCCAGCAGTCACACATACCCTCAGGGCCTCGGGGACGTCCCAGGCCTCAACCACTGCCCTTCAGACCTCGATGAGCCTCATCTCCATGACCTCCCCACGCCACCTGCAGCCTCAGAGGGCAGTCCTGGCTCCATCGTTTGTGGAATTTGACATGTCCATGGAAGGTTATGGGTATGACAGGCTTTCCTATATTTGGAATGCACTTTATTAATTTCCCAGTGCCTCTGATGAATTATAATATTGATGACAAAACTGTAGTCCTCATCAGCTCTCACCACTCAGGAGCAGAAAATGTCTGGGTCAGGGACAGCCCTGTCTTCTCAGTGGCTTCTCAGGGTCAGCATCATCAGCCACGGAGTGCTACGACCCTCCCCTCCCCCCTGTGGGCCTGCTTTCTGGAATGCCCTCCCCTTTAGGATCCAGTGTGAATTCCGTCCCTCGGGGTCCTCATAACAGCATCAGGTGCTTTCTGTCCGCGTGCTGTATGAGGGAGGGAGGCCCCTGCCGCGGGACAGAGGGGGAGATGTCACAGCCAAAGCTGGTTCGTGGTTCACTGATCTGAGACACTTTTGTGTTTCCAGCTGCTTGTTTATTCCGACCCTGGCTACAGTTATGGGAAGCAGCACAGAGTATCTGGTCTCTGGAGGGATTGGGACAGGTAGGTGATTCTCGGGGGCTCAGCTTGCCGAGCTGAAGTCACCTTGTCTCCAGAACAAGTGCTGAGGGAGCCTTGACGTCAGACTTCCACCTGGCCCTTGAGGGGCGTGGAGTCTTCCTTATTGGATCTGCAAATGAGTCATCCTTGTCGTTTGTCATGCTTGTTTTAGGGCGGGAGGACCCCAAGGGCCCAGCCATGACTCTGTATACAGTGCGGACTCAGGGGTGATCTGATGGCAGAGTCTGGACTGGATTCATTTTGCCAGTGATTGACACAAGTTGAAACAAACACCTCACCCCACCTTATGCCTCTTTCTAGAGAAGAATGTATGTTCTGTGTGGATGGCCATCTGGTCTCCTTGGGCCCTGGCAGGCTTTGCTCCGTGCTGTGCTCAGCTAAAAACTGGCTGGGCAGGACCGGACAAGCACCCAGTGCTGTCTTAGCTAAGCACCCTTGGTTAGGAGAACCAGAATTTCTCGGGGTGGTGGGTGCTGAGGACCCATTGCATTCACAGCCCATCTGCATGGGACACCAAGTCTGATTCAGCTAATTCATGGAGGATGGTGGGCCCACTCTGTACCACCAACCCTGTTATGGGGCAGGAGGACGTGGGTTTCCCTATAGTGGAGACTTCCCCATACAAGGTTCAGCTGAGGTACACCTCACGTAGCATACTGCCCAGCTTTAGATCAGCCAATAGTGACCGTCTGCAGGGTTGTGCCCCTGACACCCTTGGCAAAATGGAATGGCATAATAGGTGGAATAGAATTGGAGAGAGGCTTTGGAGATCTAAACTCAAGTCCTGGTGGGAATATGACTTGCTCCTGTGAGTATGAATAAGGGGACAAACTTCTGTGGTGTAGGGTTGACATAAAGTGACCTTGAGTCAGACCAGGCAGAGAGCTGGTACACAGTAGGGCCACACCTGGGCCAAATCAGCACCATGATGCCTCTAGACAAGATTCCAAAGCAGGAGAAAGTCTAAGGAAGATGCTTGTGTTCTGACTCCAGGTGCTGCCAGGTCGTTCCCTCCATCTGGGGGCCTGACCTTCTCCTGCTGGTTCCTGATCAGTAGGCACAGCACAGTCCTTGAGGGCCACCCACTGCGCTTCCTAACCCTGGTGCGTCACCTGGCCAGGACCGAGCAGCCTTTCGTCTGCCTCTCTGTCAGCCTGTGCCCGGATGACCTCTCCTTGGTTGTGTCTACGGAAGAGAAAGCATTTCAGCCCCTGGGTAAGGTTTTGGGAGCTGGAGCTGTTTTTGCCCACACTTGGGAGAAGTGGAACTAAGTCAGCAACTCTCAGCTCGAGAGCCTGGAAGACCAACTTTCCTTCAGTGGCTGGTGGCTGGTCCAGGTGCCACCATTTCAAATTCTGCCTGACTCTCTAAGCTCATCCCCCTGTGATCGCCATAAATGGCCTGTTCTTCTTGTGTCCCCTGAGAGAGCCACTGTTTCATAGAGAGACACCCAGAAGGCCCCAAGCGTGGCTTGGCATCATTGTCACAGAGCACAACTACCTGTCCCCCTCCCCCTCCTGAGGACTCGAGAGCAGATGTGCACTGCTGCAGAGGCGGTCCATGGGGTCTACCCCAAAGCCCGACTCCGGGGTTTGAGTCCTGCTGCATGAACCGGGGCAAGTTTCAGAACCCGTTTGTGCCTCAGGAGGCTAAGTGGGGTTTGTGATAGCACCTATCTCACAGGGGGGCTGTGCAAACGAAATGAAGTGACATTTGTAACCATTCTTAAACCAACATCTGGCACAGAGCAAGACCTCAAGCAACGATGGCTGCGGTTGCGCTTATTTGGGCCGTGGCTCCTCGGCTGTGTGCCCGGCGTGATGCCTGTGTTCTCTTGCAGACATCATGGAGCCTGAGGATGATCCCGAGCCTTCCGCCGGCTGCCAGCTGCGGGTCAGGTGTGGCCAGCTGCTGGCCTGTGGTCAGTGGCACCACCTGGCTGTGGTTGTCACCAAGGAAATGAAAAGGAATTGCACCGTTTCCACCTATCTGGATGGACAGATCACTGGCTCAGCCAAGGTGAGCTAGCTGCCCCGAGCTCTGCTTGCCCCACCGCGATGCCTCTGGCTGCGCCACCTGGAGCGGTCTCCCTTCCGCTCCTCCGTCTCGTTGGCAGCGGAGTTGGTGTCTAACGAAACTTCCCCTTGCGGCCCAGAACGCTTGGCTGAGCCCAAACATGAGGAAAACCTAAAACCCAAGAAAACAAAACTCCTTCAGAAACTGGAATGAAAGCCACACAAGCAGAGCAGAAGATGAAACATGGAAATAAGAGTAGTCATAAGAGACTATAAAGTCCCAGAACAGACGAGGCTTTTCACATTTTGAGTTGTGGATTCCCTGGGAAGGTCTGTGCAGGGTCTGAGGTTTTACTTTTCGAAGAAGCTTCCTGGTGAATCTATTATGACTGTCTGCACCCTGCACTTAGAAGCCAGGCCCTAGGGCTTGCAAGGACACCAACACCTCTTATCAGATTTACAGCAAAAATGATGAGGAAAAGATGGTTCCCTCGTCAGAGAAGGCAATGGAATGTGAACATGTAGCTGGAGAGGTGTCTCATCACGCCCTTTAGAGTCACCTGCCGCCCTGACACATAGGGGAGAAGAAGCTGGGAGATGAGGGACATGGCAGGTGTGCCCTGGCAGCTACTGGTAGAGCTCCCCAAAGAAGCCAGAGTGAAAAGGGCCTAGAAGGCAGGTGAAACCAGAATTTCACCCAGGTTCCTGAAAGAGCCGCTCAACCTAGGCTGCATTCTAGAATCACCCAGAAAGTATTTTTAAAGTTCTACCGAGTAGGCTGCTCCTAAGGGCAATCTTAACAGGGTCTCTGTGTGCAGTGTAATTTGGTAATCTTTTCAGAGTTTCTCAGCTGGTTCTAATATTTAGCCAGAATGGAGAACCTTAGATTAATAGGGTTTCTCATTTCGATAGTTTGGCATTTGAGGCTTGATAATTCTTTGTTGTAGGGGTCCATTCTCTGTGTAGTAGGATACTGAGCAGCATCTGTGGCTTCCCTAGATGCCAAAGCATCTGTCTCTCTCTCTCTCTCTCTCCCCCTCTATCTCTATCTCTATCTCTCCAGGTGTGACTACCAAAAATGTCTCCAGATATTTCCAAGTGCTCCCTATGGGACAGAATCACCCCATGTTGAGAATCATTAGGTTAGAACAACCTAAGTTTGATACAACACCTAAAGATGAATTCAGTGCTATCTTCTAATATAATTATCTTATCAAAAGAAGGGCAATGGTAACCAGAAAGATTCAGCAGGAGCATAACAAAAATAGGTCTTCCAAAGCATGAAGTTAATTCTTTTCTCAAATCATTGATGATACTAGCCATTCTTCCCTTCCTCCCTTCCCCTCCCTCCCTTCGTTCGTTCATTTGTTCCTTCCTTCCTTCCCTCATTAAGTATTTTGGAGTACCCATTCTTTGTTAGGTACTGTTTCAGATGCTAGGAATTGTCCATGCCCACCAGCCAAATACTTCCGAGAGTGTGCATATAGTACAAAACAAGAATTAGATTTATTAAGCTTGTTGTAGAAGGACACTTTATTTCATGGGGGTAACAAAGACTTGGGAGGAATTTAGATAGGATTAGAGCTTATTTTAGATGATTTGGGGAAGGGTTCAAAGATGTAGAGGTTGGTCTCTTCTCAATTGTGTGCCGTCAGAAAGAGGGACTTTGATGTCTGGGTATGTTCAGAACTTTTATCCAGGAAGTAGGAGGAATGGAGCAGGTTAGAGTTGTCATTGGAGAAAGAAGCAGTATCACTCATGTTAGCCAGGATGGAACTGTGGTTAGTTTTGTGGTTGTGCAGTGTCTTTGTTATTATCTGTTCAGGCATGATTACAGAGTGGGCTTGTTTTTTTCTTCTTTTGCAAAACATGTTAGTATTCTCGTTTTGTCTTCCAGAATAGGTTGGTATTCTGTGAAATGGTTCATGGACTTTGAGGCTAAGAAACAAGTCCTATTGATGTTTGGACCTAGCACCTAGCACAGGGGCTGACACACAGTAAGCAGGCAATAAGTATTCAGTGAATTGCATTGAATTTACAGCCACAGGGAGTAAGACGGACTGGATGATAGCATAGTTGAGTGAATTGGTCCGTGGATGAAGAACTGACCTCATGCGACCAGCTAAGCCAGAGTTAGTCAGCAGGAGGTTGGCAGTGGTGTGGGGCCACAGGAATATGCCAAAATATGCTGTGGGCAATGACCAAGAGTGGAGTCAGACAGAGTTGACTTTTCCAAGATGATCTCAAGTTGGTTCAGGATCAGCAAGTGAAATTCAATTGGAATAAATGTGAAGGCCTGTGTTTAGAGGCAGGCATCTGCTGAGCAAGAACAAGATGGGAGAGCTTAGGTTATGGATGACCCAGCTTAACGATGGTTCTCTAATGTTAGAGCCTTTATTTTAATTTCCAAGGGAAGATACATTAAATTTTGAAAGGTGGGGAGTAGTTCAACAGCCTGAATTGAGCAAAATGATGTGGGAGAAATTTGAGACATCTTATGTTTGTAAATCAGTGCAGATGGTGCAGTGAGTAAAGGCAGTAGGAATTTGGGAAAAGACTAGCTGGATTGCAGGGCTGGGGCAGAGCTTCAGTGTGGGAGAGAGAGAAGTCCCTGCTTGGCACGAGGGGAGAGGAGGAGAGAGCACAGTGGACCCAATCTAGGCAGGTCTGGTGACTGAAAACTTGGTTTGTTCTTGTTTGAAAATCTCATTTAATTGGTAGAGAGAAAAAGATGATTTCTGAAACCGTATGACCCCTCATTTGAAAAATATGTATTTATATACATAAATGTGTATATAGTGATTTTATAGTCATTATAAAAATTATATAAACACATTTTGAAATACCTGAAAAATATTGAAAAGAAGAAAGAATGCCTGTATTCCTTCTATCTTACCATACTTTGTAGTTTCTTTTAGTTTTTTCCCTTTAGAAAAATAGCTGTGACTTTATTGCATAGAAAATATTATATATTACTTAATTTTTACTAGTAGTTAAAATATTTTTACCTGCGTAAACTTTGAAATTATCATTTTAAAATTTGTGATACTCTGTTAACTAGTTTTCTTTTACTTTATTGAAATTTTTATTGAGATAATTATAGGCTACCATGTAGTTATAAGAAATAATAGCAAGAAATCCTGTGTACCTTTTACCCAGTTTCTCCCCAATGGTGGCATCTTAAAAAACCATAGAAAAATTCATAACCAAAATATTGATATTGATACAATCTGTTGATTTGTTCAGATTTCCCAGTTTTACTTGTACTTGTGTATATGTGTATGTGTTCCACACAATTTTATCACATGTGTAGGTTCCTATGTCCATGACTTCTGTCAAGATTCAGAATGTTTATGTCACTACAATGCTCCCTTGTGTCCCTTGTGTTGTCCTTTTATAAAAGTTAAAATACAGCCACTCCCACTCACTCACACCTGCCTCCCTTATCCCTGTCCCTAACCTTGGCAACCAAGAATCTAGAATGTTGTCATTTCAAGGATGTGGTATATATGAAACTGTACAGTATATGATCTTTTAGGACTGGATTTTCAATCAACATAATTCTCTGAAAATTCACCCAAATTGTTGCTGTGCATCAATATTTAATTCCTTTTTATCACTGAGTAGTATTCCATGATATGGATGTATATGTTAACCATTCACTGATTGAAGGACATTTGGGCTGTTTTCAGTTTTGGGGTATAGATAGCAGATAAAGCTGCTTTGAACATTTTTTTTCCTTTTTTGTTTTTTATCTTCTTTGTTTTGCTATGAATGTTTGTGTACAAGTTTTTATGTGAGCTTAAGTTCATATTTCTCTGGGATAAATGCCTAAGAGTTCAATTGCTGGGTCATATGGTAATTGTATATTTAGTTTTATAAGAAACAGCCAAATCATTTTCCCAGATTGACTGTGCCATTTTACACTTCTCATCAGCAACAGATGAGTGATCCAGTTTCTGTGTATTTGGTGTGGTCACTATTTTTCATATTAGCCACTCTGATAGGTGTGTAGTGACAGCTCATTGTGTTTTTCATTTGCATTTCTTTAATGGAAAATGAGATTAAAAATCTTCTCAAGTGCTTCTTTGACATCTGTATATCCTCTTAAGTGATGTCTGTTCATATCTTGTGGCTATTTTCTAATTAGATTGTTTTTCTTCTTGAGTTTTAAGGGGTTTTCCATATATTCTATATACTAGTCCTCTCTTGCGTGATTTGCCAAAGAATTTCTCATAGTCAATAGCTTGTGTTCCATCTTCTTTCCCATAGGGGTTTGCAGGGCAAAAGTTTTTATTTTGATGAAGTATAATTCATCAGATTTCCCTCTTATGACTTAAGCTTTTGGTGTTGACTCTAAGAACTCTTTGCCTAACCCTAGATCCTAAAGATTTTCTTCTGTGATTTTTTTCTAAAAGTTTTCTAGATTTATATTTAAATTTGTTATCTCTTATGAGTTAACTTTTATAGGAGGTGTGAAGTTTAGGTTGAAGTTCATTTCTTTGCCCATGGGATGTCCAGCTGTTCCCACCACATTGGTTAAAAAGGCTATCATTCCTCCACTGAATTGCTTTTGAACTTCCATCAAAAATCCGTTGGGCACATTTGTATGGATTTATTTCCAGATTCTATATTCTGTTCTACTGATCTATGTGATTATACCCCTACCAATACCACACTCTCTTAATTATTGTAGCTACGTAATAAACTATGTAATAATATTGATTAGAATGGTCCCTCCCACTTAATTCTTCTCTTTCAAAAAAAAAAAAGATAATCAAAATCACTCTTATTTTTTGAAAAAGAAAAATTAATCTATTTGTTTAAGTTATTCTAGGGCTTATACCTTCAAATATAAATGTTAGAATTAGCTTGTGTGTGTCTACAAAAGCCTTCTGATATTTTGATAAGAACTGCATTAACCTAATCATTTTAGGGAGAAATAATATTTTTACTATGTTGAGTTTTCCTATCCATGAGCATGGTTTTCCTCTCCATTTATACAGGTCTTCTTTCATTCCTTTTATCGACATTTTTGAATTTTTAGTATATTGATTTCATACACTTTTCATTTAAATATTTCATTTTCTTTTGAGTGATTGTAAATGATAGTGTTTTTAATCTTGGTTTCTGCATGTTCATTTTATCCTGTAGAATGTGATTGATTTTTGTATGTTGATAATGTATCCTGTGACCTTGCTGAACTCACTTATTAGTCCTAGGCTTTTTTTTTTTTTTAGATTCTTTGGAATTTTCCACATGGACATATTATTTGCAGATAGAAATGATTTTATTTCTTCCTTTCTATCTGGATATGTCTGTAATTACTTAGTACATAAAACTTAATGGGTGTGCAAATACTGGACATTTAGATTCTCAATGGAATGAGTGGAACAGAAAAGATAAACATTTTAGTGGCTCTTAATATTCCTTGTCAAATTTGTTTCCAAAGACACAGTGTCAGTTTTTTACTCCCACCAACATTTTGTAAACTGCTTTCCTGCATTGTTTCTCAGCTTTGAGAGTGAGCTTTTTAATGTTTGTAGATGAAATAAGCTTTTACTTTTAGAGTATAAGTTATATCATTTTATATCCATGAGTGTTTATTTGATTAATTCCGAGGTTAAATCTCTCTCTTTTCCCCTACCCCCATCCTTTTAATTTTAACAGATGTTGTATATTCAGGCCTTACCGGGGCCTTTCCTTTCAATGGATCCATCTTCATTTGTAGATGTTTATGGATATATTGCTACCCCTCGACTTTGGAAACAAAAGTCATCATTAATATGGCGTCTTGGGCCTACATACCTTTTTGAAGAAGCCATCTCAGTGGACACTCTGGAAGTTATTAACAAACTTGGCCCAAGATACTGTGGTAACTTCCAAGCTGTGCACGCTCAAGGTATAGAGTGTTTTGATTTATAATGATCTCACTGATATTATTTTTTTAAATGGACATCTAGTTATTTATAGCATATTTATAAAGAATAAACTCAGTATAGGTCAGTCATTAGGGAAGACCTCTGTAATTGGATCATTATAAATTTACAACCCAACAGAAAATGTCACAGAAAAGGAAATGACAATATCCTTTAGATTTCAACTCCAAAGCCCATAATGGAGGAGAATGGGTGGGTAATACCATCAGCAAAGAAAGAGAGAGGAGAATGCGATAAATAAGTTACATTCCTTTTAATGAAGAAGCTTTTTAACTAAAGTATACTGTTATATTCAATTATTAAACAGGCAGACAAACATCCACATTTCCATTATTGATTGCTGGCTGTTCAAGTAGGGAGTACTGCTCTCTGTGCTCTATCAAGTCAAGGGGGTCAGCTCCCATCTGGGAAGAATGATGAATGAATTTATGTACAGAAGAAGCCTTGTGCATAGTGAAGGGCAATTGAGCACTGTAGAGTTTTTCTGTCTCCAGGCCCCATGTCTTCTTCAAGCTTCCATTTCCTCTGGCAGATGGCACTGGCCAGAGCCATGAGATGAGGTCAAGTCTAGAGCCAAAATTTTGCCCACTGCCTATTCAGGCCATGCAGTTCCACTAGCACACTTTGGGCTTTCTTTGACCCAGGGACCAGGGTGCTCATTCCAAGTGTAATAATGTTCACCATGGCGTATAGCTCATTAAAAATATTAGGGCTTTCAGCCCAGTCTCTCTCTGTCTCTCTCTCTCTCTTTTAAAGTCAGCTTTCTCATCACTTAGCATTTTGGTTTTGGAGGATGAGGTCATATCATCTCTTTGGTAGATGCTTCAAGCTTTAGTAATTTCACACCTCGGGTGCCCTTATTTTGTAGTAGGGTTAATCCCATGAGATTTATCCACAGTTTCTTTTAAGTGTCAGAGAACCACAGGGGCAAACATGTGACATAAACATACACTCTAACAACACAAGACAGCCTCTCAGTGGTAGCTTCACCATATAGCCATAGCTATTTATTTTACTGAGCTTGTGCTTTCTCTTCTGTAGAGACAGTAGAGATGATCAAAGCTGTGTTGTTCTAGGAGTGGACCCTGATATAGAAGCGACGCCCCTCGTTGCGGAGGAAAAGGTTTCCTTTGGCCTTCACTTAGCCAGCTCCTCCACCACCAGTGTTACGGACATCAGAAACACTTACAGTGAGGTGGACAGCCGCCTGATTGCCAAAGAGGTATGACTTCTGCCTTCACTTGTTGCCCCCTTTTGGAATCATGATCTCATAGCTTGCTTCAGCTTTCAGTGCTTAAGTGGACACAAACTCATAAACATGCACACGCCGACAGATTCACACAGGCGTGCCGCCCATTTCATTTGTTAAAATAACACATGCCTCTTCACCCATTCGGGTCTCCGGGGACTAAAGCTTGTATTTGGAATGCTCAGAAGAGAGAGCAGGTGCTCTGTATTCTTCACTGGAGAACAGGAACAAATGGAATTTGAAAAACCTTTGTGACACTGAAAACACGATTGAGCTTCTCTTTTCTGGATGCTGCTGACTCCCCAGCCCTGCAAAACGTTCTGTGAGTTGCCATGCTTATTTTAAACAGCCAACTTGCAAACAGCAAGCAGACATGTTTGTAGAGGAAGCTGCCAGTAGATGAAGTATTTCCTAATTCCTGCCGAGCATGGTTTTTTGCTTAATGCTGATGAATTTGGGCTGATTTGTTTACATTCTCTCCATCCTCACAGACAGAGGGCCACCTCCCTTTACTGAAGAGGCTCAGTGTATAAGGGATGAGGTCTTGTTGAGCACCTCAGCTGTGCCTTTACCTACAGAGTACCCCAGACTCTTGTCTGCCTAGCCCTTCGAGACCAGTGAGGCCGGGCCTTGCAGAGGCTGGACAGCCTGGACCGGGAAGGAGGCAGCCTGGTTTTCGTGGCACTGTCCCATCTCCACATGTTCTTGGGTCCACCTCTCCCTCATTAGCTCTTTACTGTGACCTGTGGGACATCTGTGGCACGACTGCCCCACCAGAGCTGCTCCCACGTGACTCAGCCACAGCCTGGGAGATGGGGCATGGGAACGCAAATTTCGACGTCAGTCTCCATGACATTGGTTCACTTATTATTTATTCACTGACTTTCTCTTCCTGAGTGCCAACACTGGACCAGGCCTTGGGGTGCCTGCCCTCCAGGACCTTGTGAATAAAAGCTCTTCCATTCCAGAATATTTCTTAGGACTGATTGTTGCTCATTTCTCTAGATGAACATTTCATCCCGTGACAATGCCACACCTGTGTTCTTGCTAAGAAATTGTGCTGGCCACCTCTCGGGTTCTCTCCGTACCATTGGCGCTGTGGCTGTGGGCCATCTAGGTAGGTGAGGTCTTGCCCTTTTACTACTGTTTGGGAAGATGGGCATGTGGCTGCCATTGCTTGTGCAGCCTGGACCTCTAAGCGGCTTCCCAGCGAGGGTGAGAGTTGGCGAGTTAGCCTGCCACACTGCACGGAGATCAGTTCACCTTGCCGCATCTGCCAGTTGCCAGGGAACTCAGCTACTAACCGGGCTGGCAGCTCTGCACAATGGGGCCTGCTGAGTGGGCATGGGGCGGTAGAGGGGCCCTTTGACAGAGGCAGTGGTTGTGGTTATTTGGGTAAAAATAGTCACTGACTGCTGCTTGTCATGCTGCTGGGCAAGAGCAGAGCAGGGTGTTGGTACAAGGTCCAATCCTGCAGGATCTAGAGCACAGACAAGAGCTTGTGGTTGTCGCAACCAGCGTCCTAAGGCCCAGAGAGCTTGTGGCTTTCCCAGCAGTCTGGATGGAGACAAAGACAGTGATCTGAAATCCTTTGGGCTGTTTCAGCCTTTTGGTGAGCCAGGAAGAACTCAGTACAGGGTTTTTCAGGGTGCTAAGACTTTCAAACCTCCATCCTTCCTCCCGCTCCCAGCCTGTCCTAGGTGCACAGGTGCTTCTACTCTGGGTGGACGGTGGTACTGGCAGCTCTTGTGTCCTTGCAGGATTCCAGGGGACTTGCCATTGCCCTGAAGCTGTGATGTATTGATGGAATGCCACTTTGTCTCACACAGGCGTGAGGGTGTTCCACTCCATCCCGGCAGCCAGCAGCCTGGACTTCATTGGCGGGCCCACCATCCTCCTGGGCCTCATTTCCTTAGCGACAGATGACCACACCATGTACGCGGCCGTGAAAGTCCTGCACTCTGTCCTGACCAGCAATGTCATGTGCGATCGCCTAATGCAGCACATCTGTGGGTACCAGGTAATCCCACCCTCCCCTCTGAACCTGTAACTCCCCAAGGAGCAGGGAAGAGCTTCACTGGCCCTAGGGGACTTTCCCTTCAGGGTAACTTCTGGAGAAGGGAAGCCAAGGGAAGGGTCTTGAAGCCAGTGTTGCCACAGTGGAGGGCCAGGGGATAGCCAGGCAGAGAGGGACTCTGATCAGAATGGGGTGCTCACCTGTATACCGGTACCTTTCACTGAATTCAGGAATCATCCGTGGTCCACCTGCTTTGCACCTGATATGATGGCTAACAGCCCGGGCGGAGGAACCAGGGTGCCGGGTTTGAAACTTGCCTCTTCCTCAAACTTGCTATGTAACCTTAGATGAGTTACTTACCCTAGCTGCCTCAGTTTCCTTAATAATATGATACGGACACTCTCATGTCCTGTGTCATGACAATATCATGTCCTGTTGTCGTGAACACTAGATCATTTCATTCAAGTGGAGGGCTGAGTATTATGGCTGTGCAGAATAAGGGCTCTGTGAGTGCCAGCCATCTCTAGTTCTTACTCTCTTTGAGCCTCAGTTCCCCTATGTGTAAAATAGGAATAATAACGGCACTTGTTTTGTAGGGCTATGATGATTAAGTGAGTTCATACGTGCTGAGTGTTCAGAAGAGTACCTGCTCAGAGCAACTGGGATTGTTAGTGCTGTTTGCTATTTGTGAAGTCACCTGAGACCCGTTCACTGCCCTTGAGTACCTTTCTGCATGGCTGGAAGGAAATCATGAAGGGCAGGACTAGTGTCAAAGTCTAGACAATGTCACTGGGGTGCAAAGGCCATGGTGGTTCCTCCTGGGTATAGAAGGAGCTAAGAGAAAGCCTTCCTGTCTCTTTGGCCCTCAAGTCAGGGTCTGAGAAGAAGAAAGCTTCTCAGGCACACACCCTCTTGCCTAGACTGCTGCCCCAGCTGGACAGTGGCCCATTCCTTCTGCTTCTCCCTTCAATCGCATTGATACCAGCCATAGTTCTACATTACAGACCTGATGATCCTTCTTTCCTGTGCACACCCTTCAAAGGCACCCAGTCACTGGTAGAATATCCCAGACTCCTTATAATAGATTCCAAAGGCCTTTAAAAACTGGCCGCCAACCTGTCCTTCCAGCCCCATTTAGCCCCATTTCCTGCCCAGCCAGTGAAACTTCCTCCCTGAATCCTGCATGGTCATGGATTGCTAACCACCTCATATTACTTTGTGTACCTGTGTCCTCGGCTTGGAGCACCGCCTCCCTCTCTTCCCCAGGTCAAGCTCCAGTGGCAAAGAGGATCTCTCTTCTAAGCCCTGAGCTGAGTGTGCGGCCGTATCCTGGCTGTCCTTGGTACTGGGCATGTGCCCAGTCTCAGGCTCTTACCCGGTGCTGTAATTATGCCTCTGCTCATCTCTACGGGACTGTAATTGTCTAAAGGCATGGGAGTTTCCTTATTCTTGGCCAGGATATACTGACACCAAACAGATACTCAGTAAATATTCTGGTCATTAGCGAATGGGTGTGTCTGGTTTATGTTAAAACTCAAGAATTGGGGCTTTGGGGATATTAAAATTTTCTCTGAATCATGTTGTTAAAAGCAGCTGTAGTGGCATGTGTTCTACTTCAGCACATGCAGATCTGCTGTGATTAGGCATTTGGGCCATTATTGTGAGCATTTCCAAAAAGGTACATAGCACTTCCTGTTCTTGGGGGTTTCCTAGAAGGATAAAATAAGACAAATACCAAGATAATTTTAAATTTTTTAAAGTTTTTTAAATTTTTTATTTTTTTAATACCAAGATAATTTTAAGATACATTGAATGCAGTAAGTGCCTGAGGTTCTCTTCCAGAACTACCATGCTCTCTGTGACTTGGGTGTTCTCCAGCCATCCTCCCAGAAACTCCAGGTTCATGGAGATCTGGAACTCTCAGTCATGCTCACTGTGGCCTCCCCACCACTAAGTGTAGGGGCTGGGGCACTGTGAATTCTCAGTGAATGTTTTTTTGGCCTAAGCAGAGTGCCTTGAGAAAGATAATGTGCTATAGAGGTGGCTACAAAGGTGGCTACAGAAAATGTGGTTACAGATAATGGCTACAAAGTTGGCCAACATCACATGTGGGGCTGTGTTGCTTGAGTTTTTCAGGAAGAAAGAGATGGTAAAGACAAGGAGTGGCCCATGCATGGAATCCATTTACTCAGTTCTTGTTGACCAAATATTTCCTAAGAGCTAGGCAGCAGGGATAGGGATGAGTCCTGATATGGAACTCGGTCCCAGGACTCTGGAATCATGACCTGAGCTGAAGGCAGATGCTTAACCAACTGAGCCACCCAGGTGTCCTGGGAGGGTTCTAAAGAAGAGAAATATTAGAGCATTTTTGTCAGTGGGAAGAAGTAACAGGAGAAAGAGAGAAAAGCTCTCCCACTGGGCCATGTCCTCGAGAAGGTGAGGGGTGTGTTCCAGGGTCCATGTGGATGGACACCCTGCTTAGGACAGGAAGGAGTGCAAGCAGGCATCAGTGGATCTGGTATGGGAAGATGAGAGTGTTCATGTCTGATGGGTTCTGTCTTTTCAGCGGAGCATGAAGTGGGGTGGTGGAGGCAAAGGGAGGTCAGGGAGAGAGAAGAAGAGATGAAAGCCTCATCTTTAAGATGAAGAAAACAGGCTTACTAGAAAAACAGAGTTGGGCCACCAGGCCAAATGGGGACTACTTTGGCATTTGACACTATTACTGCAAAGTGAAACCAGTCAGCCTGCATGTGCAATTTTTCTCAAGCAACTTTCAGCCATCCTAATTATGTCTGGATCAGGAAGTGGGAAATGGTCAGATTTCAGATATAGCTAAGAATTGACTGGAGCAGTCTGGAAAGATAATGAGTATTCACTGATCACGGGTCATCTTAGGCAGTTGGGCTGCTTTAACAGAATACCACACACTGGGTGGCTTGTAAACAACAGAAAGTTATTTCTTATAGTTCTGGAGGCTGGGAAGTCTAAGATCAGAGTGCCACCATGGCCAGGTTGGATGAGGGCCTTCTTCTGGATTGCAGATGGCCAATTTCTCATTGTATTCTCAAATGACAGAGATCAGAGGGAGGGATCAAGCTCTCTTGTGACTCTTACAAGGGCATTAATCCCACCATGAAGCTCCACCCTCATGACTCCCTCTAACTCTAACTACTTCCCACAGGATGCATTTCCAAATAACACTGCATTGGGGGATAGGGTTTCAACACATGAATTTGGGGAGGACACAAACATGCAGTTTATACCAGCAAGCAAGTCTTCCCAATAGCACATTGGAGAGGATATCTGGGAGGACAGGGTGAATGGCTGGATGGTGTCAGATCCAGGCTTAGGGAATTGAGTGGTGGATAAGATGGGTGAGAACCCAGGGACCAGTAGATGGGTAGGCAACCTGAATTTTGTGTGACTGAGGTCAACAGAGATATAAGGCTAAGTGGGATCCCTCTCATTAGTCTCTGAGTTGGGTCTGGACCCCTGAGATCCCAGTGGCTCCATCCTGATATGTTGTTGCTTCCCTGGGCCCAGCATAGCAGAAAGGCACACTGGGTGGTTGCAGCCTAAAGTGAGATGCTGGTGCAGCTGGGCTCATGGGGATGTGGTGGCTTCCTGGTGACACAGCAACATGTATGGGATGGTTATGAATGCAGGGTTTGGTAAAGGGAAATGAGAAAGAGCACAAAGAAATGCAGGAGGATAAATATCTAGTAGTACAATTGCTTAGTCATAGGGTAGCTCTATCTTTAACTTTTTGAGGAATCTCCATACTGTTTTCCAGAGTGCCAGAGTGACTGCACCAGCTTGCATTCCCACCAGCAGTGTAGGAAGGTTTTCCTTTCTCCACATCCCCGCCAGCACCTGTCATTTCCTGACTTGTTAATTTTTAGCCATTCTGACTGGTGTGAGGTGGTATCTCACTGTGGTTTTGATTTGTATTTTCAAGATGCTGAGTGATACGGAACATTTTTTCATGTATCTGTTGGCCATGTGGATGTCTTCTTTGGAGAAATGTTCATGTTTTCTACCCATTTCTTGACTGGATTTTTTGTTTTTTGGGGGGGTGTTGAGTTTGATAAGTTCTTTATAGATTTTGGACACTAGCCCTTTATCTGATAATAACTGGCAAATATTTTCTCCCATTTTGTAGGTTGTCTTTTAGATTTGCCAACTGTTTCCTTTGCTGTGCAAAAGCTTTTTATCTTGATGAAGCTCTAATAGTTCATTTTTTGCCTTTGTTTCCCTTGCCTTTGGAAATATGTCTAGCAAGAAGTTGCTGTGGCTGAGGTCAAAGAGGTTGCTGCCTGTGTTCTCCTCTAGGATTTTAATGGTTTCCTATTTCACATTTAGGTCTTTCATCTGTTTTGAGTCTATTTTTGTGTATGGTGTAAGAAAATGGCCCATTTTTATTCTTCTGCATGTGGCTATGCAATTTTCCCAACATCATTTATTGAAGAGACTGTCTTTTTTCCGTTGGATATCCTTCCTTCCCCTTTTGTCAAAGTTTAGTAGACCATAGAGTTGAAGGTCCATTTCTGGGTTCTCTATTCTGTTCCACTGATCTATGTGTCTGTTTTTGTACAGTACCATACTGTCTTGATGATGACAGCTTTGACATACTGCAAACAGATTGACAAACATAGTGATCCAAAGGGGCACATGCACCCCAATGCTTATAGCAGCAGTGTTCACAATAACCAGAATATGGAAAGAACCGAGATGTCCATCAGCAGATGAACGGAGAAAGTGTGTGTGTGTGTGTGTGTGTGTGTGTTTAAAATGGAATATTACTCAGGCATCAAAAAGAATGGAATCTTGTCATTTGCAATGACATGGATGGAGTTAGGGAGTATTTTGCTAAGCAAAATAACTCAATAAGAGGAAGACAAATATCCTATGATTTCACTCACCTCTGGAATTTAAGAAATGATTGAAAATAAGGGAAGGGAAGGAAAAATAATGAAATGAAAATTGAGAGAGGGGCAAGCCATAAGAGGCTCTTAACTCTAGGAAACAAACTGAGGGCTGCTGGAGAGGAGATGGGTGGGGGTTGGGGTAACTGGGTGGCGAGCATTAGGAAGGGCACATGATGTAATGAGCACTGAGTGTTATATGCAACTGATGAATCACTCTACCTCTGAAACAAAAAATAAATAAATAAATAAAAAAGAAATGTAGAGGGACACCAAGAGAGAATGGCATTCTGCAAACACAGTGGTGGATTTTCAGGAAGAAGCAGGGGTCCCTAGTGAGAGGTCAAGTCACACACATACACAAGTACAGAAAAGTGGACACTGGTGGGAAGCAGCTACAGAAGTTGGTGTGTGTTTTTCCTCTGAGAACATGGGAATAAAGGAGGTAACAGAAGAGAGCAGAGGAGATAACAGGTGCTGGTGGGAACAAGCAGGCAAAGGAGAAAGTTCTAGTGATGCATTCACGAGGAAATTGCTTTGTGTTTTAACTTTTTCAGATAATGGCTTTTCTCCTGAGGAAAAAGACCTCTCTCCTAAACCACCGAATTTTTCAGCTCATCCTCTCGATTGCTGGCACTGCAGAGCTAGGCTTCGGGTCATCTGCTGTCACCAATGCTGGCGTCTTTCAACACATCCTCTGCAATTTTGAGGTAAACCAGAGACTGGCCATTAGCCCTGAAGGAGTGGGTGTGTGTGATGGTAAAGAACATCTGGACCTTCCTCCAAACTCAGCAGGCCAACTTCCTCAGTAAGCATGGGGGCGGGGAGAAGGAAAACCTCAAAAGCCTTGGAACCGGAGAGGTCTGGGTTTATAATTAATACGAGCCCATCAATGGGCTGTGTGGCCTTGGGCAAGTGTCTTAATTTCTCTGAGTTCTAGTCTTCTCGTGTGTGAGATGGGAAGCAGCATGTCCCTCCCACAGGCTGGTGTGGGGGCCAAACCAGAGAGTGTCTGGGAATGGATTCTAAAACTGGAGGATACCATAGATATAAATATAGATATAGATATAGACAGGCTTAAAAATATATATACCCTGCTCCCTTTGGATAGTGCTTTGCTGTTGACAAATATTCCTTAAAAGTGCTGACTGAGAGACCCTGAGGGCAAGCCTGAGGCTAGGTGAGGGGTACTGCACAGAGCTTCAGCTGGATTGCTGTAGTCACAAAGCACCATTTACTGAGTGCCCCTGGGGTCAGGCACTGACCATGTCCTGGAGACAAGCTGGGGTGAGAGCACAGTCTGGTCAGATTTGTAGATCAGGGACTCTGGGGCTGGGTCGGGTGGAATGCGTTCAGAGGGGGTGGAGTGTACGCTATTGGCAGACAGGAAGGTTGGGAACAGCCCTGGGGATTTCAGAGCAGGTTGCTTGGAGGGTGCCTGCCCGGCTGTGTGTTGCAGGCAGAGGGGAGGCTGGAGGGGGAGGGAGACACGACAGGTGGGAGATGCTAGGTTGCGGGATGGGACGAGCACATTAGCCAGTCCCTGCTGCAGTCCATGGAAGGATTTTAAAAATGGATTTTTTTAGAATTTAAAAATGATATATGCTCATTATAGAATATTTAAAATTAGAGAAAAGTGGGGGTGGAAGCTCCAATTTCTGAGATCCAGATGACCGCTGTCAACTTTTAAGGCATGGCTTTTTTGTACTTTTTATGCATAATATACATTTTTTTAATATCATAGTCATGATAATAGTGTAGACATATTTTAAGTCCTGCCTTTTCTCACATAACAGACATGAAAGATATTTGTTACGGGCTCTTCTTTTTTCTTTTTTTTTAAAAACACTTTTAATGAAAAGGAAAAGACACTAATATCCCGCTTGTCTGCCTCACATCTGACCACTTTAGGAAGCTCTCGAGTCTACACCTTTGGAGGAGAAACCATCAGCTAAGCCAGTCACTTGCACAACCCTTACTCTCTCGTACTCAGAACTCCGGTTCCAAATGCTCCTGTGTTAAGAGTGCATACTACATCTCATTAGGAGATGGAGAGACAGGGAGAACAGCCCCCTAGAGCTCATCTCCCAAAGTCTGGGACTCTAAAAACCAGACAGTGACAAAGACACAGCGCCGGTCCATGGACAGGTAAAATGGGGAGGAAACAGGGCTTGAGAAAGGAAGATGAGAAACATACATGAAGCCAGGAAGTAAAGGAGGGAGGTATCTAAAACCAGAAACACACGAGAGCTAGGAAATCCCTTATGATCTGTGCTGTCCCGCTGCACACAAGTCACTAAAAGTCCAAAAGAGCATTTGTGAGACCTGTTCCATCAAGAATTCAAGGTCCCCCTCCATTACACCATACCCTTTCTTAATCTCATAGGCTCCCAGCAAGCCCAATGCTTTAGCCATGCTCTTCAACTCTCCCATCATTACTCCTTCAATGACCCTCACCAATAATGCTTGTTAAAGATAGGAACTTCACACTTAAAAACATTTGTCATGGACTTTTATGAGATTTGTTCTGAATCAGAATATTACCTGTCTTATAGCAAGTTCCTGGTTTCTTCACTGTTCCTCTGTTGTCAAAGTCTTAGATTTTCCCCCTATATTGTTGTTTTGAATAAATGTTATTTTTGTTGTTTTGTTGCATATATTTCCCCTGCTTTAAAAACTATTTCCTTTGAATAAATGATCAAAGTTAAATTATTAGGATAAAGGCTTTGTAGATAATTTTTAGATTATTGCTAAGTTTTGCTAAATTCCTGATACCTAAGGATGTTAACTAAAGAATGACATGTTAGAATTTTATTTTAGGCCTATTACTCTATTAGGAGCCCAAGGCAAGGGAGAGTGGGTCATGAGATTGCTACAGAAATCCAGGTGGAAGATTTTGAAACCTGAATTTTAGCAAAGACAGTGAGATAAAGAGGATTAATGAAGTTCATTCAGATGAGAAGTGATTAAGAACCGAATGAAAGGAACTCACTGTATAACACTTTGTATTACAGAGCACTGTTGGGGGCTGCTGCTGAAAGCTAGATTTAGAGGAAAATGTATAGTCATCAGTGTATATATATTAGAAAAAAGAACATTTAAAATTAATGAACAGAATTTTAGATGAAGAAGTTAGAATGAATAAACAAATGGAAACACAAAAACCTCAAACAAGAAAACAAACAAAACAAAATTCAGAGAAAGAAAGAAGGAAAAAGAGATGAGAACATTACTTACGTAGGAAAGAAACAAACATAGAAAGGATCACCAAGGCCAATAACTAGTTCTCATAACGCAGATAGAGCTGTTCAGATTGATTAAGGGGGGAAAAACAAACAGGAGGTACAGATAAATAATGTTAGGAAGGAAAGGGAAACCATAACCACAGAGGAATGAGCAATTAGCAAGGCAACAAGAAAATAGGACCAACAATTAGGTGCCAATAGATGGGAACACTTAGCTCTTTTGAACAATCTCCAAGGAAATTTGTTTCCAAAATTCACTCAGAAAGAAATAAAAACCCAAATGGTCCCATAACCATCAAATAACAGAATCACAGGTTTAAATTCTTACAAATAAACAATGTCCATAAGGCAAGTCCAGGCCCAGGCTGTCTGTAGGGAAGTTCTGCCAGTCAAGAAATGGGCCATCCAGCCTTATCAACTCCTCCAGGAAACTGGAAAGAGAGCACTCCCAGCTTATTTTATGAGCCAATCTTGATTGCAGAACCAAAAAAAGACAGGAAGGGAAATGAAAACGTACAGGCCAATCTTATTCATAAATATAGCTACAAAAATCCTAAATAAAATATTAGCTACTTGAACCAGGTCCTGGATCTGGGTCTGAAGATGGATGAGAAGGTTATGCAGGCAGCCAGCCAGGTATGGAATATAAGCTCCCAGAGCACAAGAGGAAAGGAGATAGGCATAAATGACTTCACCACCCTGATAAACAAGAAGTAGCAGTCCTTGGCTGCACTCTTGTACCTTCCAGAATGCTGTGGTTGAGTTCAGCAACTTGGCTCCAAAGCGTGTCCACTAGCAGCCTGGCCCAGAAATTACCCATAACCACGGCTTGCTCCTGGAATGACCATGGGCACCACCCCACCCCTCCCTGAGTAAACTTTTTAGGTAAGCTGGTGCTTTTAATGCTGGAGTTAAGCCAACAAGCCACCCATAAAGACCAGAAGCTAAAAAAACAAGGTAAAACAAAATGAAATGAAATAAAATTAAAGGATTAGGAGGACAAAATTTCAAAAAGAAGAGAACTTTTCCAAATGTCTGCCTCTATCAAGTGAAGCAAAGGCAAGGATGTGTAAGTTGTAGGTTTTGCAATTTGTAGGATTGTGTAAAATTTGGAAGTCACTTGGAGGTCAACTGAAGGTCACTCACAGGCCTAGAAAAATATAAGTATTGGGGTCAGAAGTGAGGTGAAGGGAAGAGGATGGAGTTGAGACATTTAGTGGACTTTTGAAGAAGAAAAAAAGAGAAGAAAATAGAAAGGAAGAAGTTTCAAGACTTAAGGGTCCTGAGTCTAGTTGTAGGCTGAGGAGGAGGAAGCAGCAGAAAAGTATGGTTAAAAATGCCAGTGGGAGAATCACTATTGATGGGACGGGTTCTTCAAGGAGAGGAACAGTTTAGAGATAAAAGAGTGGGTTACAAAAGAAAGGGTGGGTTCCAAGCTTGATGATAGGGACAGACAATTGAGAAGGAGGAGGGAGACAGGAAGCTGAGAAGCAGGGAGAGACAGAAAGTTGGGAAGCAAGGGAGGGCCAGGAGGTTGAGAAGCAAGGAGAGACAAGAAGGTGAGAAGCAGAGGAGATACAGGAAATGAGAAGCAGGGGTGGAGGGCAGGAGGTTGAGGCCTCAGGTTCCTTGAAGAAGGGATAGGCCAGCTCATTCTGAGTGAGGTGGTTTCAGGGGTGGGGAGAAGGTAAAATCTGACGTATTATCATTTGATATTTAAAGAAATCTGATCCAGACATCTCGATGCAGTTCTCAGTAGAGAGGTTATGTGACATAGGATAATAATCAGAAGATTCAGTTATCCGTGTTTTCCATATTCCAGATACTTGGTATTTTGTAATTTCTAAAGAGCTAGGCAGCCTCCAATGTGGTGTGGCAGCTTCTTATTGTTCTAATGCTCTGGGAAGGAAACAGGAATACACTTCTGTGGAAAAGGTAAGGGTTCAGGGCCACACAAGATTGGTCAGTCCAATCTCACTGTCTCAGATCTCCTGGTACCGAGTCAGACAAAGCATTTGCTCTATGACTGACTTCATGAATGAACATTCCAAGTGTGCAGAATCTCAGACTCCTACAGACTTGCATGTTGGGGTGCCATGCCTGCCTACCCCCATCCCTACTGGGGCCTCATCAGCCCACACCAGCTCTCCCAAATGGCCGCTGCCCTCCTGTGTGTGTGCCAGCCAGTGGCTGAGCACACAGGAGCTGGGAATCTGTTAGTGTGCTTCTGGTTTAAGAGCAAACCACTTATTTTACTTTGATTTACTTTACATTCACTCTTTTAAAAATTTTCCTGGGTCCTTATTAAGTGCCCTCTGTGTGGCATGTGTGGGGACTAGAGAAGGGTGGTCCCTGCCTTCACGGACCTCCTCAGAAACTTGGGTCCTTTGAGCCTCTTTTGCTCTCACTCTCACGTAAGAGGATGGAGCCAGGGTCACCTGCTTGATTCAAGTGAGGTCGATTATTAACGCTGCGGTTCTTTGTCTGGAGGAGATGCCTGGGGAGAGTGCAGTGAGGAGGCAAGAGGGTGGGCTCAATGGTCAGACAGACCAGATTTCGAAGCCAGGCTCTGCCAGTTAGAAACTGTGGGGCGCCCGGCAAGTTTCCGAGTCTCTCTGAGCCTCACTCTTCATAGCTACTACACGCAGACCATGACAGCATTTTAGGACTTCGCAGGGCACTTCTCGCCTCTAGGAAACAGTCTCATTTATAAGTGTGAGCTCTTTGAGCTGCTCTGTGAATGCGCTCTTACAATCCCATGTCAGAACCTTCTCCATTCTTGGCCCTAGGAAGTGTCAGGATTTGGAAATAAGAAAGAGTGGTGCTGCCTTAAGGGGAGCAGACAGGAGACAGGAAGGCATGCCATCCGCTCTGCCCCAGCCGGATGGTCAGCAGCTGCGTTTTGGTCACTGTGAATGGAAACAACCTGAGCGATAAAGTTCACTCTTGGGAATCTGAGTGCATTCCCTTCAGTGTGCAGCTCGCAGTGGTTCGTGAGGGTTTCATGGAGATGGGAACGAAGAAGCTGATACGTGCACAACTTGGGTGGGTGGTCACAAACCACCCTGGTAGCATCTGTCTGGTAGCATCAAGCCAGACAGTCAAGACTCAGCTTCTGATTCCAGTCCTACCACTTGCTGGTGGTGAGAGGGACCTGTCCCTTAGCGGGTCTGTCTCAGCCTCTGTTTCCTCATCTCTAACTTGGGAAGACTGACACTTGCCTTCCAGGCTCCAGTGAGGGTGAGCTGTACCTGGTGTGTGGCGAGAGGGGCTGCAGGGCTGAGGGCCAGACACCGTGTACAGCAGATGTCCTTGGTTCCCATCCAGACTTGCACTGAAGCAGCAGAGATGGGGAAGAGAGGAACTGTGTCTGAGCTTTCCCCCGGGAAAGGCAGCCTCTAAGTTGTAGGTGTTGGGAGAGCTGCTCTGATTCCTGAGCTGCTAAATGGCATTAGTGGTTTCAAGCCTAAGGAGACCAGGTCCAGGGCCATACATGTGTACCCTGCCCGGAGTCCCTTCTCACATGCATCTTGGTTTCACTGTGTGCTTGTTGTCTCCAGCTCTGGACGAACACCACGGACAGCCTGGAGCTCTCCCTCTTTTCCCACCTTGCAGAAATCCTTCGATCACCAAGGTAGGTCCAGTTTTGGCAGGGTAGGGGCTAGAACTAATGGCTGCATGCTGAGATGGGGAACTGAGGGGGCAGGACAGGCTAGGGGCTCAGCAGCCATGGCCTTCTCCCATTTGCAGAGCACTGAGTTACCAGCGGGCAGCACGTCTGTCTCAGATCATGTGGGCTGCTATAACAAAATATGATAGGCAGGATGGCGTATAAATGACAGAGACTGATTTCTCTAAGTTCCAGGGGCTGGAAATCTAACATCAAGGCCTTGTGTCTGGTGAGGGTCCTACTTCCTGGTTAAGAGCAGTCATCTCACTATAATGTCACCAGGTGGGAGGGGCAAGGGAGTTCCCGGGATCTCTTTTATAAAGGCACTAATCCCATCACAAGGGCCCCACTATCATGACCTGTTTACCTCCCCAAGACCATACCTCCAAATATTATCACATCAACAGTTAGGTTTCAATGTATGAATTTTGGGGGGATGCAGACATTCAGTCTATGGCAGTGTCCTTCCCACTGGCTCATGTATGTAAGGCAGGTCTCTCCCCTGGTGGATTTGGGCCCCAGGAGGGGACTCTCCAGCTCTAACTAGCACCCTCTCAGGGGCTCAACAAACAGAAACACTTCTCTGTGTCCCATTTGCCTCCCAACCTACTTTCCCTCTAACGGACTCTTCTGAGTCACTTTTCAGATTGTTCAGGGCTCTTTTGGTTGCAAGTGGTAGAAATATAACTCAAAACCAACTTATGGAGGGAAGGAAGGGAAGAAAAAAGGAAGGGAGGAGTGAGGGCAAAAGAAAGGTTGAGAAAGGGGATTTTATTGGCTCATAGGTTGGAAGGGGGCAGATCTTCACACGTGGCTGGGTGGCATTCACACTGGTTCATCTGAGACCTGTCACTTGGACAAGTCACCTTGAGACTTGTCCACGCTAATCTTCCACGTTGGCATCCTGTGGGCAGGTGGCAAGATGGCCTCCGGGCAGCGCCTCAGAGCATATTCTCAGCCCCCAGAGGTAGCACAGAGGGCTTCTTTTTTCCTCCTTGGTCTCAGCAATAGGATGGGGTCTCAGTGGGCCATCTTGGGTCACGTGGCTTGGCCAGAGCATGACTTCACCTCTGGAAAGGATAGAGGGGAATTAGAACATGGTGGGTACCCAAAGAAAACCAGGGACTGGGATCAGAATAAAGGAGAAGGGAGGCAGGAAATCCACCCTAGCAACTCAACTCCTTCCTTACCTGTCAGGCCAGTCACCCCCACGGCCACCTGCCTCCTCACGGAGGGCTGTTTCAGCTTATCAGTAGAGCCTTCGATGTTTTGAATAGATTTGTGACCCTCTTTTCACTCAGCCACTCACTGGGTATCTGCTGCAAACCCGTTCCTTTTCATACCCAGTTCTTAGTGCTGGAAGTTCCAGAACAACAGGACAGTCACGTGGAGAAGGAATACAGACAAACAGGCTGCTCAGTGCTCTGATAAGAAAGCACCAAACTGGGCAGGAGCCTGCAGGAGGAGGAGCGCACACTCTCCCTGGCAGGTGGATGCATACAGACCACACACAGAACAGGCCTGGTGCTGCCCCTGTGTGTATCAGGGATGTGGAGCCTGGCAGAGTTCATGCTATCAGTCCTGAAAAGACAGCTCAAGAAGGAGCCACCCACCCCAGTTCCCCCTCCTTCATCTTTCTTTTTCCCTTTCCCACTTTCTTTCTTTACTGGTTTCTACAAGATGGACATTTATCCGGGGAGCTGTTTTCTTTGGGGGAGTCGAATTTACTGGAAATTGAATTTGATTATTCTAAGAAGGAGGACGCAGATGCTTGAATTCTGTCTTTCTCCCCTTTGACTCTCAGTGGTGTTCATCCACTTTGTGGTTTGGGGCGAGCAGGAAGAGCACACACCCAGACAGACTCGCCCAGGGCTCCACACTGTTGGGAAGTGCTCCGCGGTCACACGCGAGCCTGCTGTCTTCCTTCTGAGTTTTCTGAGCCCAGCATTAGTTTTCCCCGAGGCTTAGAATTTAAAAGTCAATAACTGGGGTTGTCTTTGAAGGCAGTTTCCGGAGGTGGAAGGGCGCGGGAGGCTCATCCCTGAGCAGCTCTGGCACTTGGCAGACACATATTCAATGGGTGTCTGACGGCATTTTGATGAGTTGCCAAGAGAGCACTGGAGTCAGAGGGCCACAGAACAAGCCCAGCCTAGGAAACTTTTTCAGCAGAAACACAGCAAATTTGGTTCATTCCAGTAAAAGCTTTTACTGCCTCTCTCCTGGGCTCACAGGGAAGGACCCCGGAATGCTGAGGTTGCTCACCAGGCCCAGCTTATACCCAAGCTCGTCTTCCTCTTCAATGAGCCGGGCCTCACCTTCTCCAAGATCCCCACCATCATTGCCATCTTGGGCTGTCAGCTGAGGGGCCACTTCAGCATCCAGGACTTGCTCAGGTACCGTGCCAGGCTTCCCAGGGGGACGACAGAGGCTTGGGACTATTTCACAAGGGAATATAGGCCCCAGTTCTTTCCTGACCACACTCAACCCACCACATTACCCTTCAGTGTAGTGGCAGATTCCATTTCCTTAGAACCTTCTAGAAGTTCTGTTCAGGGCAGAGGGTTGAGGAAAGGGGCGGGTCTGCTAGACTCCCAGCAGGGCTACGTGCTCACTGCTCCCTGGTGCTCAGACACACTTATTATGCCAATGATTCGAGAATTTCCATGAGCACAGTCATCCTCATCAGCCATTGACCCAACAGATCTGCTTTTTGCAGATTTCCCAAAGGACAGTCCCATCTGACCTGGTATTTAGCTCTTCCCATCCTCATCACTATCTGTTTTGTTGATCTGGCAGAGCCAGAGCTAACTGCTCTGATGAATCCAGACAGATTTTAGAGGTCTCTGGAAATACTGCATTGATCACAGAATAACATGATTCCCCTCATACCCTCCCTTGAAACTGATTTGGGTGGATCTGTGTACAAAACTTTTATGTGTTGAGCAAGCATGGGTTGAGCCCACCATTGAAAGTATCCTTCTCTCTCTGCATTAAGAATCGGGCTGTTTGTTGTGTACACCCTCAAGCCTTCTTCAGTGAACGAGAGGCAGATCTGCGTGGATGGGGGCCTGGACTCCTCAGTGCCTGGTGAGAAGACCTTTCTCAGACATCCATATGAAGGCAGCAGAATGAGCCTTATGGCACCCCTTGAGAGCCACCTGTCGTGGGGCCATTTTGTAGAGGGAAGGGCTGAGGCAAAGGAAGGGGAAGATACCGACAACTGAGCAGTTGTTCCCAAGTACAGGCTTGTGAGGTCATAGTTTTTATGAGTAGGGTTGCAATCACATCAAATTGCATATTTTTCCTTTACAACCTGGAATGGCTTCCAAGACCTCTAGGATAAAACTCAGTTTGCTATAGGCCAACAGGTGGAATCCTTCATGGTCCAGTTCCTGCTACCTTCTTGGCTGAATCTCTCCTACCCTTGCTCCCCTGATGAGCCCCAACTTCAGCGCTCTGAAGGCCTTGCACATCCTAGTGTGTGATGATCTGCCCTCCAGCCATGCTTTGTCTGTGCTGTTCCCTTGGCAGAAATGCCTCCCCTATTCACCCCAGTCCTTGCTTCACCCACTGGAGGCAGGAATGCTTCCCTGGTCCCATCAAGCCAGTTAAGTCACCTCCTTTGCTTGTAAAACTGTTGGGCTTACTCTAATGCACATGTTTGTGATTGGTTTCTTTAAGGCTCTCTCCTCCCAACCAGGCGCAGAACAAGAGCTATGTCATGCTCCTTCTGCTAGGGGAGGTGTGAAGGGAATAGTCACTGACCACTTGATCCTGGGCCCTCCAGATCTATGCTGTCCAACATGGAAGCCTCTAGCCCCATGTGGCCACTTAAATTTATTTTAACTGATAGAAGTTAAATACAATTAAAAGTTCAGTTCCTCAGTCACAGTAGTGACATTCCAAGTACTCGCTAATCACATGAGGCTAGTGGTTACTGTATCAGACAGGGGAGATATAAAACATTCTTTTTCTTTTAAAATTTTTGCAAAAGATTCTATTGGAAAGTGTTACTTGATCTAGAAAAATCTCTTTTCCTTAGGTCAAACCTGAATAGTAGGAATTACTATTCCCATTTTCTAGATGAGGAAATGGAGGCTCAGGGAGATTAAGACCTTTGGGGACAGAATCCAAGTAGAGAGAAATTGGACCCCACTTTTCCAAGTTGCCTTATCAGTCCTATTTCCGCAGCATGGTCTGTGTGCCCTGAATTGGTCTGTAAAATAACTGGCTAACCAAGGGAGTGAATGAATGAATGGATAATGGGACAAAGGTAAGCTTATTTAGTCACCCCTCCTTCTTATATGGACTTCATTCTGGACTCTGCAATTCAGGCTCTGTCTTTAGTGTGACATCGGCATGCTGAAGGCCTAGCTTGGAGAAGCATTGAGAAGAGGAATTGAGATTGAGTACTAAAAATCTCCACCACTCTGTTCCCAGTGCCTCCTGTAATGCCCAGCATGTAGTAGGTGGTCAAGAAATGTTGCAGCCTATGGTAATGGGAAAAAAACATTTTTCTACTAGAAGATAAATTTGACCTAATTTTTAGGATTTTTTTTAGGGGGGGGAGGTGATGGGAAGCATCAAAAACATCTTCAGTTAAAGGCAACTTTAGGAACCTTTCCTGAAATTCTTTTTAAGCATTGCATAGAACTCTAGACTCAAATGCCAAAATTTTGAGTCTACGAAGTGTTTGGTGAATACGATTGCTTACTGCGGCAAATATTATGTCTCTTTACATCCGTTTTCTCTCAAATCTGAATTTCCTTTTTTTGTAGCTGGAAGCCAAACATCTGGAAAGACAATCTGGCTCAGAAACCAGTTGCTGGAGATGCTGTTCAGTGTAATATCTTCCTCCCAACTTCATCTGTCCTCTGAGTAAGTAGCTCCAGGAAGAGTGATTTGGCCCGAGCTTGCCTCATACAGGGTACAGTATTAAAACCTTTTCTTAATGAAAAGTTTAGCATCTCCGAGTCGGTTTTCTTCAGTGTGTTTTCTGCACCAGTCAGAAAGAAAATTATATTCTCCCCACTCAATAAAGCAGACCTTGCCCTGAGATATTCTGATGCAAATGTGCAATGGGCATGAGTAACTCAGAACAGATTTGGTATAATTACGATAAGCTCTTTTTCTCACCATTGCTATAGTGTAATTGTTATTGTTTTGGCAGTTGTGACAAGTACTGATTTTGATGTCCTGTACTTGGCAGACAATAGAATGGAGAAATGGTTAGCCTAAATAACATCTATCAAGGAAAAGCCTTGCCAAATTCTTCTGCTATTTGCTGTCAGTTTTTTAGTTATTTTTCCAAGTTGGAAAAAGAAGTATCTGCCTTCAATTAACTTTCAAAACAATGTGTAACCATAAAATCCTATTAACTCTCTCCCCCAACTGCCTGCTTTATGTCTAACTTGAGTCATTCGTTCAACAACTATTTGTTGAGTACCTACTGTGAGCCAGACACTGTTCCTCACTCTGAGAATGCAGTGCTGAGGAAGTTAGTCCAGATCCTTGCTGCCGCTGAGTTGACATTTTCATGTGTATGTATTTGGGGGATGTAGGAATGGGGTAGGGAATCACCCTTCAGTAAAATAGCCCTGCAGGTAGTGCTTAAAAGGTCTGCATTCCTAGAATCTAAGCATGGTAGAACTGGAAGTTTCCCTGGAGATGAGCTAGTACAACTCTTTCCTTTTTCATCTTTTTGAATGAGAATATAGTGTAGCGCTTAAGCACTGGGACTCTGATCTCTAGACCTCCTGGGTTCAAAGCCCAGCTCTGCCTCCAGAGACCCTGGGGAGCTTAGTTAAGCCTTCTATGCCCTCTTTTGCTCATCTATCTGAGGATAAAATTCCCTGCTAAAGAGGGAAGTTAATATGTGGCTAGTCCTAAGCACAGTATCTGGGATACTATAAATATTACATAAGCTAACTGCAATGACCATCATAATCTCAACGTCATTATCCTCACCATCATCATCACCACCATCGCCACCACCATTATCATCACCACCACCATCATCATCACCGCCATCATTATCATTATCATTACCACCATTATCACCACTACCATCATCACCATCATCACCATCATCATCATCATTACCATCATTATCATCACCATCATCACCACCATCATTATCATTATCATTACCACCATTATCACCACTACCATCATCACCACCATCACCACCACCATTATCATCACCACCACCATCATCATCACCGCCATCATTATCATTATCATCACCACCATCATCACCACCACCATCACACTCATTATTATCTTTCCCACTATCAACACGAACACCATCATTATCATCATCATTACCACCATCATCAACACCACCATCATCAACATCAAGAAAAATGACCATAGCTCATCAAGAGCCCTGCCAAAGTCATCCAGTTAGTCAAAAGAGGCAGGGATAGAAGAGAGGACAGTTTGTTGACTCCCAGTCTGGTGGCCACAGCCTCGCTCCCTAATCTGGCAGCTGGCACTGAGAACATTGCCCAGTAAAGACTGACCCTACTCTGGTTCCCAGGAGGCAGAGTCCTTTGCTGAGCCATTACCCCTGAGGTTTGGTTGTCTACTTCCCTATCCTCCAGTCCCTTCTAGCAAGTTTATATTCTCCAAACTCATCATTCTAAGATTTTATTTTTATTTACTTATTTGACAGAGAGAGAGGGAGAGAGACAGAGCGAGCACAAGCAGGGGGAACAGAGAGGGAGTGAGAAGCAGACTCCCTGCTGAGCCGGGAGCCCGATGTGGGATTCAATCCCAGCACTCTGGGATCATGACCTGAGCCGAAGGAAGATGCTTAACCATCTGAGCCACCCAGGCGCCCCTTAAACTCATCATTTTAAAAATTCATTTTTGAATGTGACACTTAAACATGTATTTTGCTTAAATTGATAAATATGTATAAATATTGGACTATTCTGTTGAGATTAATTTTGACCTGTGTATTTGAAAATGGAGTTAACCAACCATTATGTGTTTTATGTGACTGTATTGATGTAATTAGATGAGTGGCTAGTCAGACCCGGTAAGTATGAGTACTAGTGGAGTAGGGCTATCGAGGGCCTGCCCATTTATACATTTGTTGATACAGTTTCCAATTGCATTGAAAAGATTTAGCCAGCTTACATTTCAGCCTTTAATAAACATATTCAGCCATTTAACAGCAACATTGCCAGCATTTTATTTTTACCATTCTTTAAAAATATAACATGTACTTCACTAAGTAATATCCAGGTTAACCTTAATTTGCCTCTCCTCAGTGACAAGTGAGGCTGGACATTATTTTTATCTTCTGGACGTGATCTTTGCTCAGAAACTAAGAGATAATTTACTGCATTTATTGAACCCTGCAGGACAAAGGAAGAGATGTTTCTGAGCCTGGGGCCTGACTGGTTCCTGCTCCTCGTGCAGGGCCACGTACATCCCAGCACCACCGTGCTGGGGTTGAAACTGTTGCTGCACTTTTTGGCAAGCCCCTCCCTCCGTGGGCGATTTAAAGATGGCCTGTGTGCGGGATCCTGGGTGGAGCGCAGCTCGGAGGGTGTGGACATTGTGATAGGTAAGTGTGCGGCCTTCTCCAGGAGGTGGAATGCCACCTCATCCTGGGTTGTGAGTGAGGACCTGCTAGCCTCCTTCCTGCTTGGGGCCTTCACAGCTCTTGAAGTAGGATCACCTTGACCCCTGACCCCTATAAGCCCCAGGCGCCTCCTACTTCCTGGTCAGGATCCTCTTTTGTCCTCACTGCTTTCCAGATGCTGGGAGCTTCCTTCCATTCCTCAAAAGTTCCTTAGCCCTTTTCCTCTTCCTGAGATGTTTCCCCCAGCCCACAACATCGGGAAGGCTCTCCTGGCTGGTGTGGGTCCATCTTCCTGTCCCAGTTCAAATGTCGCTTCCTCCAGGAGAGGAGGGTTCCACCTGAATTAGGGCACCTCTATTATACTCTCTTTGTCCCTATTGCTTTTTTTTTTTTTAATGGTTCTTGTCACAATTCACAAACGTCTATTTGTTTGGGTATTTAATTCCTTAATGTCCCTCCCTCTCGCTACATTCTAAGTACTTGGTGAGGGTCTGGGGTTCTGTATATTTTGTTGAAATGCTATATCCCTATTGTTTAGTATAAAGTTGCCCTACTGCCTCTAAGGTAGTAGGCATCAAATAAGTATCTGTTTTTGAATAAACGAATGAAGGAATAAATGTGTATGTCAGGAATAGGAAAAGGAACTCTTTTGAATACTTTCTTATGCCCATGTACGTATGACATATATGTCTATCTGGCATTTCTGTGGGATGGGTAGGTGGCAGGGAATTCCTTTGCCCAATCTCCACCTTGACCAGAAGCAATAGCAGTTGTTCTCAATTAGATTTTGTGCCCCTTCCACCTGATCAACAGATAACCTGAAGAGCCAGGCCCCCACGCCTGACCAGAGCCCCTGTCTGCTTCCTGGGTTCCGCGTCCTGAAGGACTTTCTGGGCCACCATGTGCATATTCCGGAAGTCTACCTCATTGTGTCCACCTTCTTCCTGCAGACGCCCCTTACAGAGCTGATGGACGGGCCCAAAGTAGGTTCTTGGGGTGCCCTTGGGATGGAGTGACCCACCTGCTTTTATGATCCCATGTGACCAAGACACTTCCCTAAGATTCTCTACCCGTGTCTCCATCCACGTCCTCCAACTCGTGTTGCGTTTGACCCACTTTCTTGCCTCACACTGCTACCCCCTTGGCTAGTTCTTCAGATCCCCTGAGCTCCTGGACCTCTGCCTCCCATCCTTCCTGCCAGCAGGTCTGGGTTTTAAGTCTTTCTCCTTCTGGGCATGGCTAGAGAGGTCACATGATGATGGGGGTGACACGGGGAGGCGAATTGCTGCCACCGCAAAATTAGAGCCTCTGTTTATGCCTTCTGAAAAAGCAAGTCTCTTTACCTTAGCCACACCCCTCAGTTCCCCTGCACTCTAGTGTCATCCATATGTGCTCTCAAGTCTTCTGCCCCAAAGCTGCCCTGTGCTCAGATGACTTACCTCACAGTGGGAGGGGAGGATCCCAGAGGGGCATTGCCTTGACACCCCACTTTCTACCACCTATTTATTCCATGACCCTCTTCATCACCTTCTCTCTATTGTCGCTGGCAAAGGCTGATGGATTCCTTCCACCCCTTTCCTGAGTGACCTCACCAGGGGTTGACCCTTCTTTCTCCTGTATTTTCATCACCTCCCTTTCTATGGACTCTTTCCTCATAGACCATAAATACGTGAACTGTGTCCCACCTAAAAGCAGAAGCTGCCCCCTTGATGCCCACTCTTGACCAACTGCTGTCTTACTTATCTTCCTCCTGTCCTTCTTTAGCCAAATTTCTCCAGAGAGGAGCCTACACTCACTAGGTATAGCTTCTCACCAAACAGCCCCTCACTCATTCATTTGCACCACATCCAAGGCTTCATGAGCTCCCCTGATGGATGGGGTTCCGACTCCACAGCTGGCATCAAGACCCTTTGTGACTGGGGCCTCACTTGTCTCTCCAACCCACTTTGTTCACTTGCCCACCCTTTGTGCTGTGAACCTCCTTAGTCGCCTCTCCAATAAGACCAGCTGCTGTGTGCTTGCCTCCCCTGTGCCTTTAACGAGCTCTTACTCCCAAGTCACCTGCCTGGTGAGGGGGTGGATGGACTCTCAGCACTCAGCTCAGATTCTGCCTCCTGCTTTGATCCCTAGGCAGGGGGACTTATTCCCTCCTGTGTGCCTTAGCACCTTCCCCTTAATGGCACTGACACAGTTATGTGATTTCTTCTCTCTTAGGCACTGAGCTCCTCAAGTGCAGATACTACTTCTTACTCACCTTCCTGGGAGCCTGACAAATAGCAGATTCAGAAAGTTGTTTCTCAGTCTCAACTGACTTGAGTTAAACTGCCCTGAGTTGAAAGTGGGGGAGGGGCTTGGCTCTGTAAACAGAAGGCTAGAAAATCCACTTCTCTTGACATCCTTATACATGACCTATCTAAATCTTGATATATGCTAATAGTATTAGAGATCACACTTCAAAATAAAGTTCTTAATATGCTGTGCTGAGTTTACCGAAACCGTGTATTTCTGTTTCTCCAGGACCATATCAGAGTGAACAAACATCTGCTGAATGTCAGGACCCGTGATAGATGTTTTACGTATTTTATTTCGCTTGATATTTATAACCATCCCATGGGGAAGAGAATGTAATTTTCATTTTACAGAGAAGGAAACTGAGTTGCCAAGAGGCTGCATAGCTTGCATAAGCCCAGCTTTTTAAGAGGCAAAGTCAGATTGCCCTGCTGGCCAAGCCTCGTGTTCCCTCTGCTACACTCGGCACCTTCCCCAAAGCCTTTGAATTCCTCATATGTCCTCTGTAGTCTCACTTACAAAAAGTTATTAAAGTTGATTGGGAATCGCAAACCAAATGGAAGAGCTGAAGTCAAGGTGAATCACTGGTGGGTCTGCAGCATCTTCTCGGAGCTGTGTACTTTCCTTATGCACCGCCGAGTGAGCTCCACACGGGCCAGCCACCAGGGCTGTCTGCGCAGCTACTGTGCTGTTTGCCTTTCCTACTCAGGCCCCCTGGGAAACATGGTGTGCTGGCTGGAAAGCCAGTCCCCTTGGTGTGCCTCCATTGGTCTCTCTATAGCCCTTGCCCCCTCTTTCAGGACAGCCTGGATGCCATGCTCCAGTGGCTCCTGCAGAAGCACCACAATGAAGAAGTCCTCCGGGCTGGGCTGTGCACTGAAGGTGCCCTGCTGCTCCTAGAAATGCTGAAAGCCACCATGAGCCAGGTGAGACCCATCCCCTACATCTCATGAGGAGGCTCTGATGGGAAGACAAATCTGGAAGAGTCACCTTGACTTTTTCCAGAAGCTTCCCTTGCTGATAATTGGCAAGTGTTATTCAGAATGCTTGATAGAAGAGGCAAGGTGGGTTCCTTGTGACAACTTGGGTGCTTAGTGGAAAACCCAGCCTAAATGTCCCCAGTAGAGTTTACGTACTCTTGCCAGAAGACATCTATTTTCCATTTGTTTACATATTTGAGTTTACATATTGAGTGTCTTCACTGAGAGATTTAATGCCTTCAGTCAGGGAAACATTTCTGAGCAACTGCTTTAGGTCAGGAGCTTCAGGGGACTGGTAGGAGGTGGAAAGGGGCCTCTTTCCTCAAGGAGCTTGCCTCCGCCATGACAAGTGGGCCTCACACATGGGTGAGCTGTGAGGTAGAAACCTGTTAGAGAAGACAGATGCCACCAACCACGTACATGACATGGAGAGCCATTAACTCAGGACTTCAAGGTCCTTGAGAGGTAGGTCCTTGAGAGGTAGGTTATTTTTGACATGGAGGCAAGTGTGAGGGGGTGAAGGCCCCCTGTGCATGGGAGTAATTGTGAGCCAGATCAACAAGAATTTGCATGGGAGGCTGAAAACTTCTGACTTCATTCTGTAGACTCCAATGGTGACTGGAGGCTTGATTCTGTGTTGGGAAACCTTATTGCTTCTATAAGACAATGCATGTTTACCTTTACAACTTTAACCAAAGAGGAAGATAGAAAGTAAAAATCACTTGAAATACACCCATGCAGAGATAACCACTGTGAACCTCAGGGGAATGTTCTTCCGGACACCTAGGATTATACCGTGGCCTTACAGAGGGTTGGGCCACATAAACCCCTCTTGCTTTTTTCTCTCGACATGTCACTGGGAATTATCTATATTTGTACATGGACATTTATGTTGTTTTTCAGAACGTTCATTGTTATAAAAACTCTGTAAAGAACTTTCTTGAGCAAATATCCTTTCCCTCTAGTTTGATATTCTCTAGTGTGAATTCTGGGTTGTAGGATAGTGGGTCAGTCAGTGACCCTCATGTGTTTTCTTTTGGACGCACTTCTCAGGAAGGTTGCATTAGACATTATACATACACGTCCCTACATCTAATGTACGTCCCAGCATCCTGTATGGGAGTCCCCAGCGCAGTCCTCACAGCCCCAACTATGGGGTCTGCGCTTTTGACCCAGTTTAAGAGTCACATCTGTAATTCTCCAGATAACCATTTTATGTTTGACATTATAATGTAAATGCTTGGCCTTATTATTATTACTGTGTTGTTTTTTTTTTACTCCTCTCAGCAGACTATACGTTTTCTTTGTTTTACCTGTTATTCCATCTTTTTTTTTTGCTTTTTCAAAATAACCTTAACTGGTTAGAAAGGTAACAAACTCTTTATGCTGCAAACTGGAAATATGCATTTTTTTCAGGCACCTGACTCCAAAATTAATTGAACATTAGGTCTGTAATGGAACCGTGAGTAAGCTTTCCAAAGAAGGAAAGTATACAGTTCACGTGCTCTGACTAGGACATAACAAAATGAAATGGATAACAATAATAAAAAACAAAAAGTCTAACCACGTTAACAAAATATGAGTCAAGAGGTCTTTAAAACTGCAATCACATTAATTCTAGAAAGCAACGGCAACAAAAAAATGAAGATGCCAAATATCAGAATCTTAGAACTAGACAGGAAAAAAATCAGGAGATATATCCAAAGTTGGTTGTTTAAATCAACCCACAAGTCCTCAGCTCCTTACATAGTTGGAAGGTGTGGGGTAAAGAGAGCATGAGTTACACATACAGAAGAAGAAGGGAGAAATAATCATACAGAAAATTAAATGAATTAAAAAAGACCATTTGTGCAAACTGAATAAAATATTACCTAAACAAGGTCAAAGAGACATTTAAGAGCCTAAACAAGGCAATAATAAAAAAAATGGAGCCCAAGAGTTTCATAAGAGCAACTTAAATAATATAAGAATTATGGATTTAACATCTTCTTCAATAAAAAGAAAGGAAAAGAGTTTTTTTTTCAGTAAACACAACCTGACAAAACAAAACTGCAGCCCACTATCATTTATAAATATGCACTCAAAATCATAAGTAAAATATTTACAAACAGAATAAGGAAGTGCACTGAGAGATTAACAGAGTGACTCAGTGAGCTCTTTGCAAAAATGCAAAAAATCTATTGGTGCAATTCATCATAGGTAAGTGGCTAAAAGAAAAAAAATCACCTAATTAGATGTTAGAAGAGTATATCATAAAAATTAAATACATTCTTGTTTCTAAAAGGAGAAAAAAGTATGATATGTACTTTCTTAGCATAATCACACACACACACACACACACACACATTATAACCAGATTGCCCGGGTTTAATTCTTGGCTTTGTCGCTTATCTGTCGGGTAACCTTTGGCAAGCTACCCTACCTCTCTGTGCCTCTTTCTTCCCATCTGTAAAATAGGTGTAAATGTAGAGAGTGGTTATGAGGGGAGAAGAGGAATGTGTGTGAAGCCCTGTAACAATGCCTGTACATATTAACCCCTTCCCCAACTGGTGACCAGTATCTTGGGCTAACCCACAAACTTAAGTGTCTACAATTTAGGTGTCCTGCTGACTATCTCAGAAAGCCCTCAATTTCAGATCCTCTGGCTCTCCTGCAGTCGCCAGTCGCATTCCCATGCACGGCCTCTCATGAAGTGTGCCTTCAGCCCCCAGGAGGCTCTGGAGATGACGCCTGGGAACGGACGTTCCCTGCCAGTGTGCTGCAGTTCCTTGGCCGTGTGCACAGCACCTACCCCCAGGATCCCGCCTGGCGAGCCCCAGAGTTCCTCCAGACGTTGGCTGCAGTCATCTTCCCTCTAGGGACCCACAAGGTAGGACATGTCACTGCCCTGCCCAGTGAGAGCAGGGGTGAGCGTTACCATGCTTCAAGACCAAAGGGTAACACTCCTCCCTAGCCCCACCCCAAATTAAAATGCATTTTAAGGCAACTTGGCTGAAACAATAAGTAAATAACTTGGATAATTTTCCTCTTCTTGGCTGAGATACAGCTTGTCTTTCAGCTCTGAGATTCAGTAATTTTTTGAGTTGTCAGGAATCTCAGTAATAAGAAATTTGATGGCAGACCAAGCCCAGTTCTGTATGGAATATTCACACTGCTAATGTGAACCAACAAATTCCATCCCAGGAAACCAGTGGCCCATACCCCTGACAGGAGACACGGAATAGGAAGTGTCCTATCTTTGGGGATCACACCTCTCGTCCTGTTTGCAGGCCCTGACTCAGGACTCTTTGCAGTCAGAGGGTTTGCTGAGGCCCAGCTTAGAGCCAAACAAGCCAAGGTTGGGAGGGCAGAGGGCTGACTGGGTCCTGAGGACGTGATGTGAGTGTGGGCCACAGGAAGGGAGGCCCAGTGGGCCAAGCAGGCTTGGTGGGCTGGGAGCATGTGGCCAGTGAGAAGAACAGGTGAGGACGGTGGGAAGGGCAGGTGAAGGAGAGGAAGGGCAGACATCCCCTCATCACCCCTACCACAGTGCAGTAGGAAGCTGAGACCCCAACAGGGAGGGTGAACCTGTGACACGTGTCTGCAAATCCATAACCACGGCTAAAGGAACATGTTAGGAGGCACGCAGTGCTATGTGGAAGGTTCAGAAGCCGTGCTGTGCACAGCGTGGGCATGCAGTGTTTGTTCCGCAATTCTTGGCTAAACAACCAAATGGATAGAACCAATGTGTTCATTCAGCTCCTCTTTTCTAGAAGTATGTTCATGGTGATAGATAGCTCCTATCTGCTGAACACTTGGAGGGTCCTGAGCCTGGTGCTTTACCTAACCCTAGCAGCACCCTAGGCAAGTGGTTTCTGAAAGGGGGACAGTGAGATCCAGAGAGGCCAAGTGTGGCCGAGCAATTTCTGCTGCGTGTCGTGAGGGGCCATAAGACCCATCTCACAAAATGTTTGAGAGAAGGAAATAGGCCAGAGTTTATGTGATTCATGAGTAACAGAGCCAAGATTGAAACCTCACTCTCTCACCCCAAGGCCCAGTTCCTTTCCATCAGTCAGTTTAAAATAAAATTAAATGGCCAAATAAAATTCAAGTAATTGGTTTTAATGAAAAAACTGAACATAAAGACTAGAAGATTTGCAAAAAGATAAAATGGTTTGTTCGGTTAATATACTGGAACATACTGGAAAATTAGGCATTAAAAAAAAAAGATGCAGTAAAGAGCAAAGGAAATCACTGTGGGCTGCACTGGAGGGGTGGTGGGTGGGACAGAGTCCAGGTGTCCCCGGGCCAGTCAGGGAGGAAGGACAGTCCTACAGGCTGTCCCTCATCATCCCCCACACTAGGGCCTCTGGAGGGGACCAGGACCCTGAAGTCTGTGGTCTGACAGCCTTAGTCCAGAGCCCCACCTTAACTCCTACACCTGCAGGCCAGGCTCGCCATCTGCTGAGCCGGGTTCCGGCCGGCTGCCTGCCCGCAGCCCACACTCTGACCCAGCGCTCTTCTTCCTCACACTCCATGGTTCCTGCTGGGGGCAGGCCTGGCCCAAAGTCGCCTCCCCAGTGACTGCAGAGGAGCCAGACCCTGTCTTGAGACTACTGGCTCCGGTTTCAAAACGCTTATCCCCACACCTCCTCGCCTTGTCCCAGCTGCAGGTCAGCTTCAAAAGACCTTTGTTGCAAAGAAAACACGACAGGCCCTCTTCATGCAGAAGGCTGGTGGCCAAAAGGCTTCTATTTGCTGCAAATATATGGCATCTTTCCAGTCAAGTCCACACGGAGCTAATTAATGCAGTCACCACCTCCCTAGGTGCCATTAAATTCATTTTATGGCTTAATTAAGAACGTCTGCGTTAATTTTATGAATGAGCAAAGGGAGGTGCCAACAGATGAATGTGCAGGCAAAGTTCATGGGCCGGGAGTCAGGAGCCCCTGGCCGCGTGTCCTTGGGTGTGTCATTTGGTCTCCGAGCATCCCCATGTCCTCCTGGATGTATCTGGGCTGACAACCCCTGCCTCACCGATCTCATATTTTTATAAACATAAAAAAGAGAAAGTGAAGGCCAAGGTGCTTCGGGGACTTGGATGCCAGGCCTTGAGGAAGTCCTCCTGGTCTCAGCAGGCGGTCCTGTCTGTCAACGTCAGCAGGCGCTGGCAGGCAGTAAAGGTGAGGGCTTCCCCAGGAGGTGAGGACAGGCTGTCTTGCACACAGCCCATGAGGCCAGGCATCCCTGTATGTACTGCTCGTCGCTGACCACTGCAGGCCTCTCTTGCTCTGTGCTCAGCCTCTTTCCATGGCTCCTGCCTACCTCGTGTTCAGAGACTAGAGTGGGCCCCCCGATGAGCAGTGAAACTCTGGGCAAGTGGCCTTCTTCCTCAGAGCCTCAATTGCCTTCCATGTTAGTGGGTTTGATAAGAATTACACCTGTGCACATCTCAGACGTGGACACGAGAGTGCACCGAGCAGGCGGGCCACTGATGTTGGTGTTCTCTCGTCTTCGAGGAGCCCATGACTCAGCCTGCCCAGAATGCCAGCAGCCCCGGGGCGGAAGCCGAAAGTGTCGACGTTGCAGAGGGTCCACAGGCTCCTGCCAAGTCACATCCCACGCGGAAGCAGCTGCGGGAGTTCATGCAGCGACTGCTGAGGGACTTCTTGCTGGCGGCCTCCAACCCCAAGCAGTGGCTGCCCCTGGAAGTGCTCCTGGAGGTGAGCTGGAAAGGGTGTTTTGGGGTCGTGTGTTGTGGGAGAAGGCCTGGGAAGACATGGGCACCACAAGGCCGGGGGATTCCCAGGGAGACCTGGGAGCTGATCTCTCTGGAGAGCTCACTTCAGCCTGCAGATGTCAGCCAGCTGGGGGTTGAGAACATCTCCTGGGACTGCCATGATGTGGTGGGAATGGCAGACCCTTGCACAGCAGAGAGCTCACCAAGCAACATTTGGATAGATGGACGTGGGCAGAGCTTAGCCAGGTCCCTACAAGCAGAGCCTGAAGCAGGGATTTTGTGGAAATTATCTGGGGGCTGTACTCTCAGAGGATGCAGGAAAGAGTGGCAGAGGGGGACAGGGGAAAAGCAAGCTAAGAAATGGTCTCCTGTGGGTCCTCCACAACTTGCCTCCCACCCAGGAAGTGGGCTTCATCTCTCTGATGAGGGGATTTCATCAGCAGAGGGCAATGCCCTGGGGAAGGGGCAGTTGTGAGCTGCGGGCCGCCCACACTCCCGGTAGCTGTGGTATTAGCATACGGGGCACACAGGAAGGCTTGATGGCATGAGGTTGATGGGATGGCTGTGTGGCCACTCTCTTAGTCCCCGATGTGCTTCCAGGCTTCTCCACGCAATGCCACCAGCCAACAGAAGCGAGACTTCCAGTCTGAGGTCCTGCTTTCCACCATGGAAATATTTCACATGCTGAATGGAGGCAATGTGCCCATGCTCAGAGGTGAGTAGAGGTGACCTTCTCCTCCTTCTGGCAACTGAACAGGAAAACCAGCCCCTGGCTTACAGGGCTGCAGGGCCCCTTGGGAGCCACGGAAGCTACCCTCTACCTGCAAGTCAGTCCTTCCACAAATCCACAAAGAGAGCTCACCAATGCTGCCTAGAGGCTCTAAGGAAGGCATGGTGACCCTCTCCATGACACCCCTGCCATTACTGGGCCACTCAGAGACAGAAAGCCTCTGAACCCAAATCCACTCTTCTCTGGCTTCAGTAAGATTGGGCTCTTCCCTTGAGGGAAGTCAAGACGGCAGCTAGAATTTAGCATTCTTCTGCTCAGCATCTTGTTCTCTGCCCCCAACCCTGGGCACAGCAAGGGTTTCTTCAACAGACAATCCTGGATGAAGATGAAGCCATTGCCCCAAGAAATTGAGATTGAAGCTGCCTTCAGAATGCTTAGGTCCAGGGAGCCGTACCTTCCCCACAGAACTACACTAACGTCCTCTCTGTGGTTTCTGAGCCACGGAATCCTCGGTGACATGGCTCATCTTCCAGATTCTTCCTTGCCCCACAGCTTGGCAACCCTGACTTTTGGTCTTTCTTGGAGAGCATCTGCAGGGCAGGAAGGTAGCACAGCAAAAAGCACTAAGCTGGTGGTCCCAGTTCTGCTCTGGGCTCTGTCACTAGATGGCTGTGTGACTCGGGGCAGGGGCCTGAAGTTGTGAGTGAGGATGGCGACTGTGGCTAACTCCGAGGGTTCTCACAAGGATTAGCTGAAATCATCACATCCCCCCTGAATATAGTGCCTGCCATGGTGGTGAGCGCAGACGGATCAACTTTATAGCTTTATCCTCTGCTCCCTGTAGCCACAGGGCCTTGGGTCGCCATGACAGCCTCCCCATTTACCTTAGGCCTTAAGTTCTCCATCCACCTGGAAGAGATGCTGCCCCCGGTTTGCCTTCTCCCCACTTGGTTTATGTCACTGACAAAATTGTTCAAGACTAACTTAACTTTGAAAAGCATGTGTATCGACCGGGCACCTACTGTGTATAAGACCCCATTTTCCAGCAACAGAGTGTACAGAAGGTTACACTGGGGTATGCAGAAGTGAGTAAGTTGTGGTTGGTTGCCATGAGGGACTGGAGACTGTTGTGAAGAGAAGGCTATTCGGACTCTGATGATTTCTCAGACATGGTCTATGTCCTCACCACGTCCTCCCCACCTCCAGGCAGTAAAGAGCCTCAGCCAAATGCAGAAGCTGCCGCTGCTCCTTCACTTGCAAACATCTCCCACTTCACCCAGAAGCTGGTGGAGAAACTGTACAGTGGGATGTTCTCAGCAGACCCCAGACACATTCTTCTCTTCATCACAGACCGCATCGTGGTGGTAAGAACCCTGGGCTGGCTGTAGTGGTGGTGGGGGATCTCCTGCTGACCCACCAAGTGTCTGTAGGACTTACTGTTGGCTGTCCTTCCTGGAAATTGATTCTGAGAGGGATGGGAGGAAGAAGGAGGACCTATATGGCCCAGGTAGTACCTGGTGGATGTTGTGTGCCCTTCAGGGCTCTTACGTCAGCCTCCTTGAGATCCGTCTTGGGAAGTGGGAGCGGCACCCCTGTCTGGTGCTGGCAGCTGAGCTCTGTCCCCTCCTAGACTCTACACTCCCACTTCAGGTTTTTATTGTGATTATCGGTTTAATCTTAATTATTGTTATTCCCCATCAACAAAAGGTCAAAAACAAAAGGCCTATTTCATTTCATTCTTCATATGCACCTATGGGTCATATTTGGGCCTTCTTACAGTTTTCCTGAGTATTTTTTCTTAGCCCTATTATTCCTGCATATGCTCTCCATCTCTCCCCAGATCAGTCTACATACACACCCACTCAAGCAAATGTGTGCCTGTAGATACACCTTCAGATTTAGGTTTGTGTGTACATGTGTACACACACACAGAATCACACAATCTCCAAAATCTGGAGGGGAACACTTTACTTTGTCCTCATCTTCCATTCTAGAGACTTGCCCTGACAAGTGGCCATTCGCTCTTTCCTTGAACCCTCCCTGTCTGAGGAGCTCATGGGGTGTGAGGCGGTCCCAGCCAGTTGGGCACCTGTGATTGCTGGAAAGCTGAAATCTGCTTCCAGAAACTCCCGCCAGGGTCCTCGGCTCACCTTCTGCAGCAAAACCCAGGGGAACCCCTCTCCTTCTTCTTCACACCTCCTAGAGAGGGTGACATCAGACAGAATACTTCTGTCTGTGGAGTCACCTGCAGACCCCAGAACAGGGCCTTGGCATAGTTCCTAGGGTGATAGTCAGAATGTATTCAGATGCTCCCTCTAGAATAACCCCAAGATGGGAGAAATATGCCTTGTTGGCTCTGAGGGGATTAGAATCAGATTCTTGCGAAGTTGTGTTGAGAAATGAGAGTAGCCACTGAGCTCCTGTCTTAGTTCTGTGTGAATTTTAGATCACATCACTTTTTGACATACAGAACAGAATCTAAGACTGTGTCATTTTCATAGTTAACTGGGTCCGTATCTAAAACTCGCAAAGTGTTCACAAGCATATGTGTGTGTGTGTGTATTTATTTTATGACACAGGTCATCGAGAATGCCTCTTCTCAAAGGGATGCTGTCATCAGTGCTTTATACAGCAGTTTAAATAAAGTCATTCTGTACTGCCTGTCCAAGCCCCAGCAGTCCCTCTCTGAGTGCCTCAGTCTTCTCAGCATCTTGGGCTTCCTACAGGAACACTGGGACATTATCCTTGCTACTTATAACTCCAACGTCAGCTTCCTCCTGTGTCTCATGCATTGCTTTTTGCTGCTCAGTGAGAGAAGGTAAGAGCTGCCTGCTTTTTTCCTTGCCTGCTAGTGGTCCATGCAGAAAAGCACGCTTCAGAGGGACACTTGATTGGGGTCAATATGAATTATATATATATATATATATATATATTCTTTGTTTATCTGGTTGTCCAAATTATGTGCAGTGTTTGACAGTATAGTAGGTTGTCCTCAAATCTGTCCATGTAACTGAGCTGCTAGAATCATCAGGAATAATAATTTCCCCTATTTCCATAATTCTCAGGTTGTAAGATAGCTTATTGATTTCATTTCAGGAGCAGAAAGCTCCAACACTGGATATATACATTGATTTTGTGATGCAGCCCGATTTCAGAAATATTAACATTTGATAAATGTAATCTTACACTGGGAAAATATGTAATAAATTGTATCATGCAAGCTAGACATGATTTTCTACATACACACTATTTATGATATAAAATGATATCCATAAGCAAATTTGTATAAGAAATACTAATAAAAAGAAACTGAATTAAGTTTGCTTTTTAAAAGATTTTATTTATTTGTATGAGAGGGAGCATGAGCTGTGAGGGAGGAGCAGAAGGAGAGAGATAAGCAGACTCTGCACTGAGCGTGGAACCTGACACAGGGCTCGATCCTACCACCCTGAGATCACGACCTGAGCTGAAACCAAGAGTTGGATGCTTGCCTGACTAAGCCACCCAGGCACTCCCTGAATTAAGTTTATTTAAATCATTTTCTTAAATCCCCAATTCTGAAAATATGTTAGATTTCTCTGTGTATATGTACTTTCTTCTTTTTCTCTGTGAATATTCTCTATCACCAGTGGCTTGGCACCATACTGCTTACAAATGTGATCTCTTATTAATAGAGCTGTGTTGAGTGTAGAGGAAAGGAAGGCTATGCAATATTATACCTTGCTCTTGTCTTCTTGTTGTTGCTATTGTTGTTGTTTAATCCCAGTACACATTCTGTTTTATTACTTGAAAAGAAGTTCCAAAAATATGGTCAAACTGACTATTGAATGTTAGAAAACTCAACTTGATTTGTCTTAAAACTCTCTGGCAATCACTGGAAAACACTTCTAGCGCAGAGGAGGCCCTTGCCATGTTATTTGTTTGATATAAAAGTATTCCTTTTTGCTGGGTTAAAGTGGGAGGTTCTGCTCTCTTGCCTGTGTTTTAAGAAGTAAGTCTACCCATGTTGGAAGCATAGGTAAGAACAGAGGAATGCCAGCTTATGTGTATGCTTGAATTTCCAACTTCCTCAGATCCCTCTGTTCAGCTAAATGGCCTCCAAATCCAAAAGGACTTTATTCTAGGAATTTCAAGAATGGACATTGCCATATGGTGGTATATTTTCATCTCCTTGTTTGTCATTTTTGGTTCAATCCACAAACTTGCACTGAGTGGATATTCTGCTTAGTTGACTGAAGGGGCTCAGAGAAGAAGGCACATGGATTAGGAGCCCCAGAGCACACGGTTCATGAGGAACTTAAGATGCAAACCACTGTGCCTCCACTTAGAACCAACTACATGATGTGCAGGAACAATGGAGATGTGGGGCCTTGTTCAAAAATTACTAAGCTTTCGGGGCACCTGGATGGCTCAGTGGGTTAAGCCTCTGCCTTAAGGTGGCTCAGGTCATGATGTCAGAGTCCTGGGATCGAGCCCTGCATCAGGCTCTCTGCTCAGCAGGGAGCCTGCTTCTGCACCCCCTCTGCCTGCCTCTCTGCCTACTTGTGATCTCTGTCTGTCAAATAAATAAATAAAATCTTTTTAAAAAAATTACTAAGATTTCAAGACAGTGGCAGCAGAGCCCAAGCATGGAACCATTTTAAGTGTGGACCCTGTGAAACTGTACAGGTCACAGGCCCATGAAGCTGGCCTGGCCCCTTCCAGGTGGGATGAGATCACTGCCAAGCAAAGGCAGAGTTCAATATTTTGGGAGTCTACAAAAACAAAAGACCAGTTCTGATGGTTGGGAAACCAGGAGAAGGTTCAGGGAATCTGCTGGGAGTATGGATTAGATTTAATAAGACTGGAATTTAAAAAAAAAGAGTTTTGGTGATTCACAGACATGTATCCTGGGGATAAAAATACATTATATGTTTATAAAAAATAAAAAAATAGTTTTTCCTATTGTTAATTGTATAATCTCTGTCACGGAAGTTGTCATGAGGTGTTTGCTTAAACTCAAATAGACAAGTTTTTCCAGTTGATATGTACTAAGTTTGAAGGATGATTATTTGTAATAGAGAACAATGGAATGATCCCAAGGAAACTGGAGTTTATAGTGAAAAATCTCTTGTCTCCTAGTTATCCGGAAGGATTTGGATTAGAACCCAAGCCTAGAATGACTCCTTATCATCAAGTGTTTCTTTCTCCAAATGAAGAAGGGAGAGAAAAAGGAGAGGAAGACATACCAAGTTTGAGCGATGGTACCTTATATTTGTTGTTTATTTTGGGGAGAGTGGTTGGGTCGTGGTAAATTCTGGGTTGCATTCTTCAACTCTGGGATGTGGTCAGACTAAGAATTTGGAGGACTTACTATAAAATTCCAGGAGGCTTTACCATAAGGTAATTTCACTTCTCAGGAGATCTCTTGAATTTTCCTTCAGACTGCTCAGTAGGGGAACTGGAATGTCATCTCACCTCGTTGAAACTAGCTTTTTCTCAACTTTCTTCTCTAGAAAATGGGAATGGAGTAAATAATTCCTTATTTCTATGCAATTTTTGGTTTGATGGAGTTTATTTTTAGATTTGCTAATATCAAATCAAGTTAAAGGGATTGGAAATTAAAAAAAATGAAGCCAGGTCCATGTGTTTAGGAATTGCTCTCTTTTGGTCACATAGGTGCCAGTGCTTTAAGCCAGTGCTTAAAACTGTTGAGTTTAAAGTGTACTGTGACACAGTGTTAATTACAACATGAACACTCATATTTGTGGTTTGGCTGGTAAAGTGGATGGAGCAATGTTCATCCTCCTAGAGTGAGCAAAATGGTCTATAGAGGAGTGACTCAGTGGTCCCAGATCCAATGCACTTAGGGTCCTATAATTATGGGGCACAGCAGGTAGAACTGGCCTGATAGATTGGTCATATCTGGGCAAATCCAGGCCACTGAGATTGGTAGGTGGTAGGAAGCATGATTTAGTGTCAGGAAAGAGGAATGGCTTGGGTCTTGGGTCCTTAGCCATGGTTTTGGGCTTGGTGTCCATTCCTCTGAGGTGCCAACATAAAACGTAGGTTAGACATAGCTGTTGGGGAGGTGGCATTTGGTTAGCTAGAGCTTACTCAGGTAGTTTTCTATTTGGTATCTAATGGAATTAGGGGGTAGAAGAAAGAGACTCCTTGTGCCCATCAATCATGTTTCCCAGCTCTGAACATCTGAAGCAGGCAGGACTTGGTGGTGGGCAGTTAGGGGTGGGGGAAAGGCTAGCTTGCTTGGATATTAGCAGCATTGTCTACAAACTGACTGCTTTCTGGCTGGAGCTTTGCAAGCTTGAGTGATATTCAAGAAAGATGCAATAAAAGCAGCCATGATACACCATCTCCTGCCCTTGCTGGGAGAGGCACCAAGGCCATCCTGACTATGTGATGTGTTCTTTCTGTTAGTCCAGCACAACATCCAAAAGATTGTACGAACACTGTGGCAGCAGCTCGTGGCACAGAGGCGGCAGGAGCTGGAGGACACCTGCAAGATTGATCTCTCTGTGAAACCTGGAGAGAGTGAAGTGAAGATTGAAGAGATTACCCCACTCTGGGAGGAGACAATGCTCAAGGCCTGGCAGCATTACTTAGGTCTCTGTCCATTTGGCTCCGGGGAACAGAACTGCTGGGCCTCACAGATGCAGACTTCCCCAAGTTCCGCTCAGGGACCACATCTTCTCTGTCATACCTTTGGTGGGTGGGATGGACATCACTGAGACCTCCTGGAACTTTGCTCACAAAGAATGAATGCTGCTTTGCATCCTGAGTGAAAGGAAGGCCAGAGATGCAAGCAGGTTCTAGTAATCTCTTAGAGAAAGTGGATGCCCTGTCAAAGCTCTAGCCTAGAACCCTAGAACCCTAGAGTTTAGGGTTCTAGGTCTTGCCCTGATATTCACCTACCAGCTTCCAAACCTTGTACTAAGTCATGGAGTGACATGGAGCCTCAGGTTCCTCATGTTCCAAGTGAAAGTTTTCATCCCGAAAATATTAATGATCCTTGAATTCTTTCAGTAACTCAACATTTTCTCCTTCATATGAGTTAATACAGTTATAGGAATGTTGTTTTAATTTTTAAATTTTTTTAAAAATTTATTTTTGAGTAATCTCTACACCCAGTGTGGGTTCGAACTTGCGACCCTGAGATCAAGAGTTGCACACTCTACTGGCCGAGTCAGCCAGCCCACCCACTTGGCATTTTATTTTTAAAGTCGTCATCACTCTTAAATTATAGCTCATGTACTTGTTTTAAGTCTTCCAGCACCACAAAATTCACAGTGATTCAAGAACTAGTTATTTCCATGTGTATCATCCCACACTGCCCAGCGATATAGAACTCCTATTTCATTGGCTTTCCAAACTAGCACTGGAAAATATGTATGTTTGTACATGCCTGTGTATATACATGTATAATTTGAGGTCAAAATGTCAGATTCCATTTCAGAGAAAAGTTTAATGAAAAAGGACATCTGTCCCCATACACATGCAGTGAATTAAGTGGTGAGATGGACCGCAGTGCTTGCTTACAAATGGCTCTCTTTTTTGCCAACAGTCATGTAAAATTCTGCACATTTGGCCATCTATGCTTTTTTTCTAAAGATTTTATTTATTTATTTGACAGACAGAGATCACAAGTAGGCAGAGAGGCAGGCAGAGAGAGAGAGGGGGAAGCAGACTCCCTGCTGAGCAGAGAGCCCAATACGGGGCTCGATCCCACGACACTGGGACCATGACCCGAGCCGAAGGCAGAGGCTTTAACCCACTGAGCCACCCAGGCGCCCCGACCATCTGTGTTTTAAATGCATAATCTTATTTACTCTTCATGACACCAGAATGAAGTTAGAGCTTCTAGTGCCAGTTTATAGGATGAGAACACAGGAACTTCTGCTTAATTATCCACATCTCACTTTGAGTCAGTGAAACTAGTAGTCTAATCTGGGTCTGGTGACCCTGAAACCCACACTATATGGCTTAGAAGGTGGCAGTGTGTGCTTGTAGCCTGGGCTGCTGTCCTTATTGGAGGTGGCTCACTGGGCTTGTGTCCCTGGCTGGCCCTTTAAAAGCCAAGCCAGTTGTAGAAATTGTGTACGCTCTTCCCTCAACTTTACTTCTGACACTTTTTGCTTCCCTGTTCCTAGCATCTGAGAAGAAGTTGCTGACCAGTCGCTCGAGCGTGGGACACCACAGCAAAGTGTCTTCATGGAGTGGTAGCTTATCTTCGGCCATGAGGCTGGTGCCCGGGCGGCAGGCCAAGGAACCTGAGTGCAAGACAGAGGTGAGCTCAGATCCCTCACCTTAGAGAAGCATCACACATTTGTTCCAAACCCCATGAGGGATGTCTGTGCTCTCTGTTGCTTGTGGACATGATCCAATTCCATATTCTTCTGAGCATGTAAGGTTATGCATGTGACTTTCCAGATGACATCTAGGGGAGCCAGGTTTTAGTCTGGCTTTAACTTGAAGTGCATATGGGCTCCCCTTGAGCTCCAAGAGCAGGTAGGTGTTCCTTGTAATGTTAAAATGCAAACCAGTTCTCGTTCCCATTCTTCTTTCGAGTCAGGTGTGTTCAGAGAGCCCTAGCTCACAGCTCAGCCAGAGCTGTATGGGTGGGCTCAGCAAAACGAGGACCATCTCATGGGTGGTACGGCTGCGCTGAGCCCCAGAAGCTGGAGCATCCCCACCTGTGCCCCAGCACTTGCTCCTGAGTAGGAGGGGTCCAGCCCTCTTTCTCTGGCTTCACTCTGGAACTTCTGTTCCTTGACCAAGTCAGCTCTGACCCCAGGGGTTCAGTTCAGTCTGGCTGGCAGCCAGGGAAAGGACAGCAGGGATGCTGGGCATGGGCATGCCTTGCATGGGGACCCTTGCATGCTATTGATGTGCCTCTTGCCAGTCTTCCACCCACTCCCAGGTCACTGTCATTGGCATGATTCGGTTGTCTCTGAGTTCTGGGGAGATTGGTTGAGAAACAGTTTATGTGAAAGACACTGGAATAGATTACAGTGTTTGAAGCCCCTGTAGGTCCACAAATGGCTTATAACAGTTTGCTCTGAGCTCACGGTAAGAGATCTGGAGGCAAAAACATTTTAAATTGGCTCTGTCTTTGGTGAAGGCAGGCTGCTGAAGATACTGTCTTCTGTATCAGTTGAGGTCTCCTGGCATTTTGTTTTTATTCATTTATTCATTCACTCAAGAAATACTTATTAAGTGTTTACTTTGTACCCTTCTTTAAGCCCTGAGGTTACAGAAGAGAGAAAATCTGACATATTCTCTGCTTTCTTGGAGATGCATTTTAAGGTGTGAAGATAGACAATAAATAGATAAATAATTTTTAGGTATGGAGGGTGCTAATTGCAATGAGGAAAAATGGAACAGGGTAGCTGGGAGAAGGTGACTACTCACATGAAGGTGGTCAGAAGCCCTCTCTGGAAGGAGGGATAGAAGCAGAAAATTAAGGCAGAGACTCTGGAAAGAGTGGTTAGGCAGGGAGGACCATCAGATAAAGGCGCTGAGATAGGCATGAGCTGGGGTGTTCTAAGGCAGCAAAGAACAGTGTGGTTGGACTGAAGTGGGGAGAGGGCAATCCAAGGGGAAGTCTCCGCCAACTGTCACCAGCAGGAAGGCCTGTGCTTTTCCAAAGCAACTGGCAAACACCAGAACTTCTGTTGCAGTTACATTTCTCGGCATGGTCGTCTGGGCACTCAGAAGCTCGGAAAGGTGACTGTGGCCAGGCTCTTATATAACTACACACACCTAGCCCCACAAAATTCTGCAAAACACATGAACACATGCACACACGTACGTGAACACACCCCTCTCCCTGCTTCTGCCTTCCTGTTGGAACGTCGTCTGTCTTCCATCTGATTTAGTCATCCTGTCTTCAGTTTGTATTATCTTGTGGACTCTTTAAAGATAAATTTCTTCTGAGACAAAGTAGGCTTATGTTTTAATTTTTAAAAAATGAACTGTGTCTCTGCTTTGGAGAATCCTGTACCAGTAACTCGGTCTTACATAACTTACCGGGCACAGTGCCTGGTACAGAGGAGGCTCTTAAAATAAGTGTGTGGTACTGTACAGAGCGAGGGAATAAAATGCTTTCCCTCTTTTGGCTGGGATGAAACTCAGCAGCCTTCCCATCCTGCACCCATCACTCATCCCCGCGAGATGCCTTTGTTGCTAGCAGAAGGCACAACTTCTCAGGTACATATGTAGACTGTGATGTCATAGGAGAAGAGCATCAACTATTTGCCCTGGGGTCTGTTTAATTATTTTTAAAAATTAATTTTGATTATTACAGCTGATTACACCTCAGTGAGCAATGTAATTGATATTTTCTAATGTATCCCAAGGAACATTTTGTACAACACGCTTTTTGTTGTTGAAGGTTAAAGACTCCGTTATTGGTTTTTGCCTAAATATGCCTACATCATTAGTCCCTCCAGTGAGAAGGTCGCCATCTGGAAAAAGCAGCATGGAGACATTATTCAGGCACAAGTGCATGAAATTGGTGTTTCTGCATCTTCTGTCTCTCTTCTGGAAAGAAGAGGCTTGTAATTAAAGGAGTTGGTTTTGGAGGAAACATTATTCATTTGGTGTTATTCCTTATCATGTCAGCGGCTGACAGCTCTGCAGCACTGAAAAATTGTTCCTTGGAGTGAGACATACGATGTACCATTTCTAATGCCGCTTACCTATCTTTGTTTTCAGTAGAAAATGTTTTCCTCTTGGCAGGTGAGCTGAACTTGGGGGCAAGGCTGGTATGATGGAGGGTATTTCTTCCTTTTCTTTTCCTGACCCCATCACAGGCCCCTCTGGGATCAGATGGTGAGGCTGTGGCCTCTCCTGGGGTGAATGAAGGCTGTGGGGGTCAGCCTGTCGGGCAGAGCTGGGGACCTTGGGCTCCCTTGAGGCCGCCACAGGCCAAAGATGGTGTCCTGGAAGCTTCTTCCTCATGTCCACCTTAGAGCAACCCAGAGTGTGCACCCCAGCTGGCCGTTCCTCCTCCCAGCACTACGTGCCACTTGCCAACTCAGTTTTAGACTTTCTTGTTTAACAATAAGTTGAAAAAACATCAACAACTTGTGAGGGTTTCTTCGCTCTGACAGACGCACCATGTATGTTGTTAACATTATGGGGAAGCAGGTAAGGGGTTGACAGAACCCTCTGGACTATCGTAAATTTTCTGTAAATGCTGAGTTATTCCAAAATCTTTTCCTTTTTTTCTTTCTTTCTTTCTTTTTTTTTTTTTAAAGAGCATTAGCCCTTTTTTTTTTCTTTTTTTAAAGAAAGAGCATTAGCAAACAGGAAATAGATGGATAGGACATGAGAGGCTGGGTGGGAAGGGGCTACGAGGATGAGTCTGTGCGAAGCCTGTGACCAGGGGGGGTGATCGAGGTCATGGCAGGACGCAGGGAGGATGCTGTGGCTCATGCTGGTTGTGGCCGAAGTGAGGGTGTAAGCAGTGGGGGAACGGTATGTGTCTGTTTGTGGGGGTAGGATTGGAGGTTAGATCCCCCGAGGGAGGAGCCAGGCTGGCGGCTGTGACACCATTTAGATGGGAGATAATGGAGGCTGCAGGGGCCGGAGTTAGAGCAGTGGAAATCAAAGAAGACTCACAAGAGAATTCTGTTGAACTAAGACTGGGATGAGCAAAAGAAGGCAGCTGCCACAGGCAGAGGCCCTGACCTCATTGTAATCAGGCAGTGAGCAGAAAGGACACTGGGCTATGGCAGGTGTAGCAGGTGCGTGTTTCACATGGTTCTGTTGGATCTGCAGAGCATGGGAAGAGCAAAGGTTCCTTGAGGAAGAGAGTTGAAAGTTCAGGGTCACTTCTAGCCTGTAAAAGCCTGTAAAAGTTCAGGGCCACTTCTAGTCTGGGTGAGCACAGCTGCCTGACCTGTGTCTGGTTCAGCAAACATGAGCTGGATTTCGCCCCACTTTCCTCCTGGGATCAGTGGTACATGTGTGCACAGCTGTTCCATACTGGGGCCAGGTGGACCCCACCTGAGGAGGGAGACACACAATGCTGCCTCCAAGCAAAGGTGAGAGCCTTATGGAGGAGTCAGACCTTCTGGAGCAGGGCCAGCCCCAGTGTCCATGTTTCTTTGGCTTTTGGAGTTAACTGAGCAAGCTTCCAGTTGCTGTCTTCAAAGTGGGAATGCCCCAAGTAAGGAAGAGAATTAATAGAATTAATTAGAGTTGACAAAGCACTGCAGCCAGAGGACACCAAAGTGAGACACATTTGCTCCAAGATCCCTCGTCTCTCATACCTGCCCTATGGGTGAACCCTCTGCACCTACCAGGTGGTTCCCACACGTGGGAACTTTGATCTCAGAGACCAGACACCTGCGTGGTCAGGGTGACCACAGACATGCCATTGGCTGCCTCCCTGAATGTGTGCCCAGGCTCGCCGTCCCAGCTCCAGCTGCAGAGTAGCCTGCCCCTGGTAGAGGAGGAGATGCTGGTTGAGGCCAGCAACTGAGAGACAGCTGAATGAAGGGCAGCTCTGGCTTGGGTCCCTGGCAAGGGAAATGACATTTTTGACCCTCTGACTCTGAGCACTTTACCCATTATCTCTTTTAAAAATCATTGTGAAAAATCTCAAACATATACTGCAACAGAGAAAATAATAAGATGAATCCTCATGTATCTATCCATCACTTCCTGTCCACAATGTTCATCTCATGGCCAATCTTGTCTCTATCTCTATCACTACCCACTTTCCCCTGCTGCACAGAATAATTTTGAAGCAACATCCCAGACATCATATCATCTCATGCATAACTGTTCCTGTACACTTATTTTCTCTTTAAAGAAATCACAAAACCCAAATAAAAATTGCAGAAAGGGAAGCAAGTGTGCAGAATGGGAAGGCTTTAGCCGTCACTGGGGGAGTGATCAAGCAGTTCCTGGGCTTTCTTTCTGGCGTGTTTGTATTCATCTCCTGCTGCTGTGTGATTTTGGTCTTGTTGAGGCTGAAGGCACAATGAGCCTCAGAGAACTCAGTGCCCCTGTTTCTGGAAGGAGGGGAGGGACTGATGAGGACACAACACTTTTGAGTTTGGTGCTTCAGTGCTTCCAAGTTCGGGGGATGCATGGGATTTACCGTGGAAGCCTTGGCTGTCATTCACCTGGGGAAAAGACTCATGGGGCAGGAGAGCCCCAGGGCTAAGAAGAGATTTTTGAAAATAGAAGGAAATGGGCTTTTAAAATTTATTTTTATTTTTTCAGTGTTCCAAGATTCATTGTTTATGCACCACACCCAGTGCTCCATGCAATACGTGCCCTCCTTAATACCACCAGGTTCACTTAACCCCATAACTCCCTCCCCTCCAAAACCCTCAGTTTGTTTCTCAGAGTTCACAGTCTCTCATGCTTCATCTTCCCCTCCGATTTCCCCTGATTCACTTATCCTTTCCTTCTAATGTCCTCCATGCTATTCCTTATGCTCCACAAGTAAGTGAAACCATATGATAATTGACTTTCTCTGCATGACTTATTTCACTCAGCATAATCTCCTCCAGTCCCATTCATGTTGCTACAAAAGTTGGGTATTCATCCTTTCTGATGGAGGCATAATATTCCATTGTACATATGGACCGTATCTTCTTTATCCATTCATCTGTTGAAGGGCATCTTGACTCTTTCCACAGTTTGGTGACTGTGGCCATTGCTGCTATGAACATTGGGGTACATGTGGCCCTTCTTCTCACCACATCTGTATCTTTGGGGTAAATACCCAGTAGTGCAATTGCAGGGTCATAGGGAAGCTCTATTTCTAATTTCTTAAGGAATCTCCACACCGTTTCCCAAAGTGGCTGCACCAACTTGCATTCCTACTGACAGTGTAAGAGGGTTCCCCTTTCTCCACATCCTCTCCAACACATGTTGTTCCCTGTCTTGTCAATTTTGGCCATTCTAACTGGTTTAGGTGGTATCTCAATGTGGTTTTGATTTGAATCTCCCTAATGGCTAGTGATGATGAACATTTTTTCGTGTGCCTGTTAGCCATTTGCATGTCTTCTTTGGAGAAGTGTCTGTCCAGTGGGCTTTAACACGAAGGGAAGTCAGTGGTGGAGTAACAGATAACACCTGAGGAAGTCAAAATGCAACTGTGAAAACAGGAGACAGAGTTCCCAGAGTCTGGCTACCGTAAGAGTTTCAGTCACAAATCTGTAAGAATTTTTAAAAATCTGAAATTCAGAAGGTTTCATGCGGACTGTTTTTACTTAAACTTGTCATAAATTCAACATGGTATTTGTGGGCAAGAGAGAAAGGATTTTCCCAGGAGATGAATGTGCCTTTAAAAGAGATGTATGGAGGTGGGTGGCCTAAATCTGGGGGGAAATTAAGACACATGAGGAATTCTACAATTAGGCCAGAGGAGCGATCCTCATAGTGTGTTCCCATCGGCATGGCAAAAGGGCAGGGAGACAGCCTCTGTCAGCAAATCAAGAGAGGAGCTGGAGGGACAAAGCCACTGGAAATCAGAGGAAAGAGAAGAGTGATTCAGAAAACCTAAAATCAAGCACTTGGTAAGAAATCACAATGCTGTGTTGTTGGAAAATCCCATTGTGTTTGGTGGTGGGACAAGGCTTGTGAACAAGTAATTAAATGGGACTATGTGTTAGAGGAATAAAACCACTCAGGCACAAACGGAAGTGTGATTTAAAAAGAGACGTTGGAAAGTGTAAAACCCTCTATGGATATGAGCACGGTGACTAAGGCCTTCTGCTAAATGGAATCTTGGTTTTTATAATTGCCGTGGGCAAGGCTGCCAGTGACTTACTTTCTCCTGATGCTTTTCCAGAGATAACTGGCCCTAAAAATAGTGTCACTCTCCCCAGCCTGGCTTAGAGCTCTTCATGGTACGTCTGGACTAGAATTATTTCCAGAAAGGACTCCCAGTATGCTCTGGTTGTAGACGTGTTAGGGAGCAAGAAAGAGAAAAACGATGAGGTCCACCATCTTATTTCTCAAACCCTGAAGTTTCCTTTTTCACTGAAGCTGAAGTTACGCAGCATGAATCGTGGCCCTGGTCTTGCAGGAAGTGGTGTTCTGAAACCACACCCAGAATGGACCATCCAGGTGGTGGAGGTGGGGACACAGCATCATAGGCTCATGGGAAGGCAGCCAGGCTCTGGCAACGCCTGTGCATGCGTGTGTGTGCACATGTGCGTATGTGCGCCTGCATTGCCTTTTAGTTGTTTTTCAAGGGGTCTGGGCACCTAACCAGGGTGCTCATTTTCATTTCCACTATTCCTTGACATACTCACACGGTTGCATGTGCATGCATGCACGTGCGCGCGCACGCGCGCACACGCACACACACACCATTCTTCAAACAGTTGAGGTAAGAACCCACTCATCACATCGTCATCAAGAGGTGGCCAGGAAGGAGTCGGCTGGAACAAGAAACTCCATATAGAAGGGAACGTGGATGACAGGTCCCGACAGCAGAGGATTTGAAAAAGCAGCAGCATCACCCACAGAGCAGTCCTCTCCAGAGCAAGAGGGAAGGACAGTCATGGGCAGATAGAGACCGTGGCTTTTCTCTTTCCATCTTAAGGAAATCTTAAATGTTACATAGTCCATCAAAAGTCCTTGTTCCAGGAGTTTGAAAAATAGAAGTAAACGAACAAAGCAAACAATGATACCTTTAATGATGTTTCTTTACCAAGTGCATCATTTGTGAGACATCCTTATCTTCATAATAGAAGGATAATTAACATCACTAATTATCTAATTAAGTTCATTAAGCATCCACCAACAGGGCACTGTGAAGTTGACATTATGTTCTACTGTCAACAAATGCTTTTGATTTCTTAGGAAGTAATTAAAATGTAAATTAGCATGCAATTGTATGCACAGGGGAAGTTTTGAATTAGATATTCATTTCAAAACTGCTTAGAGCAACATAGTTTTTGTTTTTTTCTTCAATAAAAGCCGACATTTTGCTATTAATGGTATATATTAAAGTTGCCATTCTGTTGTTTGGTGTTTGAATCATTGCCAGGTTAGAGTACTTACATGACACACGGCGTTTAGTTGATACGTTTGCTACTGTGTTTTGTGCTTTTGTTTTTCTTTGATTATTTTATTCGACACTTTGGTTTGTTTGTGTCTTTGTGTTTTAAAAAATCACAAGTGATTATTATTTTTTTTTCTGAAAACCTTCTGTAACTTAAATCTCTAGCTGACTTCGCCCTTTAGAGGTATTTTAGATCAAGTATTTTAATGTATTCCTCCCATCAGGTTAGATTCAGGGAATGTAGTCAGTGGCTTGTTAAGTGCAGGTCACACATGTGCCCTTCTATACGCAGGAAAGAGGGAAGGTGCACAGAGCAAACTTGTGGTCCAGCCATCCTTGATTGCAAGTTCACATTTCGCTGCTTTTTAGGGCAGCCCCTTGGTTTCTGATGAAATATTATAACTTAATTTATTATAATGAGATATTACAACTGTTATGCTAAATACAGCAACCTCATCAGATGAGGACCCTTCCTGAAACATCACAGAGTCCCCAGACATTTGCTGGAAAAGAAGGCCCAAGACAGAAGCCACCATGCCCAAATCCCCAAAGTTTGCATTTTTTTAAACAACACCAACTGAATCCTGGAATGCCCATGTTTTAGTAAGGCTCATGGTTTGTTGTCACAGCTCAGTGGGTAGGATGCCCACCTCCCCCATCTTTTAGCATGGAGATACTGGGCCGTTTGAGCATTGACCTGATGTCATTTGTTTAGTGAGGAGGAAAAGTCTGCTGATGCCATTGAGTGTCCCCAGTCCCTTTCTGGATGATGTTTCCAGGGATGGATTTAGGTGTTGCTGGATCTAGGCCCCTTGGTTTTGTGTGAACGAGATTTCAGATAAATGCGGAGAGAATACAGTGGCATAAGAGAGGCTGTCCCTCATTCTCTTGAAAGGATTGGTGTCAGGGTTGGACCGTGAGTAGAACTGAATCACTGGCTGCTCATCTTTGTGGATATGGACATCCCTAGAGTCCGGGCAGAGAGAGGCTGGTCTTCTGGGGCAGGTGGGGGACAGGCAGCATGGTACAGGGACTAGTGGGAGCACCTGAGGCTGGCTGGACTATGACAAGCAGTGACATCATACCAGAGGAAACCCACACAGGGCTGTCCATCGAGATAGGCAGTTTGGAGGTGGGGCCTGACTTCTGTCCCAGCTGTCAAGCTGTGAGCTGCGGTGTGGTCTGCATCTTTGCTCTCCTTTGTCAGTACAGAAGGGGCTTCTTTTTCCCACTCATGTAAAGGACAGTGTAAGCTAGCAGAGACCTTGGTCTGACCAAGAGATCCCACTGCTAACATCAGATGATGCTGACCTTCTTCAAATAGGCAGCAACTACCTACTCAACCTACTCAGCGAACAAATGGAATTTTCTCTACCAGAACTTTCCTCTCAACTGTTTATTCCTAAACCTTATCTTGAAATGTGGTCTACCATATCATGACTTCCCAAGAATGCAAAGTCCACACAACAAACGAATAATTAATACCAACAGTAACTCACTTCATCCTTAGGCTAGCTTGTGGTCCTGCCTCCAGCTAATCACGCATTTCCTCGTCTGTGAGCAGCACACAGTGATGGCAGAATCACTGTGCTCCACAAACGCCCCATGACACCATGGCACCAAGGGCTCTCCCACCTGAGAGTGGCACAGAGCCACCTCTCAGTGCTCTTCTGGTTATTCAGCCTCACAAGAAATGGGGCTAAAGTTGCTTTTCTTTTGGCAGCAAGATGATAACTTGAACCCTCACCAAGAGAGCAGGCACTGAGGTTAGGCAGGTTCCACAAATCAATGGCATATGCCCAACAGCAGGTCCTGATCACTGCCCGTTGAAAGGTGCACTGAATCTAAATTACATTTGAAAAGTCTTTAGGGACAAACGTGCAGTTCCTTCTCCAAAGTGGTCTATCCAAGCAGAAACATCTAGTCTGAAAGAGGTAACTAGATCTTCTTACCTCCTTCTGCTATTTTCTGATTTTCTTTCTTTCTCTTCTGTAGTATTTTTTTTAAGATTTTATTTATTTGAGAGAGAGAGAGAGAGAGTGAGCAAGTGAGGGGAAGGGCAGAAGGAGAAGCAGAGTCTCCTCTGAGCAGGGAGCCCCACACTGGGCTCTATCCCAGGACCCCAAGTTCATGACCTAAGTCAAAGGCAGATGCTTAATGGACTGAACCACCCAGGCACCCTCCTTTTGTAGTATTTTTATTATAAAATCAGGCTATGTTTGTACACCATTTATGAGGGGTGTCATGGAGGACTGTTTCAAAGTAACTTGAAGGCCCAACTCTTCAGCTCAATCCACAATATTTTAATGTACAAAAATAGCTCATCCAATGAAATTCAACAACACATGAATTTATTGAACAGACATAGTGTTCCTCACTAAAAATATAGAGATGAATAACTCATGAAACCCATATTTAAAGAATCCTGGTGCTGTTTTTTGATCTCCCTACTTAGAGGGCATCTAAGAAGAATCACAGTAGATGAGTTTCTGAAAAAAATGTCTATAGGTCAATATTTTGTAAGCTGAAACAGATTTGAAATTAATTTGGGAGCCTGGCAATTTAAAGGAATTGTGGGTTGAATCTTTTGAAAACTGAATATAGTCATTTTTTAAAAGGCGAATTATACCCAGGAATCTATTCAGATTTTTGTATATTAGATTTCCTAACATGAGACACACCTGCATTCCAAAAACTAATGTGGTATTTGGGGGAAGGTATTGTCATCCTAAGAAATGCTTTCAATTTTGAAAAATTATGACCTAAGGATGGGGGATGGAACACATTTTTGTTTACTTCTCTAAATCTGAGTTTTTAAAACTTAAGTATACTCATCAATGCAAAAATGCTTTTGAGTTTGCAAGACAGAAGTGGCCCCAACTCTATAAATGAGAAGCGGGCAGATGGTGGTGGAGTGGAGGAGGGCGGGGCCCTCCCGAGGCGCTGCTGCCATTCACAACCCGCTAGGGCTTGCTTCCAATGTGGCCGCCAGGCGCCTGCCATGTGGGTTACAGCCGCCTTCTCGCCCTGGGACTCATCTATTATGAGAAACCATTTTGGTTAATTAAAAAAGTGTTTCAAAGTCTCAGAACAGGAAGTTCTGAAATTTTCTTCTCTTTGCTGTTGCCGATGGGGGTTGGTGTCAACTTGGCTCCACAGCCAGGCACAGGAGGGAGAGTGGGGACAGCATAAAGAAGTGTGGCCGTCCAGTCCTGGGGGCCTGGGATAAAGGTTGTGAGGTCCTCAGGGGCTGGTTGATCTACTGTTATTATTAGGAGTGATGAAGGAAGTATCTGGGGCTTTTGAGTGAAACTAAAGGGCAATTGAATGAGCACGGGTCTGATCGGTTCTTGCAGATGGTTCCCAGCTCATGGATTTCTATGTCTAGGAGCTGCTGTACGGGCTGGGGAACCAGGCGAAGTGTCTGCTCTAGGTTCCGGGAAAACAGGCTATAAGCAAAAGGGACCAGATGAGAAAATATTAGGTAGTACAGCATAATCTGAAGGAAATAGATGATGTGCTGGAGACTGCCTCACGATCACTGTGGGTTGGAAGTGATCATGAAGTTGAGAGGGAAGTGGAGCCCTCCAGCATCTGGGGAATGTGGACTCCTGAAACAGACCCAGCTAATGCCAAGGCTCAACGGTGGGAGTGAGTTTGTATATTGGAGAACAGAGACAGAGAGAAAGGTCCATATCAATGGAGCAGGGAGCTCAAATGGGAGAGTGGTCCTGGAGAAGAGTGCAGGAGCCAGCGGTCAAGTGCCCTTCCAGCTTCTCAGGAGGGTCAGAAAATACGTCAGTGTTGAGTTGCGGGAAATTGGAGGGGGAGATGAACCATGAGAGACTATGGACTCTGAAAAACAACCTGAGGGGTTTTGAAGGGGCGGGGGATGGGAGGTTGGGGGAGCCAGGTGGAGGGTATTATGGAGGGCACGTATTGCATGGAGCACTGGGTGTGGTGCAAAAACTATGAATTCTGTTACGCTGAAAAGAAATTTAAAAAAAAAACAGAAAAAAAGAAAATATGTCAGTGTCTCTGCCTCCATCTGCATCTACATTTCCATGTGTCTATCATCTCTAAGCACACATCTCTTCTCCAGACATTCCCTCTTTCAATGTTCTACGCACATTCATCAATTTTCTCTTCTATTCCAGGCCTTTGGCATAAGCCCAGTGGAAACAGACACAGTCCCTGCCTGGGGATCCCACCATGTAGGAGGATAAAATAATGACATTGTAATGAGAGGTTAAGGCTCAGGAGGTGCCCAGAGGAGAGGGAACCTCATTTGGGCTTTCTGGAGGAGTTTGAACTAGATAAGGAGGAGGAGGCGGCCGAGGAGGAAGGATGTGAGGAGAGATCGGTAGGGAGGAAGGGGCCCCTCCACATGCAGAGGGACAGTTGTGACCCTATGCCTTGTGGCTCAGCTGGTAGTCTGGCATTAGTGGAATAGCATATCCAGTTTATCTTTACTTAATTTCATGTATGTATTTATATCCTGATTCACGCCTCAGAGGATTTATGGAACCTTTAGATAAGGATGCATGTAATAAAATAAAGGAACGAGATCAGGAAAAATAATCATGGAAGAAGAAAGCCAGTTCCTGGGGAATGAAGATCATAAACACGCCGTCTATAAAGAGCTCCCGTCGAGCACCTACACAGTGCTCTCACTTTCTGGCTGCCATTGTGGAACCGGAGGCAGAATAGTTCATATGTTTATTCCCCGCCCACCAGTTACACTTCTGCCAAGAGGTGGAAGTGCTTGAGCACAGGGACGTAGGGAGAACTAAGCTGTCCCCCCTGCCCAGTGTCTCCTGGCCACCCCCACTGTGAGTTTTTAAAGATCAGATCTGAACCTTTCATGTCCCTGATTAAAAACAAGCATGTACTGCCACCCTGTCCAGGTAGAGGACGCAGACCCACAACCCCACTGCAAGAAGCCCGACCTCACTGCTTTTCCCAGCCTACCCCTCGCCCCCATCCTGCACTGTCTTCAAGTCAGACCCAATTCCGTATTTTGTTATAATGCACTCTGTCCTCTCCCATCCATATTTTCTGGCACATGTGGGCCTGTCTGCCTGGAAGAGCCTCCTCCTTCCATAGGACCAACTGCTTCTCCTGGACTTTAAAACCACGCCCCTTCTGAAAGCCTGTGTGCCCTCTCCAGCCTGGCTGGGCCCCTGTGTAGCCACAGCTCTATTTGTCCTCACAGTGGCCACAGCTGTGAGGACCAGCCAAAGGGAGAGGGAAGGGTTGGGGTTGATTATGTTACCTTCGAGCTACATGCAGGCCCCCCTGCCCCCCAGAGTCCCCCGAGACCTGTGACCGCCGAGACAGCCGAAGTGAGCAGGTGTGCACGGCATCCAGGAGGACAGGGATAAGGTTAGCGCTGTCCTCAGGTAACTCTGGCCGTGGCCGCCCCCATTCTTCTTAAAGACTAAAGAAGAAAGCCTCCCTATGAACCGCAGGTCCCATTTGTTTCTCTGTCTGAAATGTTCATTGCCACGTGCAGGCCACTCCTTTGCTAGGCAGCATCTGGAGTGAAAGAAGCCGTGCGGGTTTACCGGTGCTGCCGTAGCAAAGCAGCACAGACCGGGGACTTCAGCAGCAGACATCTCTTTCCTCCCACTCCCCATCTCTCTGAGCCTCGTGGGGACCCTGACACCTGAGCAGGAGGCCAAGAGGAGGGAGGGTGGCTTCCTTGAGAAGGCCCAGCACCTACAATTCCAGAGCTTTTGTCCTTTGGTACCCTGGAGGGTTTTCTTGTTTGTTTAAGTAGTCATGCTCCATGTACTCAAGACAATCGAATTTAATAAAAACATCACAGTTGAAAAAAGACAAATTAGAAACCACCGTTCATCTTAGAAATTAATATGTGAGTGAATTTAACGCGAGATGAATTGAGCTGTGGCAATCGGGTCCCTCCTCAGCCACTCTGAGCACTGGTTGTTTACTGCTGGAAATATGATTATTAGTCTGGCATTGCTTGATACTTATTACAAATCCAGGGCTGTGTCTCCATAGCGGAGAAAAGCACAGTTATCTGGGCACTTGGAGAAAAGAGCATTTCCTGGCCGGAGTCGTCCAATAGATACCCTGCAAAGACCCCTTGACCATGACCACGTCTTGCTCACTGGACATACGCCCCTTCTTTCTATCAGTCTGCTAACATTTGATGGGTTCACGTGTAGACATTGTACGTGACTAACCACAAACAAGGAAAGCGTTTAATTTCTTTTGTCAGGGAGCCCAAACCTGGTCTCCACCAAGGACTTCTATTTAAAGGTAGATGCGTCAGCCTTATACAGAGAAGGCATAACAGAAAAACTTAATTGAATGTTTCAGAACCCGGAAAATACTGAATTTCATATGGGTTTAAAGTGCAAAGGGTGTGAGGACCAGACCCTAAAGTGTAGCCACTGACCCTGAGGTTCTCCTTAATCCTGACCCCATGGAGTGTCTCACTCCGGGCAGGGAATAACCAGCGACAGAGAATTCAGCCTGGCAGAGTGACAAGAGTCTATGAGTTTCATTTCAGTCTTTCAAACTTTGGTCATTGCCTCTGTTTGCCTGGCCACTGGGGACAGAGATGGACAGTGTCCCTGAGGAGCTTATTCTAATTGGGGGACAGGGCTGGTGGGAGACGAGCCACTGTAATTCAGAGTACTGCTCTCACAGGGTTTCTGCTCTGCCCTGGGAGCCCCGAGGTGTTCCAGGAAAGAGCAGAGTATTAATGATGGTTTCATGTTAACTACAAAGTGCACACACAGACTCAGTGACATTGCACTGTTAAATCTCTCATCCTCTCAGCCCCCACCAGTGGAGAAGAGGGGACTGGTGATTGACAGTGAGAGTGACCAATGAGAACTGAGATCCTTGGGGATGGGCGTTTCTTCCACATCTGGTTTCACTTCTGCCTTGGTAAATGGGAATTCACCTGAGTTTTCCTTGAACCTGTCTCTTTTTTCTTTGGCCAGAGAAAGTCAGAGGTTAAGGGAATCTAGATTTGACACTAAAATCAAACAGCATGGTTATTGTTTTTTCTTTATGGAATTATTAATGAATACTTAGAAACTTTAAAAAATTGTAAAGAAGACTGCCGACAGTGGAATCATGTTATATAGGATTAAGTGTAAAAATACCTCATGAAATGAAAATCAAGGGAACAATACTTATTCCCTTATTCACCAAGAACGATACCATGGTGACTTTGTGAATTCGGCATCAACCTTCTCTATATCCACCAGGCAGATTTTCTACCATTTTGGGGTGATAAATTACCATTTCTTTGTCAAATGTCTGATGAAGGGGTTGGCTCATGCAATTAGGGGGAGCAGGATTAACCAAAAATTGTCTTTAAACATGAGAATTACACTCAGTAGAATGAGTTGTTTATACCCAAGGGTAATGGGGAACTCTGACTGGGAGAACGGTGACTCACATCTTCCATCTCAATTTCATGATGGAGTTTAGGTAGAAAGCTTGAGAGAATTTCATTGTATTTTCTATTACGCTTTTTACTTAGGAGTACCTTTCATGTACTTTTCATGTTCATCCAGTACTGTCATATATAACTCACCCAGCTACCCCTGTTGTTAACATCTTACATTACCTTGGTGCCTTTTTCAAAGTGAAGAAACTGACATTGATGCATTACGAGTAACTACACTGCAGACCTTATTTTGAGTTTCATTAGTTTTCCCATGAACCCAGGATCCAGTCCTGGGCCCCACATTACACTGAGTTACCATGTCTCCTTAGGCTCCTTTGATTTGTGACAATTTCTCAGATTTTTCCTTGTTTTTCATGACCTTGACAGTTCTGAGGAGTACTGGTTAGATATTTTGTAGAATGTGCCTCAGTTTTGGTTTGCTCAGTATTTTCTCCTAATTAGCTTGGGTTGTGGAGCTTTGGAAGAAAAATCACAGAGGAGAAGTGTGCTTCTCGTCACACTGTGTCTGGTCAGGGGCGCATGACACGCATGTAGCATCATCACATGGTCGTGGTGGTGTCTGCCAGTTCCGCCACAGAGTTCCTCTTGTCCCCCTCCCATACTTGATTCTTTGGAAGCAAGTCCTTAAGTCCATTCTACCATTACGGGTGGCCTCCTGATGAGGGAAACATCTACATCTATTATTTGAAATTCTCTGTATTTGAAATTATTTGAAGTTCTCTGTAAAGAAAGGTTTATCTCTTCTACCCCATTATTTATTTATTCAATCTTTTATTTGTCTCAAGAGGGACTCACGCATATTTATTTTATAATCTGGACTGTTGTCCATTAAGCCTGTTATTTATCTTGCGCTCAAATTGCTCCAGCTTTTTGCTGAGAGTATTTCATTGATCTCACACTTGCGTTCACTGGTGCTCTCTCGATCTTTTTTTTTCACTGATCACACAAATGAATCCGTATGAATTTTATATGTTTTAATGCATCCCACTGTGAACATTCTGACATTTTTGGAATGTGTATCTCTCAGGATAAGTTATGCTGCAGTAACAAACCCCCCCCTATCTAATTGTCCTAAAATTGCAAAGTCATGTTTCTCCCTTGTGCTACAAGTACTGTGTGAGTTGGCCAGGAGTCTGCTGTGCCTTGTCCTCACTCAGAGACACTGGCTCATGGAGCAGGACATTGAGTTTAGAACATCGAATGCTGCCATGGCAATTAAAAAAGAACTTAGCGAATTGCTTGTGAACCCTTCAAGCTTCTGCACACTTCTTCCCAGCATCACATAGCTCAGAGGTAGCAGGAAGCGTAATCATGCCATGTACCTACGGGAGGAGAGAACTGGAAATATTTGGCACCGCAATACTATTTTCTATTAGGTTTTCTTTTCTATGCAAATTCATACACATTTAATTGTTTTTGTTATTGTTAGCATATGGTTTTCTAACCTCCTTTTAAAAATATGAATATATTGGGGCACCTGGGTGGCTCAGTGGGTTAAGCCTCTGCCTTTGGTTCAGGTCATGATCTCAGGGTCCTGGGATCAAGCCCTACATCAGGCTCTCTGCTCAGAAGGGAGCCTGCTTCCCCCTCTCTCTCTTCCTGCCTCTCTGCCTACTTGTGATCTCTCTCTCTCTGTCAAATAAATAAATCAAATCTTTAAAAAATATGAATATATCAAAAACCCAGTTCCATGTCCTTAAATCTTTTTTGACACCAGGGCCACAGTGAATGACTGTAGCAGTTACATGTAAAGACATCTCGCCAGAGTGGGTAAAGAAAGCTGAAATCCAGCCTTTGTTCCACTATTCAAGTGGAACACGCCTAGATCAGTGTCTGCCCAAAGGGGACACAAAGGCGCCATGTGGCCCTTTGGAAGAGCATGATTTGTGGTGACTGCCTAATATTCTGTCATGAGGATAAGCCATTCTTCCATGTGTTGATATTTACGGTGTGTCATTTTGTGCTACTATAAATAGGACGGTGGAAAATCTTGTCAGTGAATATTCGTGTACATATCGAATAGCTTCCTTGCAAGAAATTACAAGCAGTAAAAATGGTGAGGATTCAAAAGAGATGTGCGGCATGTCAGCACGCAGTAGATATGGTCCAGGTGAAGAGGTTAGTCCCACACCCAGCATGTGTGCTGCTTGGCTGGAGAGCCCAGACCTCTGACTGTAATCTCGGCCCCAAGTTTCTGAGCAGGGTCTGAGGGGCTGCGTTCAGATGTTGGCCTTCCTCTTGTTTGCGAGGCTGCACAGCTGTGATTACAGGACTAATGATGCTTTAAACAAACAAGCGTAACGACCATCATCAGTGGACAGCGAGAGCTTCCTGGGAGGCCCTGTGGGCAGGAGGGTCACCAGCAGTTGGCCAGCCCCAGGGGTGCCCTGGCAAAGGTGGACCCCACCAAGCTGAGGGCAGCTCACTTACAGGTGACCTTCCAGTAGGATGTGCCCCATTCCCTATTCCAAGATCTGGTCTGGAAGCTGTAGCCAAACCCTTCCCTAAGGAGGCACTGGGAGAGTAGGGCACAGGCTCTAAACTAGATCTGCATCCTTCTCAAGTCTCCAAACAGCCTTCTGAGGCCCTTTGTTCTACTTCAGAGGTTCTCAAACTCTTTAACACACAGGCAGTTGCTAAGCAAAGGCTATTTAGTTCCAATAAGCGATGCAGAGCTCTGCTCTGAATTTGTCCCTGATCGACGTACCACATCCACCACTGCTCAGGCAGATGGGCCTCTGCCCTTGAACCAACCCAAGTGGCCCACCTCCTGTCTCCACATCCTGAGCATGACAGCTTTCCAGAGCATGAAAGGTCTCAAAGGCCAGTGGGAAAGTAACGTTCGCCTAGCACTGTGGAGTGGAAATGCGAGCTGGGGAGACACACAGGATGCCAGCATCCACGGAGTCATCGTCTAGCGTCACACTTCCATGGAGTGTTGTTGGAGTCCCTCACCCTCTCTTGTCCCATTTCCTCTTCTGTAAAATGGGAACAGTCCCAATACAGATTTGTCAGGAGAAAAACATTAAACATGATAATGGATATGGAAACTTCTTTGTCAGTGTGCAGTGCTAGCTCCTTCCCTTCACCTTGCAGCATGAGGAGCCTCTCCCTTTGCCACTATTCAGGTGGACCTCTGCTGGGCTGCCAATCCCATCCTTTCTTGCTTATCTGGTAGAACCTGCACCATCAGGGACTTTTCCTTTGCTTTTCAAGCTTCTCCCACACACTGCCAAGCTCCCCGCAGCCTGGTAATACACTTGAGTCATGTTCTTTCTCTTTTATCATGTGACTCTGCTCCCACCTCTGTTTCTCTTCTTCATGAGTCAAGTTTCTTCAGTGAGTTGCTTTATACTCCTTGTGTCCACTGTCTTATCTCCACATTTCTAGCTGACTCACTGCTGTCTAATCATTCCTCTGAAATACTCACAGAAGTTACCAGTGACCAGTTTTAGCAGACATATCCCATGGACATTTTCAGACTTTGTCTCACAGGACTTCTCCGGTGCATTCACTATGGTCACATGGCCCTTGGCTTCCACGACATCCCTTTCTCATTTTCCTTAAACCTCTCTAAACTTTCTCCTCCTGGCCTGAACTTCACTGGTGTTCTCCAGGTCTCATACCTTGTCTTATGGGTCTCATCACTGTACTTACTGTCCGTGCGGGATCTTATTATCTCTCAGGGTTTGCCTAGCATCTGGTTGCTCATGAGTCACAAATCCATCAACCTTGGACGTCTCACCTGGGCTTTATTCTAGGGAGGCGCAGCTGTACCTCTGACACTTGACATTCAGCATGTCCACTTACATTTGCTCTTTCTCTTATTCTTGTGATCGCTCTTAATTTTTCTTCATTTAGTTGATCTAATTTAATTCATTAGGCAAACTGGAAATATTGGAGAAATTCTTACCATCTCATACAGTCACCGATTCCTACCGATTTCATGTTTCGTGTAATTCTTGATTTTGACGATTCCACATCACTCATTCCACTGTGTGATGTCTCACTTGTACTGTCATGGTAGTGTCCCAAGGAGGCTCCCTACTTCCAGTCTTGCTTTCATTAAATCCGTCTGTCAAATTCCTGTAAGAGTGAGTTATCAAAAATGCTAATGGACTACATCAGACTTCTATTTAAAACCTCTCTTTTTAAGTTTTAGCTAAAGCAACATCTTAACCACAGAGCCCTCTCTGAATGTGATTCAGGACAAGGTCTTCTCTTCTGTGTGCATACAGGGTCCTGTGTTCCCATGTCCTGTGCTGACCTCTGGCTCAACATTGGCCATGGCAGCTCATAACCATCCATCTCTCCCATTAGACTCCACAAAATCAAATACGGGGTTCATCTTTGTACTCCAGTACCTGGAAAATAGTAGGTGAACAATGAGTATTTTCTAAACTGAACAATAGAGAGTGAATTTGAAATTAGAAATGAAGTATCTGAGCAAGGACATAAACAATCCTGGGCTATAGCTATCGTAGAGAGGAAATTCATTTGAAGAGGAAAGATGATTTATAACTTAACTCATACAGCATTTTATCTAACTGTGAAGTTTGAAGAGACCATCTAGGTCAACAGTTTTCAACTGATCTTACCCAGGACCTGCACAAAAGTAGTTTCTTTGGGTGACCTTTTCAGTTTACAAAGTACTTTCAGCCTATGGTCTTATCCTCTCCATGACATCTCTTCAGAATAGTCAAAGGAGGTAATGTGAGCCTCATCTTGTAGACGGTAAATCAGATTTCAAAAATGTTAAGTGGTTTGCCCATGTACTGTGGCTAGTAAGGACCAAGTACCAAGGTCCCTGGTCTTCTACTCTTTTTACCTCCCATTCTCTCATTTAGCAACACTGAGCAACATGGGAATCTGGATATCTTTTCATATGCCTAGCTGAAGTCTGCCTGCCTGAAACTCCCTACCCTAGCCCTAGTTAATTCCCTGTAGCCATTCACACAAAACCCGTCCCTTTTTGGCAAGATGGCACATGTGCTATTTTGATGGGAGCTACTTTGTGTACAAGTGTTCCCCAAGAGTTCTCTTCTCCTGCTGCATGTCTCTAAGGCATTGTATTAGAAAGAAGTCTCGGCTTTTGCCTTAGATGTAAAATTAGTCAAATTTGTCAGCATTTTATGTCACTTGCGACACTCATAAGGATTGCTTTACTTATAAATGTGTATAAACATGTGTAAACAGCAATATTAAAGAAAATTTTGCAAAAAAAAAAGTAAATAAAAGAAAATAAAGGAATCTTCCTATTCCCACTACTCCAAAACTGTAACTGCGGTTTTAAAATTGTATTGTTTTCATATTTTTGAGTCTTTGCTTATAAACACTTTTTTAATCTTATTGAAATATAATATACATAGAAAAAGTGTTCAAATCAGATAAACAGATTTAATAATGTTGAAAATGAACCAGTACCCAGATAAGAAAATGCAGCAGTAATGGCAACCCAGAAGCACTCCCAAACTCTATGTCCCATCCTAATCACTAGTCCCCTCTTCCCCCAAAGTAACGACTATTCTGGCCTCTAATATCATACATTCATTTTTCACATTGTTACTTTTTGTAAATGAAATGACACAGTATATATACTTTTCTCTGACTTATCTCACTCCAAACTACATTTGTGCAATTTATCTATATCATTGCATGAAGTAGTAATTCATTCATTTTCATAGTGTTGACACAATAATTCTCAGGACCTGTTTATCCTCTTAAAAAATGATTGAGGACTCCAAAAAGCTTTTGATTATGTAGACTGTATCTCTTGATATTTACCACATTAGAAATTAAAACAAAATTTAAAAACTAATGCCTTTATTAATTCATTTAAAAATAACAGTAATAAACCCGTTATATTTAAACATAACACTTTTAATGAATAGCTTTATTTTTCAAAACAAAAAATTGTTAAAAGAGTAGTATTATTTTATAGTTTTGCAAGTCTCTTTAATATCTATTTGACATAGTAAGAAGACATCTGGATTCCTGTATCTGCTTCTTTACTCAATCAGTTGTACTATTTTTTTTTTTTTTGGTTGAAATATATGAAGAAAATCTAGCCCCTGAAGATATGTAGGTAGAAAAGAAAGGAGCATTTTTAATAGCCTTTTCAGAAAAATTTAGACATCCTTTGATACTACACCAAAACTCAACAAGTAGTAGTTTCTTAAAGTTTAGCTGAAACCTTTATCAGTGAAATTTTGTCTTTAATTACATTAAAATCTATCGATCTATTTTATATTTTGAATGGATATTTTAACTCATACATGATTTTGTAACATGCATCCTAGCATTCTTTCAAAATATTGGTTCCCTGAGTTACATAGATCTCCCTAATGTTGACATGCTTCCTTGTACAACATGATTTTTATTATGGTCATGTCACCATTAGTCTTATAAGAAAAACTTTTAGCTACTGGGAAACTGTTAAGCTCAAAGAGGCAGATACACATTGTCCAACATTCTAATATTTAAATTTGAAAGCTCAATTTTATCTTTGGCAGCAAATAGTGTCAGATTGTTTTATTTGAGTTGATGGGTTTATTTTGTTTATTTTTAAGAAAATATCTGCCAAACACTCAGGTCTTAATAACTATAATTTTGTCTTTGAGTCATTCTTTCAAATAAAAATGATGTTCTATGACAAAAGCAGCCAGTTTAGCTCATAACTCTAACAATTGCATAGTGCTTTTTCCTGAAACAATCATCATGTTTTTGGGTATTCAGAAGAAGTACTTTATGCATACTTCCATTTTATCACACAGATTATTTAAAAAGAGTATATTTAAAACTTGAGATTTAATAAAAAATAATATTTTCTAATGTCTTATCAGTGATGTTCTTATGTAAGGATTTTTTCCTGATATGATTTCCTAGTGGTGAGGAATATACACAAAGCTGATTGTACAGTTGGGCCAACTCCTTGATTTAGATTATGACACTAATTATACTCCCCATTGCTTTTGGGCTGTCAGTAGAAATGTGAACACAGTGGAAAAAAAGGCAAAGATGTCCCAGTATTTTGAAAGAAGCTTTTACTTCACAGATTCCCTGAAAGGGTTTCAGTAACCTCCAGGATTTATGGACTACTTTAAGAACCATTACTATAGAATATTCAATACATAAATATATCAAACTTGATGTACCCAGTATGTTACTGATGGACATTTGCATTGTTCCCAGACTATTCAAATACTGAGTAGTACTGAGTAGTACTGAATAGGGCCTATTAAAACACTTCTGTTATGAACATTGTTTTACATGCTCTTAGGAACACATATGTAAGAATTTCTATTGGCTGTATATCCAGGAATGAAGTTTCTGAGTCATTGTATGAATATATTCACTTTTTAAGATACTGCCAAACAATGTTCCAAAATGATTGTACTAATATAGCAGTGAAAGAGAGTTCATTTGTTCCATATCATAATCAAAATATGATATAATTAGCCTATTTGAATTTTGAATATTCTCATTGTGGTTTTATGTTCCCCAAATGACAAATGAGTTGACCACATTCTTGTATGTCTATTGGCTAGTAGGACATCTTTTATTTATTTATTATTTTTTTTTAAAGATTTGTTTTATTTGTCAGAAAGAGAGAGAGAGAGAGTGAGAGAGAGAGAGAGAGCTCTCCCAAGCACAAGGAACAGCAGGCAGAGGGAGAAGCAGACTTCCTGCTGAGAAGATGCCCAATGTGGAACTTGATCCCAAGACTCTGGGATCGTGACCTGAGCCAAAGGCAGATGCTTAACTGACTGAGCCACCCTGGCATCCCTAGGACATCTTTTTTTTTTCCATTTTTTAAAATTTAGTTTCTTTTCAGTGTAACATAATTCATTGTTTACGTACCACACCCTGTGCTCCATGCAATACATGCCCTCTGTAATACCCACCACCAGGCTCCCCCAACCTCCCACTCCCCACCCCTTCAAAACCTCAGATTGTTTTTCAGAGTCCATAGTCTCTCATGATTCATCTCCCCCTTCAATTTCCCTCAACTCCCTTCTCCTCTCCATCTCCCCATGTCCTCCGTGTTATTTCTTATGCTCCACAAATAAGTGAAACCATATGATAATTGACTCTCTCTGCTTGACTTATTTCACTCAGCATAATCTCTTCCAGTCCCATTCATGTTGATACAAAAGTTGGGTATTCATCCTTTCTGATGGAGGCATAATACTTCATAGTGTATATGGACCACATCTTCCTTATCCATTCATCCGTGGAAGGGCATCTTGGTTCTTTCCACAGTTTGGCAATGGTGGCCATTGCTGCTATGAACATTGAGGTACAGATGGCCCTTCTTTTCACTACATCTGTATCTTTGGGGTAAATACCCAGTAGTGCAATTGCAGGGTCATAGGAAAACTCTATTTTTAATTTCTTAAGGAATCTCCACACTGTTCTCCAAAGCGGCTGCACCAACTTGCATTCCCACCAACAGTGTAAGAGGGTTCTCCTTTCTCCATATCCTTTCCAGCACACGTAGTTTCCTGTCTTGCTAATTTTGGCCATTCTAACTGGTGTAAGGTGGTATCTCAATGTGGTTTTGTTTTGAATCTCCCCGATGGCTAGTGATGATGAACATTTTTTCATGTGTCTGATAGCCATTTGTATGTCTTCATTGGAGAAGTGTCTGTTCATGTCTTCTGTCCATTTTTTGACATGATTATCTGTTTTGTGTGTGTTGAGTTTGAGAAGTTCTTTATAGATCCTGGATATCAGCCTTTTGTTTGTACTGTCATTTGCAAATATCTTCTCCCATTCCGTGGGTTGCCTCTTTGTTTTGTTGACTGTTTCCTTTGCTGTGCTGAAGCTTTTGATCTTGATGAAGTCCCAAAAGTTCATTTTTGCTTTTGTTTCCTTTGCCTTTGGAGACATATCTTGAAAGAAGTTGCTGTGGCTGATATCGAGGTGGTTACTGCCTATGTTCTCCTCTAGGAATCTGATGGATTCCTGTCTCACGTTGAGGTCTTTTATCCATTTCGAGTTTATCTTTGTGTACGGTGTAAGAGAATGGTTGAATTTCATTCTTCTACATATAGTTGTCCAATTTTCCCGGCACCATTTATTGAAGAGACTGTCTTTTTTTTTCCCACTGTATATTTTTTCTTGCTTTGTCGAAGACTATTTGACCATAGAGTTGAGGGTCCATATCTGGGCTCTCTACTTTGTTCTGCTGGTCTATGTGTCTGTTTTTATGCCAGTACCATGCTGTCTTGGTGATCACAGCTTTGTAGTAAAGCTTGAAATCAGGCAATGTGATGCCGCTAGTTTTTTTTTCTTTTTCAACATTTCCTTAGCAATTCGGGACATCTTTTAAAATTAAATACCTGTTCAATTTTTTCTTTTTAAAAGTTTCTATTGAGTTTTTCTGGTTTTCTTTCCTCATTGATTAATAGCAGTTTTAAAATATATTCTGGACTTGAGTATTTTTTAAGAATGGTAAAGATAAAGCCCTCAGTGACTTTTTTAAAATTAAACTTTTAATCTTGAGAATTGTAGATTTATATGCAGTTATAAGAGATAATGTAGGGCTGCCTGGGTGGCTAAGTTGGTTAAGCATCTGACTCTTGATTTTGGCTCAGGTTATGATCTCAGGATTGTGAGATCAAGCCCAGTGTCAGGATTCACACTGAACTTGGAGTCTGCTTAAGATTCTCTTTCTCCCTCTCCCTCTGCCCCTCCCTGGCTTGTGGATGCTCTCTCTCTCTCTCTCAAAAAGGAAGGAAGGAAGGGTGGAAGGAAGGAAGGAAAAAAAAGAAAGAGAGAAATAGAGAAGAAGAAAGAAAGAGAAAGAAGGAAAGAAAGCAAGAGAGAGAAAGGGAGAGGGAGAGAAATACCATGTACCATTTACCCAGCTCCCCCAGTGGTGTCATCTTATAAAACTGCAGTAAATATCATAACTGAAAACATTTCAATCACCGCAAGAATCCCTCATGGTGCCCTGTGATGGCCATTCCCACTGCCTTTCCCCTTATTCCCATAACCTCTCAATACCACTTGTATCTTTTCCATTTCTATAATTTTGTCATTTCAAAATACTGTTTAAATGGAACCATACAGTATGTGACCTTTCGGGATTGTTGTTTCACACTCAGCATAATTCTTTGCAAATTCATCCAGGTTGTTGCTGCATGTATCAACAACCAACAGTTTATCCTTTTTATTTGTAAGTATTCCGTGGTATGGATGCATCACAATATGTTTAACCATTTGCCTGTTGAAGGACATCTGGGTTGTTTCCAGTTTTTGTCTGTTAATGAATAAAGGTGCTATAAACACGTATGTATGGGTTTTTAGTTTTTGTGTGAGTCTAAGTTTTCATTTCACTGGGATACATCCCCAGGAGTCAAATTCCTGGGTCATATGGTAGTTAAACACAGATTTTTAAAGACACTACTGACCTGTTTTCCAGATTGGCTGTACCATACCTTCTTACCAGCAGTACATGAGGTTATAACTTCTCTGTACCTTCACCAGAATTTAGTGTTATTACCTTTTAATTTTAACAGTTTGGATAGGTGTGTATTAGTATCTCACAGTAGTTTTTTGTTTGTTTTTAATTTGAATTCAATTGATTAACATGCAGTGTATTATTAGTTTCAGAGGTAGAGTTCAGTGATTCATCAGCTTTATGTAACACTGAGGGCTCAGTACATCACTTGCCCTTTTTAATGCCCATCACCCTGTTACCCCATCCTCCCACCTCCCACTGTAGTTTTGATTTTCATTTTCCTAGTGGAAATGATGTACAACATATTTTCATGTGTCTAGTTGCCATCTATATATTCTGTAGTGAAATGTCTATTCATGTCTTTGCACATATTATAATGGGATTTCACATATGGTGTGAGATAGCTGGAAGTGGAAGTATGCCGCAGACATATATGTGAGTGTGAGTGTGTGTGTGTGTGTGTGAGATATCAACATAGGTGAAGTCTTTATTTATGAGGTTATGATTGATTTGACCAAAAAAACTTATAACTGTTATTTCCCCTGATAATTGGTCAGAGGAGAGAAATTCTCATCTCAAATTACAACTGTCATTAAGCTGTCACTTGTTTCCTCTCTTTTCCAGGACTTTGTGTCATGTATCGAGAACTACAGAAGAAGAGGACAGGAACTGTATGCATCTTTATACAAAGATCATGTACAGGTAAGAAACAAGCTCTTTTCCCTGCACAGAAGACTGGAAGCACCCTTGATTCTGAAATGAAGAATCAAAGGGCCTTTGGTTTAAATTATAGTTGACTAAGTCAACCATAGGTGAGCAACACGTGTGCTGTCAGCAGCTGAGGAGAGAGGTAGCATTTTTATCCTTTCATCTACTCATTCATCCACTAATAAACAGATGTCAAGAGCCCAGCGTGCCTCAGACACTGTGTTGTGAGCTTGGGGCACAATTGTACACAGAGCAGACATGGGCCTAACTCTCTGGTAGCTTCACTCTACTTCTGTGTATTAAATAACAGCACCAATAAATAGATCATTATTACTTATGACAAGCAAGAAACATGGAAAATATAGGTACAATGAAAGATTATGATGTGGGGAGAATTTACCTTGGGCATATCTGAGGCCCCCTCCAAGAAAGTGACCATTATGTTGAGATCTGAAGGAGGAAGGTGGGTGGAAGTATTTTGAGGTTGTGTTTCTGCCTAAAGGAGGATATGTGGGGAGATCCTGGTCAGGAGAGAGCTGGATGTGACCAATTAACTGGAAGAAGTGACTGGGTGACCTGAGCTGGGAACAAACAAGGGTGACGAAGAGGCAGGACCAGAGCACACAGAGCCTGCTGCCACCTTAGGGCTTTTGCGTTTTATCTGAAATGCAAGGGGTCACCACTCATCAGGGCAGATTTAGATAATTAAAACACTTCTCTAGGTGTGATTTCTGGACAGTGAGAGTAAAGGGTATTGTCTTTCATGCAAGTGAGATCTTTGTTTGGGTCTCAGGTTTGCCTCTTCCCGGGTATGGAGTCTGAGCCTCGGGGTTCCCATCTTGGAGATGGGATCATACTGCCTAACTGGGAACATTAAAGAACAAGTGTAGAAGGTCTAGAAGTGGCTGGCAGGGAATACGTGGCCCATGTGTGGTTATGGAATGGGCCAAGAAGTTCATCTTTAGTCAGTGTTGTTCACAAAATGTGGTTAAAAATGGTTGCCAATATCAGGAAAATACAAATCAAAACCACAATGAGATACCACCTCACACCAGTCAGAATGGCTAAAATTAAAAAGTCAGAAAATGACAGATGCTGGTGAGGATGCGGAGAAAGGGGAACCCTCCTCCACTGTTGGTGGGAATGCAAGCTGGTGCAGCCACTCTTGAAAACAGCATGGGGGTTCCTCAAAAAGTTGAAAATAGAGCTACCCTATGACCCAGCAATCACACTACTGGGTATGTACCCTAAAGATACAAATGTAGTGATCCGAAGGGGCACATGCACCCAAATGTTTATAGCAGCAATGTCCACAATAGCCAAACTATGGAAAGAACCTAGATGTCCATCAACAGATGAGTGGATAAAGATGTGATATATATATATATACACACACACACACACACACACAATGGAATACTATGCAGCCATCAAAAGAAATGAAATGTTGCCATTGGCGACGACGTGGATGGAACTAGAGGGTATTATGCTGAGTGAAATAAGTCAATCAAAGAAAGACAATTATTATGTGATCTTCCTGATATGAGGAATCTGAGAGGCAGAGTGGGGGGCTTGAGGAGGAGAGAAGGAAAAAATGAAACAAGATGGGATCGGGAAGGAGACAAACCATAAGAGACTCTTAATCTCAGGAAAGAAACTGAGGGTTGCCGGGAGGAGGGGGATAGGGAGAGGGTGGTTGGGTTATGGACATTCGGGAGGGTATGTGCTATGGTGAGTGCTGTGAAGTGTGTAAGCCTGACGATTCATAGACCTGTATACCCCTGGGGCAAATAATACATTATATGTTAATTTAAAAAAAGGAAAAAAATGGTTGTCAATAATAGAGCACAACATATAGTATTAAAACCTTACTAAATATATTATTTTCTTTATGATTTCTCTGTTCCAAAGCCTATGTTAGGTATAGAAAGGCAGAGATTATAACACTACTGCTGTGCCTGGAGGGTTCTTAAAAATCAGTAGAGCACCAAGAGTAAATAAATAACCACAAACAGGGTGATAAGGCCAATCCTAGGATGTTCTACTATAAAGAGAAGAGCAGTAGGGTGTAAGGGACCATGGGCTGTGCCTGGGGTGAGGTGAGGAGCCAAGGAAGGGTGGAACAACGGTGCCCAAATATCAGGGAAACAAAATAGGCTCTGATCAACTTAAGGCAAGTAATTTGGTCTAATTATTTCCATATGAGCTCATTTAGGAGCCCACACATGGCCCTGGGACTATGGATTCATGAGCTGTGCATCCTGTACCTCAGAAACATGCAGGTTAACAACACAGCCTCCCTAGCTGTTCTGTAAGAGGGGGCAGTTCACCAGACTTCACAATGGTGGAAGAGAAATCTGGGGGTCTACAGGACATGCTGCCGTCAAAGCGATCAGGAGGCATTCTGATTTCTCTAGCAGCGCTGGTCCTAAACAGACTCTCCATTTGGAGAAGGGCCTTATCAGGGGCATCTCCCCCACCCCAACATTGCTGACTGCATTGCACAGCTGGGTGGGTGCCCTGTTGGCTTATTTGCATGTTACCTGTGCCCCTCGGACAGACCCTTGCCCATCTGTGTCCCACCATTTGTATTCACTGACTTCTCTCAGGACTAGTAATATGGCCAATAATTTCAATTGTTATTGGGGGGAAAATAAGATGAATTGTTCAAGACTGCATTCTTTATTTATGGACATCCTTATCATACTTGTTCCATTTCAAGATGAAGGATTTGTTTGTCTAACTGTCCAAATCAGCATCCAGTCAAGAGTGTGAGCATCTCTCTTCTCACAGTTGGAAGAGCTGGGGTGATTTGCCTATGGCTAGGAGAGATGTGCAGTGTGGCACTTTGTAAGTTTCTGCTGCAATTTGTGAGATTGAAAGTTCATGGGGGAAAGGACAGAACCTCAACAGAGGGTCCAAGTCCAGAAGGAAAGTATCCAGCCTTCTGGAGCATTAGCCTGGCTCATTTTCAGCAATAGGCCTGAGTGGGGTTCAGAGAATACTTGAGAAAGCTGTGTAGAGTTCTACTGCTTGAGGTATTTTTGAGAAAATCAGCATTTTGAGGCTAATCCATAAGGATACTTTCCAAGTGTTTAAATATTTAAGACAGATTGTTTGAACATTTAAAGGAATGCAGAGTTAATCACCATCTGCCAGAGATAATGGGGTCTGGAGTGTCTACCCTGCTGTTTTAAGGGGCAAAACATTTTCCCAGTGCAGACCCCTCTCCACTTCCAGAAAAACCATGTCCAGATTCTATAAAGTGATCAGACTTGTGAAACCTACCATGTTCTTCAATGACAGCTTCTCCCAAGTATACTCAATGAGATCTCCCCAGGAGGGTGGTACTAGCAAGATTCAGGGATTCTGGCCCCATAGGACTTTCAAGAATAGGTGGTGTAAGACTTCTCTAACTTGGTATTTTACCCACAACTGAGAGGTCTCTGGAGATGGCAGGAGCCCACAGCAGACAAGGTCACATTATCCAATGCCCTGGAAGTTAATCCAAGCATCATTATATCCCATCATTATATTACCAGTAACTCTGGCAATTCTAGTATTCAGTCTCTCCAATTTCTTGTCATTCCAGAAGTACTGGCAAAAACCATTTCCTATCCTCTGGCCCTGCCCAAATTCCCCATTGCCTTTTCCACATTATATTTGTTCTGTTCCTGGTGGTCCAGCTGCTTTGGTTCTGCTCTGTTGTATGCCCAGATTGTCCTCTTCTTGTGGGGAGTCCTTACCATAACATGCAGAAATGCCGCATTCTTCCTGTGATGTTTTTAAAACATTCCAGGCTTTTCTGGTTAAAGCTCTTTGCAAGGTGCCTTTCATACCAGAAGTAGCCTTTCTTTAGTGTGTGAGAAGCACTGTTCTTGGGTTCCCTAGGGTCCAAACAGGCTGTTGCCATTTCTTGTTCGGTTTCTGTATATCCTTCAAGTGTTTGTCACAGCTCTTTTTTTTTTTAATTTAAATTCAATTAACCAATATATAGTACATCATTAGATTCAGATGTGGAGTTCAGTAATTCATCAGTTGCATGTAACACCCAGTGTCATCATATCATGTGCCTCCTTAATGGTCATCTCCCAGTTACCCCATTCTCCCCACTGACTTGCCCTCATATAATCTAATCCCTGTAAAAGGCTTTGGACAGGCATTGTTTTTCCAGAGTTCCTTATTAACCAATTGGAGTATTATATAAAATGCTATAACTCTTTTGAATATGAATTTAAGAACTGTGGAGAAACAAAATAATCTTGCTTTGAAGTAGGATTTGCTTTATTCACAGTAATAATACTGTTTATGCCAAGCAAGTCACCACATAAAACTCTTGAAAATATTGTCTCATTTAATCCTTACATAAACCCATGGTTTTATTATTATTGTAATATTATTAACCACATTTGACGAGGAAGCTGAAATCCCTTTACACTAGACTACTAGGAAGTAGCAGAAACATCATGAAAACTCAGGTTCATCTGATGCCAAAGGCCATAGACTAAGCACTGTGTTGTCTGTTATATTTTTTTGGAAGACTTTATTTATTTATTTATTTGAGAGAGAGAGAGAGAGAGCGAGCACAGAGCAGGGGGAGGAGCAGAGGGAGAGGGAGAAGCAGACCCCCTGCTGAGCAGGGAGCCTAATGTGAGGCTTGATCCCAGGACCCCAAGATCACAATGAGCTGACCGCAGGCAGCTGCTTTACTGACTGAGACACCCAGACGCCAGGTTACATTTTCATGGGAATTTTCTAGTTCCAAGAATGATTTACCTGTTCCATATGGCCTGGATTTATAGGTCCTAGCTCTAAGTCTGCCATGTCGGTCTTTGAAGTAATAGCATCAGAAATCATGAGTTAATAGAAGACTGTCAGGCCCTCAGGAAAGAAACTAGTGGGCAGGCTTAAGCGGAGGCTTTGGAATCAGATGGACTGGGTTTGCATCTCCACTCCATCACCTGGTGGTCTTTGGAGAAATCACTACTCCTCTCCCAGATTTGATTTATTTATGAATATAAATATTTATGAATATAATAGAAATTCTTTGCAAGTTTCAAGTTTTACTTATGGTGCCACTGGGTAGAGGAAATGAGATAGAGCAGGTGGGGGGTGCTCAGCCCTAATGCACGATAATGATTTTTTTTTCTCTTTGTGTTAAGTTTATGGGATCTGTGCTTCTTGTCATTAACACTTTCACCTTTCAGTTTTCTGCAAACTTCAAATCAAAATTTAGGGCAAATGCCATCAAGTATTTGAATAATTGCCGAAGTTCACCCTGCAGACAAAGCTGATTCCACTGTTGACACGGACAGGTATCAAAGTTCCCTTGGCAGGTGGTGTTGAAAACTTCACTGTGGCATACAAAGGCAGTTCAGGGGTGTACTTTATAGAAGGCTTGAGTTATAGTGTAGCAGAAGGTGTGACAGCCAAGTTTCAAGTATGCAAACAATGAAGATTTCATAGGTAAGGGATAACTTTCAGTAATATCAAAGGTTTTAGCTTCTATGAACATTCTAGAAGGCAATATTCTAGAACCCTGTGGTATTAGGATTTGAAAGACGCTTAGACAATATCTAGGCCAAGCCTCTCATTTATCCTTTGGAGAATCTGAGGTCCAAAGACAGGAATGACTTGTTCAAATCTACCAATTGTTGGCAGACGTGCTGATCTCCCACACCTCCAGCCCAGTCACGGACAGGAGTATTCTCAGCATCATGTTTGAAGGGCAGGGTCTGTGGTAAAAACATCCTGTTCATTTTGAAGAGTAGGGACTGTGATGAAATTCTGCATTCCACTTATAAGACAGCTGTCCAGCATACTCTGATGAATAGTCTCAGAACCTTTGGGACCAGTTGTGCCCTGCATAGCACCCAGCAGTCATGTTCCTGTGAAGGCCAAAGGGCATATGGTTGTCTCCTCCTCCAACCTGGATTAAATGGTCTCCAAGCTGAGAAACTGATCTCTTCTCCCAGACTGGTCCTGGCTCTGGAGTGCATTACACACCCTCAAGGTGTGCAGAGCATCCTAGAAGGGTGTTTTTTTCTGACCAGTTCTGAGGCCTTGGTCTGTTCACCCCCAGAAGTTTGGGGCCAAGCCCATGAGAAAATTTGTCCAGGAATGACCCTGCATTTCTGCTTCCCAGAGGCAGAGATGTGACAACATCAAGGCAGCCAACACCTGGGCCAGGATTCAGGAGCAGCTTTTTGGGGAGCTGGGCTTGTGGGGCCAAACAGCAGAAGCCACACTTTGCTCCAGATGGGAACTGGACTGGAGAGAAGGACCGGCTCGCATGAGGAAACGCATCAGACGCTTGTCTCCGCTGGAGACCCTGCGTACAGAAAGGCTCAAGGTAAGTGTTGGACACAGCAAAACAATGATGCTTCCAGACAGGAAAGATGTAGGGAAGTGTCTCCTTTGCTTTTCCTTCTCATGCTCTTTTCATCAGGGGTGCTTTGGGAATGCTTTGGCATGGGTAGGCAGGAGAGATCATATGCACAGGAAATGTAGGAGTGCTGTAATTTATTCTCAATGCCATTTAACAGAAGAAAAGAAATTCTTTCTCCCTGGTGCATAGAAAGGATGCTCTAACTACAGCCTAAGTAAATAACTAAATGAGCCAGTGAATGAATGCTGGAGTAGTTCATACTGACACCACTAACCTAGTACCACACTGACATCTACAAATATTGCATCCGATGCAATCATCTAGACATCAGTGTTGGCAAAGAGCCAAGTGCTGGCCATTGTTTGTACCAATTATTTGCTATGGAACAGTCATAACTAGTGCTGTTATGGGCATTATTGCACAATCAAGTCTCTTTAACAAGTTTTACAATGGAAATAATCTTGAACTCAGCTATTTCTGCAAGCTTGAGCCCATGACCCATGTAACCCAAACAATGTTGAGGCCACATTGGATTCCCAACCAACGGAATCTAGATGGGCCCTGGGAGTTTGCTGCGATGGAGTTTGAAGTCTGTGTTGTCAAACTGACAGTGTTGCATTTTCAAGAATGTGGAACCAGTTGGATTAGGAGTGGAGATGGAAACATCTGTTAACGGTTCTTTCATGTCCTCGTTGGACCGTTCTGATTCAAGATATTATAGAGGGCAGCCTTCCAGACACTGGAATGCAAGACGTTTCCTTCCACATCCATCCTGAGATACAATGTTGGGCTTATTCTCTGGTCTGTGACCTCACAATCTTTTACACTTTAAATCCCTTATAAAATTTAATGAAAAAATTATATTTCATTTATTCAGTAGACACTTGAATTTTTAATGTACTGTCAATAAACCTCTGGTTTTATGTAGTATTTTTCTCTCAATGCATTCCTTAGGAAGTGGAGGCAGGAAAATAAGTATCCTGCCCTCTGTGCTAGTGACAAAGTCAAAGCCTGGCTAGAAAACCTGGTCTCTGATTTCTCAGGTTGCCTAGCCCCAGGTCCTGTGCCTAGTCCCCTCTCCAGGGTGGCCCATACCACAGACATCCGGGATGCTATTGAATCCCATTTTGGCATCATCTTTGGTAATTACTGTAAGTCCTACTTAATGGAAGATTGTGGGTTTTTGCCCCTTTGACTCAGGACCATCCATACTTGCATTTTATTGTGGTCCTTTAGGATTCAGGATCCCTTCCTTCTTGCTTCTAAGACTCCAGTAAATGAGTAATTCCAGGGGGTCACGTGTATGTGTGTGTGTTTGTGGGTCTGTGTGATGGGGTAGCAGGCAGTAGTCTTCAGGATTTCATTTCTCTTTTCCCTGGTTTTATTTCAGGAAAACCAAGACAGAAATGGCAGTGTTTCTGAAACAAATGTTGAAAAGCAAGGTATTCCATTTATCAGTTTACCTATTTTTCTTTTTTTTTAAGATTTTATTGATTTATTTGACAGAGAGAGATCACAAGTAGACAGAGAGGCAGGCAGAGAGAGAGCAGGAAGCAGGCTCCCTGCTGAGCAGAGAGCCCGATGCGGGACTCGATCCCAGGACCCTGAGATCATGACCTGAGCTGAAGGCAGAGGCTTAACCCACTGAGCCACCCAGGTGCCCAGTTTACCTATTTTTCATTTGCAATTAAATCACATCTTGGTTTTATTTAATATGAAATTAATATTTTGGAAAAGGAAATGCTGCCAGTCTAAAGCAGATGGTGCTTAGACTCTTTTCCTTACTGTGCTCTCCAGAGTGAGGAAGAACCTATTCCAGATCTTGGCTCTCTGTTAGGTGAAAAAAAAATTTTTTTTAATTTTTAAAAATTTTTTAATAAACATGTGATGTGTTATTAGCCCCAGGGGTACAGGTCTTTGAATTGCCAGGTTTACACACTTCACAGCACAGGTGAAAAATTTTATGTTAAGTGTGCAATAGTAAGAATTTTATCTTGTCAATTTACTTTATCAGAGAGACCTTAAAAGTGTCCCCAAGTAATACAAATACATGCTCAGGATGTGACCCAAAGTACATAGAAAGAAAATAAAAAAATGTTTTAAAGTAAAAATGGGTAGAAGAAATATTTAGTACTTTGTACACGGAATTCTGTTTATAAAAATGACAACTACAATAGTCATTATTTCCCAGTCTAAAAAAAATACTTTGAATCATTTTTGATGTTTACACTTACCCTTTATTTGTGTAATTTTCATGGAGGAATTTGGTTGAATTGACTTGCTGGAAATCCACGGTTTATTTTCAGAGGTCATTCAGCATGAACACATCCGAACACACATGCACACACACACAAATACAAGAGGCAGACACACACAGATGTACGCACTCTAGTCCAGATTGCGTGTTTTACCAGACCCTGCCTTTTGCTTCAAACACTGCCTGTCTGTGAGTTTCATTGTCTCCTGAGGTGCAGCTCATGCCGTATCCTTAACCAAACGACAACTTCTGAGCACTGATCAAACTTGTCTCATTTAGTGCCTAAGTACTGGATTCTGCATCGAGCCTTCTGTCTTGCCAGTCTGCAGTAACAGCGCCCAGAAGTGAGGGTGCTGGGCCCTGATCCCATGTTTGTTTTTTTGTTATTATTATGTTATGTTAGTCAGTATGCAGTACATCATTTGTTTTCAATGTACTGTTCCCTGATTCACTGATTGCGTGTAACACCCAGTGCTCCAGGCAATCCATGCCCTCCTTGATACCCATCACCGGGCTCACCCATACCTCAACCCCTTCCCCTCTAAACTTTCCCAGGGTCCATAATCTCTCATGGTTCATCTCCCCCTCTGATTTCCCCTCCTTCATTTTTCCTTTCCTTCTCCTAATGTCCTCCATGCTATTCCTTATGCTCCACAAATAAGTGAAACCATATAATAATTGACTTTCTTTGCTTGATCCCATGTTGATTTGGGGGTCCCACTGTGGCACAGGACTTGGGATAATGTCATAATGCCATTTGATATAATGCTCTTCTCTTTACTCTAAGCTGCACAACTCCAAGATCAGAGGGGGAATCTGCAGAGATTGTGTTGGTAGAAAGCATGCGCTGATGTAGACTACGGTCATGGGCTGCTGAGTCCTCTCATCCCCATACAAAGACCCCTGCCCCGAGTAGGGAGTTCAGCCAGGGAAGAAGAAAGGGCTTGTGTTATGGTTCTCCCCTGTGCTTTCCTGGGAGCCTGTATCTCAGTGTTCTCTATGCATGGGGAAGAGCCTGTGGTGGCTGTTGCTGTAAACAGCAGACACTTTCGTTCATCCAGTTGGGAGACTCCCAGGTGGGGAGGAGCTCAAAGAGGTGAGCAACTTAGCAAAGAAAATGGCCCCTCAGCTTTGCAGTCATGTGCCATGCACCTGCCTGCTTTAGGCAAGTGGACATCTAGGACAGGGGAGGGGGAGAACATGATCCAGAAATCATGCAGCTCTGTACTCACCTGGTACACAAATGTCTATGTCCAGAAGTGCATGCTTGGGAAATAAATCTAGGCATGCACACGCATGAGTGCAGCACAGTACATTTATGGTAGAAATAGAAACTATCTGTGCCTCCAAAAAATTGGATATGGATTAGGTGAGTATGAAAGAGCCACACAACAGAATATTATACAGCCATTTTAGGTGAGTTCAAAGAACTTTTAATGAAATGATAAAGTGCTCATAATATAATCTCAAAAAAATTCTAGAGAAGATGGGGTGCATGGGTGGCTCAGTCTGCCTTCGGCTCAGGTCATAATCCCAGGGTCCTGGGATCGAGTCCCACATCGGGCTGTCTGCTCAGTGGGGAATCTGCTTCTCCCTCTCCCTCTGCCCCCTCCCCTCTCCTTGCTCTCTCTTTCACTATCTCACTATCACACTATCTCACTATCTCACTATCACACAACTCAAAATAAATAAATAAAATCTTTTAAAAAATTCTAGAAAAGAAAAACTGTAGATGCAGCATAATTCCTATCACATTAAAAAATCACGTATGTGTGTTTATGTGTATGTCCACACATGTATACATATACATCCATAAAAGATATTAGAAGTAAAGAACCCAAATTGTGAACAGGGAGGAGAAAGAGACTTGGTTCAGATTCAGCCTCTAGCTCTTTGTGACCATGTGACCCTGAGCCAAGTAATTAGCCTCTTTCTCTTTTCTTCGATTGTGAAGGGAGTTTGAAATAGAATCTACAATCTAATAGAAGTAAATGAAAAAAATGTCATCAAAAGCATCCAGCCCAGAAAAAGAGCTTACTTTGTCAGAGCTGCGGTTATTAGCACTATCTTTGGGTGCCTGAGTGATACTTGTTTTACTTCTCAAATGTTTTAAATTTATTCTCACAATTTCATGGTTTTCCAATTTTTTTAAACACTTAGATCATAGTGTGTCCATAGTTAGGAAAAAAAATCCACTGTTTTAAAAGAATAAAGTAAAGTTCAGAAAAAAGAAAAAAAAACAGATTCTAAGTGACCCTAAATGGAATTTCTCTACTGATTAATGCTGGTGGATTTCGAGGCGGTGCCCTGCAGTCGCTCTGGAGCTGCAGAGTGCCAGACCTGGGACACCTTCCAGAGTGAGTCAACCCAACAGTGTGTTGACCGCACCACAGGGTCAGGGGGTGATATCCACTTTCAGACACAGTGAGGGGCACGCTGAGAGCCACACCACTCACCTCTACCCTGAAACCTTGCGGTTTCTCTCCATGACTCAGGCCCACGCTGTGCGCCACCCCTCCTGAGGTCAGGTGGCTTGTGCCAAAACCATGTGTCTCTCTATGCTGCTGTAGATGAGCTGACACCAAAGGAAGCCGAGAGCGGGAGAGAGGAGGTGGCGGTGGACTGCACCCAGCTGACCTTCTTCCCTGCCTTACATGAAAGTCTGCACTCTGAAGACTTCTTGGAACTGTGTCGGGAAAGACAAGTTATTTTACAAGAGCTCCTTGATCACGAAAAGGTAACGTAGTGCACCGTGATTCTTCTTTAAAGGTTATCAGGCATGAGATCAAGCTTTCCTCATTCACATAGGAGGTGATGCTTCTCTTTAGTTAAAGAAAATGAGCAAAAAGAGCAAGCATGCTCCTAAATTGGTGGGCCCAGAGCAAGGGGACAAATGGAAGCTGATAGACCTTGCATCGAGATGTTTAAAAGATATAAATCAAAGGGCACCTGGGTGGCTCAGTTGGTTAAGTGGCTGCCTTTGGCTCAGGTCACGATCCTGGGGTCCTGGGATCCAGCCCCATATCAGGCTCCTTGCTCAGCAAGGAACCTACTTGTCCCTTTGCCTGCCTCTCCCCCTGCTTGTGCACTCTCTCTCTCTCTCTCTGTCAAATAAAGAAATAACATCTTTTTAAAAAAGATATAAATCAAGCTAATGCACTGTTATAAAATATCCTTTAACTTTCACACTAACCTTTATAATACCTGGAAGACCAGTTTTGGATTTAGAATTCTTGATCTTGTTTGGCACCTTGGCCCCCTGCAGGCTGTGCCTAGACTGCTCACCCTGCCACCAGCCTCCCAGGGCCACCATTCAGGCCTTGGGATGAGCACTCTTGCAGCCCTGGCACCCCTCAGCAGGGTGGACCTGGAGAAGATGAGTGCACGGGCCAGAGGGCAGGTTGGGCAGTTAGCAGGGAAGTCTACAGTCTAGTTTGCCTGGATCGGGGTTGGAGGACCTATACCATGGCCCCATGGTATGACTGGACAAGGGCCAGAGGGATCCCTAAGTCTGGCTCCAGCAGAGAATTACTCTTACCCAAATCTAAGAAGGGTATGAAAGACGAAGCTTATGTCTTAGAGTAAACCAGACCTGAGCTCAGATCCCAACTTGGCAATGTACTAAATTGCATGTTACTGAACATTTTGAGCCTCAATCTTCCTTATCTTTAATGAGAAGTGTAGAACAACCATTGCACAAAATTCTTGAAGGGGTAAAATGAAATAATGGAAGCAAAGAGACTTGCTCAGAACTGGGCACATGTGAAGTAGCCCATTAAAGACCAACTCTCTTCCCTTACTAAAACCTAGGTGGTTTAAGGGCCTCTGAGTCTCACCCATCAACCCTCTGTTCACAACGTAAGTGAAGGAGCTTGTCCAGCAGAGCAGAGGTCCAGCCATCTTGAGGTGGGCAGGGTGGGACCCAGAGGCCATGCAGGGACTATACCGAGATGAATGTGTGAAAGCAGAGGGCTAGTCTTGTGGATAAGAGCAAATCCGAACTAAGACTCACCAAGGAAGCAGCCTGGATTTCCAGGAGCAGGTGCCGAGCTTAGCGAGCCTGTGAGGGGCATCAGCAGGTGCAGAAATGAAGGATATCCTTTCCAGGGCCAGGTTCCTTGCAGAGACTCCTGGGGGAGGGGGAGTTAAGCTGGGATTTGCTCCTTGCAGGGGCTGGATAGAAGGGGGCCAGCTTGAAGTACATTGCCAAATGGTCCCCAGCACTTTTATCAAGTTTCTTAGCTGCTTTCGGACTGGGGTCCCTGTTTAACCAATGCGGTCTTGTAACAACATCATCTTCTCTACACCTGCTTGCCCCAAAACTTCCAGGCATAGACCATATGTCAGTCCCTATCACACCTCACTCATGACTTAGCTCTTTCTGGTGCATCTAACGTGCCCTGGCTAGCCAACTCTCTGAAGCCAATCTTGGCCGCTTTCCCTCTCTGGGATGTAGAGTACCTACAGTTTCCACTGCCCCTGCATCACTCCCTCCCCTTGCTCCAGGCACACAGACTGACCTTCCCCACTTCACTTGTCTGCCTCTCTCCCTGCACTGATGCTCCTTAACAGAGGGGCCATTGGGTACCTAACCTCAGGCATGCATGGAGGACACATTCAGTAAACACTGATGAATGAAGGGCTGTGAAATTCATGTTCATTTTATTTTGATTATGGAAGTGAAATATGTCTACTTTGTAAAATATTTACAGATTGAAATAAAAACATGTACATGTATATATATATATGACATATACACGTACACATATGTATTTATATACTGTGTGCTATTCATAATACCAACTGCTGAGGACTAACAGCTGGTAACGGTTTGGATATATCAATAGAGTATTGTGTTCATTTGAGAAATGCTTATCTAGTACATGCGTAATCAGTTGAAAAACAGCTCAGAGATCAATGTTTTCTTTCTATGAAAACTTTCCTCATACTCTTAAAAGCTTATATAAAGTGGTGATTCTTAGCAGGGGGCAGATTTACCACCAGGGCACATTTGCCAATGTCTGGAGACTTTTTCAGGTTCATGAATTGGTGGGGAAGCGACACTATTGACCTCTGGTAGGCAGAGACCAGGGATGCTGCTAATGATCCTACAAAGCTCAGGGCAGTCCCTCCCTCCACCAGAAAATAGTTATTCAGTCCAAAATGTCTGGCGGGAAGTGTAAGGTGGGAAACCGTGAGAGGAAGGATACTTGTTAAGCAGCTGTCATGTTCAGCTATCCCCTCCTACTTTCCTGATAGGGTAAGGATATATTGGATTGTATGTGTCCATATTGGTTATTTTCATCATTTTGGTAAGAACATGTCAATGGAAATGCTTTGCTTTTACTTGGTATATTGATTTTCTGTTGCTGTCATAACAAACTACCACGAACTTAGTGACTTAGAACAGCACACATTTATTAAACACAAAAGTCCCTGCACAACATGGCTCCACTGGTCCTCTGCTTTGAGTCACACAGGGATGAAGGCAAGGTTTTGGCAAAACCATGTTCCTTTCAAGAGGTTCTGGGGATGGATCCATTTTCAAGCTCATTCAGGTGTTGGCAGAATTTGGTCCAATGCTTCTATAGGACTGAGATCCGTGTTCCTTTGCTGCCTGTCAGACAGGGATCATTCTCGGCTTCTAAAGGCCACCCACATCCCTTGCCTTGTGGCCCCCTCCTCTGTTCTCAAAGCCGGCCGCTGCCGGTCAAGTCCTCTTCCCCCTCAGACCTTGCTGGTCCCTTTCCGCCTGCCTGTCCCATCACATCTCTCCCACCAGCCAGCTCTTCTGCCCTCTTCTGCTGCTAAGGGCTCATGGCAGTACCTTGGACCCACCAGATCATCCAGGAAAATCTCCCTAGTTTAAAGTCCGTTGATCTGTACCTAATTTCTTCTGCAGGTTCTTTCAGCTGCACCTAGATTAGTGTCTGATGGGAACATCAGGGACGAGATTCTTGGGAGATGTCTTTGGAATACTGCCTCCCAGTTAGTATCACTCAGGGTCCATATCCTACCTAATCCATGTCCTCCCCTTCCAAGGGGAGCTTCTATGGGTGACCTCGTTTCCATGTACTTCCCAAGGCCAGCCTGGGGCTTCCAGCCCTAACTGGGCTGGGCAGAGGGCAACATCTGGAATTTACCATCCCAGCCACGAGCTAGTCTTAGCCCCAGTATTTACAACAGCTGATGACCTTGGTGACTATCGTGGTCTCAGAGAGCTTTATTTTTGCTGGTTGTCCTGCCTGGTGGCATTTCCCTCAAGGTTCCTATCGTAAGTGCTGGGACCCATGATCCTGAAACCCACAGGGGACTGATTTTGCCAGCCTCCAAGAGGCAGAACAGGACCAGGAAGAGACCCTTCTCCCAGGCTCCCCTGCCTTGTACTTAAACTTCAGTCTTTCTTGGTCTCCATGTCACACAGCAGGAAGCGGTCAGAAGCACCACATGTGGCTTGTTGTGGTAGCAGGGATCTTCAGGCTGTGCAGACAGGAGCCAGCTGAACCCAGCAGGGGCTGAGAGCAAGAGCAGTCCCATTTGCACTTAGCACTCAGTGTATCCCATTGCCTACCTGGAGGGGACAGCCAGGGAGGCAGGGAGTCCAGAAGAATGTCAGCTCCCAGGAAAGAGAAGCTGAACAGCTGTAAGGCCAAGGTGATCCTGCCATTATCTGGACATTGGGTCTTTGCACAAATTGTTTTGATTCCCCCCGTTGTTGCTGGTTGCCTCTGCTTTCAGGATCAGTTACAGGAGAGGTTGTTTCTGATTCAGCCTGCGTCTCCCAGGATCGGTGGGACCAAACCACTGGACACGCTTGCTCCCTGGAGAAGGAGGTGTGGGAGAAGAGCAGCCAGGGCTACACAGAGGCAGGCTCCTGATGGTGGGGGTTGGGGGACAGTGTGGCTGCAGCCTGGGGTGCTCCTGAGAGGCAAGGTGCGCTGCCCAGGTGAGTGCTTGGGCAAGATGTGAGACTCAAGCAGCCTGAGTGGGGCCGTTGTCTTGTGGATACAGTGGAGAATGACACTGAGAGTCAGAGAGGTGCCCACGAGAGACCTGCCTGCTGGGACGGGGCCCCTGTGGAAGTTCCTGTACCCACCACCAAATGCAATATTTTGTGAGAAAGAGAGAAGTTGCAGGGTTTGGGGCCTGGATTGGTATGTGGTAAAACAGAGGGAGTCCCTGAATTTAAAGCACGCGGCCAGAGGGAGCATGAGGAAACAGGCCACAGGAGTCCAGGACGTCCTGGGGCTGTGGAGCAGGTCCAGTCTAGGAGCTGTCCGTGGAGCAGGCCCTGACTGGTGGGGGTTGCGGGGGGAGGGTGGACCCACCCTGACCTGCCCCCCTCCCTGCCCACCAAGTTCCTGCCAAGCACTCTGCCCACTTGGCTGCCAACACCACATGACACGTGGCTGTAACTACGGCCCAGTCTTCCTGTGGTTTTGTGACAGGCAAGGAGAGGCTTGCATTTGTCCTTCCCCTTCCTGACATGAAGCATTTGTGCTCGGAAAAGTCTGCTGAACTAGAGAACGCAGCTGTGTTGAGAGGCGCCCGCAGGGACCCAGCTGGGGGTGCAAAGCTCAGGGAGGGGGCAGACACCTGCAGCCACCACCTGGGCCTGCTCTCTGGCCCCTGGGACCCCGGCTAGTAGGGGAGCATGGAGGGGCACAGCTGAGCGGGGGCTGGCTCCCACAGAGATCCACCAGCAGCGCCAGGGAGACCAAGGCAAGAAATCTGTGCCGGAGGGCAGCTGGGCACAGGACAAGTGCTCACACTGGCCTCACAGCCTCCCTTTCTCTTTGTTTATCGCTGTTACTGGCAAGCATGTCACTAGCTGCATGTCTGGAGCTGTTGCTCTGCGGGTTTCCTGCAGCACTTCATCTAGTCTCACGCCTATGAAGGTGGCTGTGTCACTTCCCTTTCCCAGGTGGTGACTGACTGTGGGGTCTAGGATCCCTTGTCGGGATTTGATCTCAGATCTGTGTTCCTGGAAAGCCATGTGGATTTCCACTCTCTCCCAGCTCACTGTATTGAGCAAGTTACACTAACTCCCCACTGCCCCATTCCCATACCGGGGCTCAGAGATGTTGGCTGCAGGCCCTGTTGTGCTTTTTTTGGTAAACTTTCTGGTGAGCAGCGGCCCAAGCGGGCAGGCCTCCTGGTCCCTCACTGCACATAGCACCTCTGCCCAGGACACAGCGTGCCCAGCATGCGCCAGCCCGCCCGCCTGCTCATGCCCTCACCCCTGGTCCACTGTGGCCTTCATCTCCTGTGCACTTTCCTGATTGTCAAGGACAGGAATTGGATGTTGGGGAAGGAGGGATTATTGTATTGACCCATGAACATGTTCCAGCAAAAACAGAGGAAGTTTGCCCATGGCAGGTGGGTGTGTATATTTGGAAAGTCGGGGGGTGGTGGTGGTGGTATTTTCTGTCTTTCTCAGGCTGGCACATTCTGCCTGCATGGAGGCATTTTGTAGCCAGCACTGGTTGTAAGCTGGGGATTCCCCTAATTCATATGTCTCCATTAGACCTTCAGGGTCAGTGCTTTTTCTAAATTTCTCAGAGAAGCCCAGCCATGACAGGAGTGTGGGGCGGGTGTGCAGCCACGCTCCAAGAACCTGCTGCCGACCAGCCGTCATGTACGCTAGACAGCCCACAGCAGGCCCCTGGTTTCTCCTCCCCCACCGCCACTGCAAGCGCTTTGCCAGAACAGGCTAGGAGTCTCTCCAGGTTATAACCTCTTTCCAGGCTTCTGGAGGGGTCTGTCCCCACCAGAGGCCCCAGGGAGAAGTGGGAAGGCCTGAGGCTCCTCAGTGACAGCCACTTAACTCATGTCTTCATGCAGTGTGGGAGCGCTGATCGCCCCCAGCAGTAGCTGGGACAGTAATTACTCTGCGCTATCTTTGCGTCATTGATTAATGATCCCCAGAACCCCAAACACATTTCTCTGCAAATAGCTCCATTTGACATGAGAAGCAGTATACTCAGTGCATGTTAATTGTGGGTCGAGTCAACCCTTGTGCCTTTGGGGGCAATCCTCTGTACCCCGCCACCTAAGCTGCTCTTAGAGCCGAGGCTCCCCTTGGCAAAATGGGCTTCCAGAGTCCATTCCAGAGTCAGAACTCAAGTGACAGTTGATTTCGCTGTTGCTATTCTCTTTAAGTACATGAAAAACTAAAATTATTTTTTATACAAACTCAGTGTATCATATTAGCTTGCGGTTGCTTGCAAGGAATCAGGTCAAAGGGAGTTATTTTTGCTCTGGACAGCAGAGAACAGCATCAAGCTCTTCCCAGGTATTTTAAGATGAGGCCATTTCTGGAAAGTGAAGAAGTGTGTTAACTTGTGCAGGTGGTAACTTCCCGTGTAGGTGAACGGCCAGGACTGGCTTTCAAAGATGCAGACTGTGTATGTCCCTACTTAACACCTTCAGTGACTCTACTTGGCATCCTTTGTGCTCCAGGCCACTCCCAAGCTGACCCTGCACTTCCCTGGGCTTGTCTCCCTGACCCTTATGTGTATACACACACACACACACACACACACACACTCTCACACTGACTTCTGACTCTAATTGTACACAACTACTTACAAACATGTCCAGACATGTCCAGCCAGTTTAAGACTTTGTGTCTTGGGATGCTTCTCCCGGGTTTTATCCTCTTTACTCCTAATTCCAACCTTGGGGATGCCTCCTTGGGGACCACTTCTGTGATGTCAGCCCTGCCCTCTCTCTCACCCCTGTATGGGCCAGATAGCCCCCGCTGTGTCCTGAGTGCTCGTACCCCGCCCCCCAGCCACGCCATGCTGGGACAGTTGATACTCTCTCTCCGTTAGACCATGAGCATGGTCAAGGTGTGTTTTGTTGGCCTCTGCGCCTAACAGTGCATGGGACACACAGCGAATATTCAGTGCAGATCTGGGAAAGGAATGCAGGAACGAATGAATGGGTTACGAGCAATGTGCTGATGGGAGACGAGATCTCATGGTTCATCGCCTCGCTGGTGTCCAGAGTCAGTTTCTTGAAGTATGGTCTTCGAGACCCGCATCAGAATCATCCAGGCTGCTTATTAAAATGCAGGTTCCAGGTCCCACTCCATGCCTGCTGCCCCAGAACCCCTGCGAATGTGGCCTGGGAATATGAACTTTAGCAAGCTGCCCAGGTGATTCTCATTCATTCTCTTTGAATAAGTGCCCAAGATCCCCAAGTCCAGGTTTTACAATTTCCAGAGCTACTCTAGCTAGAAATGTGCTCTGGTTTCAGTCAGCCACCAATGAGCAATCCTTAGTAAAGGCAGCTTCCCTGGACTCTGTGTTTTGAACAGTCCTCAGTATGTTTCACTTACGCCGGTGCAATCTCTGTCCTTTCCATCTGCTCTGGTCTGAGGGGCAGTGAGAGGCTGAGAGGCTCTGCCGTTTGCAGGCTTGTCTGTGGAAGTGGCACGTGCAGGCAGGCAGGGGGCATCCCCGCTCCTTGTCTCTGCCTGAAAAGACGAGCTGCTGTAACAACCCATGCATTCTATTTCTTCTCAGATTTGCCTAATTTATATAAAAATCGTATCTCTTTATTGTTTCTTGATACCTTTCTTGATCACTAAGATGACCAAATGCTCCATTTAAAAGTGATCGAGGTGCCAGAGTTCACAGGTAGCCAACATAAATGGAATTTATATAGTCTCTCTCCTTATTATACTTAACTTTTTAATGGCAATTGGTACATTTTTGAAAAATTAAAATACTTACTCCATATGCCAGTAGAACAGAATGCATCGATAGCAGGGTGTAGGCAAGCAGAAGAACACAGCGTACGCAGCAGCTCTGTTCTGGGTATCTTATTGGATGGCTGTGCATCTGCATCTCACTTTTTCTGCTCGTTGAATTAGCCATTACACTGACTTGCAGACGAATAATGCTGGAAGAACTTCAGAGGGCCTCCAGCCGACCTTCCCCTTTTGCAGATATGCACACTAAAGCCTGACTGTAGGAGAACATGCTGGCAAGGGGCTGCCATGGGATGTCCCAGCCAATTGTTGCCCCTGTAGCTTTAGCTCTGGGATTTCGGGATTCCCAGCCAACCTGTTCCTTATCATGAACGGGGCCAGGTGTGGCCACGTACTTTGTGATCCACTTGCCAGAATCGATGATACATCATCTAGCATACCTCAAAATAATTCTATCTCTGAAGCAGAAGAGCCTCCCTTTTTAAAGTGATCAATAGGGCGCCTGGGTGGCTCAGTGGTTTAAGCCTCTGCCTTCGGCTCGGGTCATGGTCTCAGGGTCCTGGGATCAAGCCCCACGTCGGTCTTTCTGCTCAGCAGGGAATCTGCTTCCTCCTCTCTCTGCCTGCCTCTCTGCCTACTTGTGATCTCTGTCAAATAAATACAATCTTAAAAAAAAAAAACAAAAAAAAATCTTTAAAGTGATCAATAGAATCATGGCATGAGGGATTTCTTAACCATGAGTAAACTTGGGAGCCAGCCCTCCCAGGGTTAATTTAAATGGAAGAGCAGGTAAGAGTTCACTTAGGTTCATTTTTTAGTTTTCAAAATGCCATTCTTTTCCAGCAGAATCAATTCTTAAGCTATTAACCCAGCTCTCACCAGACATTTTTCTCGTGGTTTGGTTTATTCTGGTTGTTACTTAATTATCCCCAAAGGAAAACACCAGGGGCTCGTAGGAATGTGCTCCAGCCCCCGCTGTGGGCACCATAGAAGGTGGGTGAGGGCGGGGCTTCACAGGGAAGGGGGAGGCTTGGAGGTACACAGGCTGGGGCTGGTGCCGGGGCTGTCTCGGCCCCGCTGTGTGACCCTGGGGATGAGGTCTAATAAGAGTGAGGCCACTCTCTAAGAAGGGATTTGGAAGGACCTCCAAGGTGAGCCATTTAAAGGAAAAAACCAGATGCAGAACAGTGAGCATATGAATATGCTGTATGTTTAAAATAGAAAGGACATATAAACATCTAATGTATTCACTGAATCTCTTTGTGTGGATAGTGGATACACTGTAGGAGGCGTCTGACTTTTCCCGACCCTCAGACTCTCCAGCTAGGCTGGAGAATTAAGTTGACAGAAGAGAGACCAACAGGATCATACAGATTTTACTTTTATAGGTATGTGGGTGTCTTTCTTCACAGGAAAATGAAGAACCCAAAGGGGTTGGGCCTAAGTGCTTAAGTTGAACAAAGTGTAGTCATTGTGAAAAAGTACCCAAAGTGTACAGGGAGGCTGAAGGGAGGTTCGTCCAACTGGGTTTATTTGTACAATTTTCTCTAGGTCTGACCTCTCTGTCTCTGGTGCTGAGAATGTTCTTTTCCTCCTAACAGAAGGAGGGCATTTTTCACCTGGGAGTTTTATCTCCTGCTTCCACACCCCCCCAAAATAAAATAAAATAAAGGGGGGAGGTAAATCAGAGTGCCCTTCCTGTACCTGCTGTTTTTTGAGTGTCTTTGACTCAAAATAGTCATGGCAAAGTGGCATATTTTGGGGGGGCGCTTATCTGCTCTCCTTCAATACAATAAAGTAGTGACGGTGCTTGTCTGTGGGGAAGGCTTTCGGGGAAGCAGGAGGGCTCCACTCAAATGCCTGACTCCCAAAGTAGACGTGTGTCCTCAGTCATTCCTATTATTATTGGTATTACCGGTTTTGCAGTTGTCTGGTACAGTTCTTGTTCATTCCACCCCTTTCTCTTAGATCCCCTACTTCTCTCCTTCCTCCCACTTGTCTCTGCCTCCACACCCCAAGCCATCTTTCTTCCAGTGGACCACAGAAATAGCCACATGACTGATCACATTCCCTCCACTCTTGGCTCTTTCTGATCTACTTTGCACCCAGCAGCCAGGGTCCCCTTTCAGAAACGACCCCTCCCACAGCTTCCTGTTGCAATGAGCATAGAGCCCACTGGCCTCACCAAGACATCCCAAGCACCCCCACCCCCAGATCTAAGCATGCCTACTTCTCAACTCCATCTCCGCTTCTGTGACCTATTTTCTGCTCCCCATATCTGCCTTTCCTGACTCTAAGCTCTGTATTGAATGCTCTTTTCTCCTCAAATGCTCTCTGAGTTTTCCATGGCTGCCCCATTTCCATCCATCAGGTCTTAGAGTTTATCTAAAATATCGTCCCTTCTAAACTTCTCTATTCCTTATTGTGATCATCCTAGTTTTCCTCTCTCAGCACACATGACAGTTTGCTATGGTTTATTGGCTGACATGCATCCTTACTATCCATCTTCCCCTACTGGATTTTAAGCCCCATGAGGGTAAGGGTCTTGTTTATCTTGTCCATCCCTCTATCTCTGAAGCCCAGCTCAGGGCCTGGCATGTAGTAGCAGCTGAGTGCAAACTTTTGAACAGATGACTGTTGGGATGAATGAACAAATTTAGAAATGAGTCCACGGGGAACTCCGGCTCTGCAGTGGACGTGAGGGCTAGCTCCTCCGACAAAGTGGGTGCAGGAGAGGCCAGGGGAACCAGCTGCCTTCAGGAGGCTTGGGTTTTAGGTACCATGGCTCTTAGCTAGTCTCTGCTTAGGAAAAATAGTTCAGAGATGACGGTGGGCAATGCTTATCTTGGAACAAAAAACCCTTGGCACATCTTCACTTTCCGGCCTTGGCCCTGACAACCAATTCCATTAGATGCACGAGTTGGAAAACTGGCATTCAAGTCCTGCTTTCCAGATTCCATCAGTGCAGTCCCAGTATTGTTCCCAACAGTGAGCAGGGGGCTTAGCTTTAATTACAGGCTCTGCCACTTACTAGGTGACTGATCTTTGGTAAGACTCTTATCTCTGGGACTTTTTTTTTCCTCCCCAATAGTAAAACCTCCCATCCCTGATTATAAGAATTATGTTGGTTAGCATGTGTAAAATGTTTACAGTGGTTGTATGCTAGATAGTAAACAAACAAACAAAAAAATCAATTCCTCTTTTGTGTAACTGGAAGTAGCACAGAATTAACCCTGAGAAAATGCTGGCCTTGGCCTTACTCTTAGTCCGTTTGGGGTCCTGTCATCTGGAATTCATTGATTCCCTCACTTGTTCAGAGATTTATTCCATGTAAACAACCACTGAGTCCTTACTTCATGCAGAAATCCAGGTCATACCAAGACACAGGTCAGGCTCCCTGGGAAGCCAGCTATGGGCCAGAGATGTGCACGAGGGATATTCCCTGCGAGTGACAGTCACAGGGTCGTGCAGAAGGAGAAGTGCAACTCTGAGGCAGTCTCAGCCAAGGCCTCAGGTGATGCCATGAGAGCTGTAGGTGTGGGGTGGGACTGGGGCACAGGGTGACTCTTCTTACCCTGCAGGGGCCAGTTGTTGGGTAGAGACAGCCACTGGGAAGGGGGCGTGGCCTGCAGCCGGGCATTCTCTTTAGCACAGGTGATTGTGGAAAGCTACCAGAATTTCCAGCCACTGAGAGAATGAACTTGGTCTGAAAGGAGGGATCTGGGGGAGCACGTGCCTCCTTTGTGTACATCTGGACTAGCCTTGGCCTTGCAGAGGCAGCAGGGCCAGTCTTACACTTGTGGTGCTGGACAGGCATGCTCCAGTCCTGGTACAGCCACTTAGCTAGCCCCCGACAAGCTCCATCACCTGTGTCATGGAGGGATGCCTGGTACCCTGAAAACGCTTTCTGCTGTTAACTACAGAAGTTTTGCTTGGTTGTGGAGGGGTTTAAAGTAAGAGGACGATGGTCAGTGTGCTCAGTACAGCCATAAACACTCACCCACGTGTCTTGGTAGGGGTGGGGGTGGCCGTGGGTAATTCAAATAACAAGACAGTGGTTTTGGTGGAGAAGGGCCGCTGAGGCTGCGATGAGCAGGGCAGCTCTCAGGCAGTGGCTCCGTCCCTCTAACAAGGAGCTGCTCTCACCTCCAGACCCTCAGTGGGCGCCTGCTCGCTGCCCTCATGCCCTCCGTAGGAATGATGGGCATGCTTCACACGCACACAGACTGACTCTGGCACTGTCTCCCTCCAGGTGACACAGAAGTACTCCCTGGTGATCGTGCAAGGCCATCTGGTCTCCGAAGGGGTCCTACTCTTCGGCCACCAGCACTTCTACATCTGCGAGAACTTCACACTCTCTCCCGTGGGGGATGTCTACTGTACGCGCCACTGCTTATCCAAGTGAGTTCCCGACTTCTCCCGCAGACTCTTTGCAGAGCCTCAACTTCCTTCGCAGCCACTCCTACTCCTACCCCTCCCACCTTGGTGTTACTGTGGGCTTCGCTTTGGGCCTGAAACTGAACCATGAGAAAAAGCAGAAGAACCTTAAGACATGGGCATCCCTGACCGTGGTTTCCCAAAGCTAAAATCCAGCGTGGGTAACAAGGAGGCAGCTCCTCATGCTTCATGAGACACGGAATGCACGAGGGGGATACAAGACAAGGGGGATCTGTTCTTAGGTTGTTTGGGTAACTGGAGCCAGTCCCACCAGCGTATGCATTCAGCAGATTATTGACTGACCATTCTGCGGGAAGTACCACACTCTCCCCCTCATGCTGAGTGAGGCACATGAGGGCACAGGGCAGCACAAGCAGGTGCTTTTGGAAAGAGTTTGGAGCGTACTGTTTTCATGGGACAGAGTATATGTCATGGGAGGACTCTTCTGGGCTCACAGTTGATGAAATAAGGCTTGTGTGCTGAGCGAGAACCCCTGGAAGACATGGGCTGAGATCTGGGTTTGGAAGGATGGATGAGATTTGGGTAGAAATTTGAAGAGACATTTTTTTTACACCAACTAGTACCACAAGTCTTTGGCAGGAAATTCAGAGATTCTTCTTTATAATCAAGTATATTTGTTCTATTGGGTTCGGGTAGCTCTCATTGATTAATCCTCTTGTGTTTACAAAATACAACCACCCAAAATCCAAGTGACTGTGTTCACACCTTTGCTAGGACTTCAGTGGTCAGGTCATATGCTTCCTGGATCATCATATGTGAATAGATTTGGATGAAGATATCTTGATTTTTCTGACTAGCAAAGATTCACATGATGACAAGAGAACCTCTTAACCCAATGACTAATATCAAGTCACCTTCATCTCCATTGCTAGTTTAGTAGGTTTATAGTAGGGCCGGAGATTTTAACGAGTTCTCAGCTGACGCTGATGCTACTGGTCTGGGACCACATTTGGGGGACCACATTTTGAGAACCACTATAACTCCTAACCTGCCAATAACTAAGAATATCAACGCCTGGTTGTCATATCAATTCCAGCCTATGGCAGGAAGCAAGAGTTTAAGGAGTTCCGAAGAAGAGTATGTCAGCTCACTCTCCCTTGATTAAGATTTGCTCTAAAATGCTTGGCCTTTTTTTTCCTGCTAATTTCCATCTTTTATTCATACCAAATATTCCCCCATTGCTGTGAGTCTTCTGTGCTCTTCCAAGGCAGGAGGAGCCTAATTAATACTTGGCATGTGCATCCCATCTTATTGCTCATGTTTTATTGATACTGATCAATATGGACGATGGGTCTGTAGACTTGCCTTTCTGAGAGCCGATGAAAGCTTTCTACTCTTACCTCTATGCATGGAATGCCCATGTAATGACTTATAGAATCCATTGCTTCACTCTCCACCTCTGGTTTAAATCGAGTTAGTGTTAGATAAGATCTTATTGATTAGGTAAATTGTGTTTATGAGGAGCATCTAATCCTGATCAAACTGACTATCTCTGCACTTTTACTAGAAGCCCTGTTTTCAGGCTGTATGGACACACTTGATTTGCAGAGACAAAGGAGACCTCCCGTGTCTGGAAATGTACTTCTCTGGAAAGCAAGCAGGAGAGGAGTGAGAACAAATGACTATCCTGGAGTGTCATTTGGGAATTGCTTAGGTGATTTTAGTCACCGGCCCTCAGAGAAGTATTTGTTAATCAGACAGTGCTTTCTAGCTGAGGTCTTGTCTGCTGCCCTAAGAAACTGCCAGCTCTCATGAAGATGTGGTTCTCAGAGACTGGCTATTAGATCATGTCAGATCAATGGGGATTAAGTCTTATTTTGACCACGGAGACTAAGGAAGATACATAAATAAGCCAGTTAAAAATAAAGCTAACGCAACCCTGAAATGTCTCTCTAAAAGACTGCCATCAAATTAAGTAGAGTTGAGCACTAGACCTTGAAAGAGGCTCTCTGATGCACCATAAAAATATCCCAAATAGAACTCAGGAGCAGTGCAAATCCTCCAGCATTGATTGCACTTGTGTGCTTTGGAACTTTCCTCAGAAAGTAAGAACTTTTCCAGAAGGTTTATGTTGCCTTCAGTGAGATCGTCTGTTGCTTAAATAGAAGGACTGTACTTGTTTCCTAAGGCTGGATAACAAAGTACCCAAACCTGGGTGGCTGAAAAAAACAAATTAATTGTCTCCCGGTTTGGGAGACGAGAAGTCCAAAATCAAGGCGTTGCCAGGCCGTGGTCTCTCCACAGCTCTAGGGGAAGATCCTTCCCAGCAACTTCTAGCTTCTGGTGTGTCCCTGTAGCCCTCAATCTTTCGTGCCTTGTAGACACATCACCCCAGTCATGGCCGCCTTCTCTCTGTGTGTCTTCACAAGATCTTCCCCCTGGGGTGTGTCTGTGTCCAAATTTCCCCTTTATTTAAGGATGCCAGTCCTGTTGCATTAGGACCAAGTACCCTATTTCTTAAAAAAAAAAAAAAAAGTCACATTCTGATGTACTGGGGATTTAGGACTTCAACATATCCTTCTTGGAGGACACTACTCTATCCAAAATAGTGTCAGGCAAGCTCACAAGATACAACATTGGATTCATTTTGTGAGAATCCAAGCCATCCAGCTGGTATTTTGTGATAGGGTGCTTATAATCAGATGTTTTCTCCACATTAGTCAGCAGTTCTGAAGCACCATTGCTCCGTTTAATTTGATTCAACAAATCCTGACTGGACAACTATACTGTGCCAGGCACTGTGATAGACTCTATAGACACAAAGAGTCTGGTAAAAAGTTTGTGATCCAGTGGCTGATTCTGGATTAAAATTACAGGTATAAATTCTGACAACAATTGGATAACCCCAGAAATAATTTCAAATATTTTAGTCTGAAATCCCCACCTTGACTCTCAAAGACCAGGTCAACCAATGTGATTATCACTTAGTTTAGTGTGGTTTCCCTAGTTAAGAATATTAAAAATTATACTATGCCCACTCTGGAAGACTTACATATATCATGAGAGCTGTCAAGCAAAAGAGCTGTAAGCACCAACCTATGGGCACAGCTCTACCTAAAGAAGAACGTAAACCAGTTTCTCCTTTCCGTTCATTGACCTTAAGTGCTTGAATTCTGACTTAATGTGCAGAACACATTGAATACAGCATTGGCCAAGAGACCCAGTCACAGCTCTGTCCGACTAACGCTACATAAGACAGAACTCCACTTTGGACTTACATCAGTGAGCTTAATAATGTTTTGTACAGTTTAATCTTACTGAGCATTTGGGTCTGTGTGAGCATTCCTGCCCAATATGGTTATTCCATCTCTGCAAGTAGGAGAAAAATGGGTGCATTTCCTCCTAAAAGCTCCTGCCTAAAAGCATTTTCCAGAATATTCTTCCTCATGTCACCAATGTGTCTGAATGCTGGGTTGTGGGATCAGTCAGCAGAGAGTCTGCTGACAGGAGGGAGCTCACGGGGAGAGCTCTGTAAAAGCCAGCAGGCCTTTCTGCATGAGAGGAGAAAAGGTGTTAGTGAATGAGCTTGGATTTTAGAGTCTGAGGACCCGGGTTTGAATCCAGTTCCACATGACCTTGGAAAAGTCATTTCTTCTCTTCACTGACCTGGGTGATAGACCCATGTCTCTGCCACTGCCGGGCAGCATGGCACAGAGGCCTAGTGGCCAGCTCTGCAGGCCGGGTGAGGAGGGCCCCCTTGGACCTGGGGTGGGGAGGAGACAGGATGCCAGCTTCTCACCCATTCCCGCTACCTTGTGCGGGCACAGGGGCTCTCCCAGCTCTTGGCTTCTTGGATCTGTGGTTGATAACGCAGGCTTCTTGAGGGCTGAGGTGACCGGGGGCGGCCGTGGGGGAGGGCCTCCAGTTCTCAAGTCCCGAAAGGGCATTTGACCAGAGCTTTTGCAGCCATGTACAGTTTAAATTTGCTACATCACTCAGAAGCAAGTCTGTAACTGAAATCAGTCTTGTTAAGTCCCTGCTCATGGGTGGTGAAAAGCTTGATCTGGTTCCCTAAAGGTGTTTCCGTTACTCCCAGTGCACGAACTGTCCTCTTTGGGGTGAACCTGAGCCTAGTTCATGCTGCTTCCTTTCTCCCCTCTCCCTTTCTTCCCAAGGGGAGTCATTCTGCCCTCTGAGAGGGCTCCTGGCTCGGGGCCAGCGCTGTGGGGGCAACGGCCGATGCTGTGGCCAGTGTCCTGCAGCCCGCCGCACATGTCTCTGGGGCTCGGGGGTGGCCGGGCCACCGCAGGCCCCACGCTGCTGAAGCCACACTGAACACAGGCTTTTTAGGGAGGCCCTTCCTCTTTCTGTCCTTGCCTTCTGGCCTGACATTTCTCCATGCATAAAGGAGTCTTTCACTCTTCCCCCCTTTGACCCATGTTTGACCCTTGTGCCCAGAGAAACTTCTTACACTCACGCCCCACCTTGTGCCACTGTCCACCCTGGAGGCTGTCCCCTCGTCTGATGATACTGCGCCACACCCTGCTCCCGGGCAGGCTGGCAGAGGCAACGGGTCAGCGGGGCTGGCCCCCCTAGCTGGCAGTGACGACAGCCCTCCGCCCACGGTGTCTCCAGACCCATGGTGGGGCTGTGGGGCCAGGAGGGGAGCAAGCCCTCCACACGGCCTCTCACTGTTTGTCCTGTTTCCTTTCCAGCATCAGTGATCCATTCATCTTCAACATGTGTAGCAAAGACAGGTCCTCCGACCATTACTCGTGCCAGAGTCACAGCTACAGGGACCTCCGGGAGCTCCGGCAGGCTCGATTCCTGCTGCAGGTATGCCCTGGGGAGGGGGCAGGAGGGACACCAGCTTCTTAAGGCACAGGTGGTCCAGCTGCCAGTGAGGCCCCATCGGACTGTGAGGGACACTCTCCGTGACCCCTTTCACACCTGTGCAGAGCCCAGTGCCCTTTGGGACACATCTTCGAGTGTGACTTGTGTTGTGCCCGGTGTCCCGGTTGGCAGGTTTGATGTCTGCTGCCCTCGCTCCCTGCTTCACAGCTCCCTGCTACTTGGCTGTTGGAACCTTCTCTCTCTTGCTGCATCATTTAGAACCCAGCCTCTTTGCTTTATTTTCCCCTTGATGTGCTCCAGAGTGGCCTTGGAGATTCTAGAATATTCGGGACAGGGCAGCTCCACTGCCCCACGGCAGGGCGGATAACTCGAGTCCAGGGTCAGCCTACCTGTCTGAGGGTGCGGACCGCCTCTGCTGACCTCTGCCCCTGCCCTTTGCCCTCCCCATGGCCAAACCCAAACTCCAAACGCCTGGGCATTTCCTGGGCCAAGTGGTTTGGAGATCTCCTGACTGTCCCCTCCAACCAGGCTCCCAGGGCTTCACCCAGTGCCTCCAAGGGCTCACCAGGGGTTAGAGGAGCCCGTTCCCTTCAGAGGCAGGGATCTGCCACCAGATAGGCACAACCTAAGGCTTCTCACTTGAGTTGTAAGGGGAGAGCCCCTGCTGGCCTCGGACACCCCTGGCCTCCCCCAGCCCAGCCTGACTGGTAACGAAGCTGCATGTGTGTCCAGAGGCCTCCCAGGTGCAGGCAGAGGAAGAGATGAGAGACCACTCTTGGAGTGGGGAGGGGCCCCAAGCTCTCCTCTACCCTTTCTGTAAGGTTTCTGCTCTGCTAAGGCCAACAGGGGGACAGGGTTTGGCCCTAATCAACCTAGCCATAAGAGTGTTTTGTTGGTAAATGTCTTTGAGTCTATAATTCATCATGGAATCCTCCTTCTGGGGGGGGGGGCTCCTTACAATTATCTGACAGTGAGGCTCAGGCAGGCTCATTCTAGAAAGGATCCACAAGCTGCTGGAGTCCGACCAGCCCTCTTCCTCCCTCCCCACTGATTTTGTCCACAGAGTGTTGGTTTTCATCTTGCCTGACCTTAGTGAGCTTCTTTGCAAGGACAGTGAGTGAGAAGGGGACCATTGGAGGAAGCCCTGCTCCGAGGGTTCTGGGCAGTGTGACCAGCATGGGCCTCGTCCTGACCGCAGCAACGACATTTTGTGTCTTCCAGCATTACATGGATAGTGCTCAGCACATGTTTTGGCACATTTAAGTACTCAAAATTATTATTTTATGACTATGCCTACCTTACAGGTTATATGTAGTAATACATAGGTATCCGCAAGCGAGTTTCTTCCCCCGGTGCCCCTCAGTAAACAGTGATGGTTTCCAGATGTTTGGTTATTGGCCTGACAGTAGTGGGAGGGATAAATGGGAGGGCGTGTGAGCATTGGGGGTGGGATTTGGGGGCAGGAAGAGCTTTGTGAGCAAGACCCCCATTTCTCTTAGGTTCTCCCAGGAGAAAGTCAGATCTTGGCTACTCAGGGTTTCCAGGAGAAACCATTACATCTGCCTTGATCATCTGTTTTGCACAGTGCTTAGATTTCTAGTCGCAGAAAATACCCGAAGCTCCCACGTGCACCCCCAGCCGGAGGGGGTTGCATTATCATCATAGACAATTTGCCTCTGTTCAGGAGCCTAGTGAACTGGACTTTGAGAGCTCCCTTCCAGCCAGGTGGAAGCAGGTGACTCTGATGCAGCAACCCCCCTGTGCCTCTGTGCCCGGGCCTCACCCCTGCCTCCAGCCCTGGGAATTCTCTCCCGGACCCCATCTCATCCCCGAGCCTCATCCTCCATGCAGGCTCTCTCCGTGGCTGTTCCAAATATGCTATTCACACAGCTTGGAATAGAAGGAAGGGAGACAGGGAGGGAGGAGAGAAAGGAAAAAGAGAGTATGTAGAGTTCATTTTGACATTAAACAAATACCCTTGCTAGGTCAACAAGACCACAACAGATTGGCTTGCAAAATGACCTGGGCAAAGCACCCTGTGCCTGCAGGTCTGTGGGTCAGCTGCCCAGCTTGTGAGCTGCCCAGCTCGTGAGCTGCACATGCCCCCCAGCCAGTTCCCCTAATGTTTCTGATAGGGTGACTCTCTGGTTCAGGAAACCAAACTTGTGAAAGTGTCTGAAGGTATTGCCGGGCCCTTTCCTCCCTCTGTCTGTTCCTGGCTTATCCTGGGAGTGGGGCTCTTGCTTTCTGCTCAGTCAAAGGAAGTCTGAGGCCCCCTGCTCTCCTGCTCATTCTGAGGGGACTCCCCTCATCACTGTCACCAAGGAGGTTAGAAGAACCAACTAGGAAGGGTTGTCTGACACAGAGAGCCAAATGACCCCTGGCTAGAGGCTCTGTGGCCTGGGGTCCCTCCATTCCAGGCAACTTCAGCAGCAGTGAAAGGGGTTTCTCTTTATAGGACATAGCTCTGGAGCTCTTTTTCCAAAATGGATATTCCAAGTTTCTTGTCTTTCACAACAACGATCGGAATAAGGTCTTCAAAAGGTAAGGGTTTAAAAATCCTCCTCTAAGAAAACTGATCATGAACTGATTGCAGAGCAGACATGGCTCTGTTCTGTTCTCAGGAGCACTATTTGCAACCCACAGCAAGCAGGATTTAGGTCAGACACAGGAAGGACTTACTGACCTACAGAGCTATTAAACCATGGAACCAAGTACAGAAAAAGAAGCAGAAGTGCCTTCCCCAAATCCTGGGAAACAGGCTCCATTTCATGGACTGAAGTAGTTTAGGACAGTAATGACTAAAGAGGGAAGAACATGTGCAGACACAACACATTTAAGAAGCTGGCTGTTTAATAGGCCTTCCAGAATCTTCTGGCTTTGTTTTTTTATTTTTCCAAATAATTTTTTTGGCTTAATTTTTCTTTTTGATCCCAGTTGCCAATTTTAGTTGCTCCAATTTCGTATTTCACTGGAAAGAATTCCAAACAACTGATTTCCCACTTTTTCATGGAACATCTTTTTTTCGTAAAGAGAGATGCCTGCTGTTTTTGTTGAACTTCTTTCTCCAAATAGATGAATCAATCTAAGAAGTTTAAGCTAGGGTTTAAATGTTTTGAGACTAATGGTTATTTTTTTCGGCACTATTAAAGTTACAGACAGACTGATTTGTGTAGAATCTAGAAGGGCCAGAAAGAAAAGGAGGTTCCTAGCCATAGACAGAAAACACAGAAGGCAGATCGACAGAAGGGGCAGTTCAGCTTCACTTGGGGCTGGAAGTTCTGAGGTGATTTGTGACATCCCCATTTTGAGCTCAGAGGTTCTAGCCTTGCCTTCCTGTTGGCCCTGGCCAGTAGCTGGCATCAGGACCAGCTGCTGGGACCAAAGGGCAGGACCAGTGTGAAGATGACTCCCGCTGAGAGGCTGTTGCCCCAGCTCTGGGCGCATCTCCATTGCCTGTGGGCCTTCCTCTGAGTTGCTTCCAAGGAAGACTGTTATATGGCCTCCTAAGGCTTTCTTCAAGTTCTATTTTAGACCAAACCGAAGAAGTACACAGGCAATGTGGAACCTCTCGTCCGTTTCCCCCTGTGGTTTCTGTGTGTTAAACACAGTTTTTCAGTTAATCTAGAAGTTTTATTTTTTTAAAGATTTTATTTATGTATTTATTTGACAGGGAGAGAGAGATCACAAGTAGGCAGAGAGGCAGGCAGAGAAAGAAGGGAAGCAGGCTCCCTGCTGAGCAGAGATCCTGATGCCGGGCTCGATCCCGGGACCCTGAGATCATGACCCGAGCCACAGGCAGAGGTTTAAACCACTGAGCCACCCAGGCGCCCCTAGAAGTTTTATACATCCTTGGCTCAGGCAGTGAATGTTGGCCAAACCATACCCAACCCTGCCTCAAGGAGCCTTAAATTAGATGGGATTTTCAGTGGTTGCTGAAGTTGGCAACAGAATTGTCGAGTGCCTGGCGCGGCCTGCCAACGTGCAGATTGTTTTATTGTTACCATTTTTATTAAGACTGGAGTGTATAATGACAGCATGTCTCAGAGGTACACCCGGGTCTGGGGTTCATGACCTGGGTGACAGGTTGGGATGTGGGGGGGGGGCAAGTATGCACCCTCCCTCTGGACTGGCACCAAAAATGTCTCCCTCGTGGTAGAAGACTCTTGACTGCTGCTGGAATGATCCTTTCCTTTTCGTTTAGCTTCTGCTCCTTCCAACCCACCTTGAAGGGGAAAGGCGTCACAGAGGACCCCCTCAGTCTAAGGTAAGGGCGCGGGCAGGCGTCAAGCTATGCTCTCTGGACATGGCGCTGGCCTTGCTTTGATTGCCTTCATTTGTCTGATCCTATGGTGAAGAAGTCATGCAAAGAGCACATCTATCTACCTTCCCCTTCATTTTGCTGTCTCCCATCCTCATCCTCTCACCCTCTTTCTGCAGCTGCTTCTGTCAATTAAACCTCTACAAGTGGAACTTGAAATTCCATGGGCTCTTTGACTTTTTCAGACCAAAATGCAAGCAGCTGCCCTCTGCCCTTGGTGGGCAGGGCAGGTTGCCTGGTGTGGTGTCCACGCAGGCCCAGCCTTGGGTGTCAGGCCCCTGGGCAGGGGCTGCGAGCGGTCCCGGCTCTGTCCTTCCTTTGTGAGACTCTCCGAAAGCTTAGAAGCTCAGTTAGCAGAGGGTGGAATGGGCGTCAGATATTAACTCATGAATCTGTGATATGGAGCACCTTGCCAGGGAATGACATGCTTCTAGCCTCCTCCCACGGCCGCCTTTAACAAGTACCCGGTTCTCTGGATGGCTCATTTGGGATTGGTAAGTGCTTTTATTTCAATTAACAATGAAATGAGAAGAGATGGTTGCTGGTGTTTCTCTGGGAGTTTATGTTGAGAGGGGTATCCCCAGGAGATTCGAAGTATTTATAATAAAAATATATATATTTTATAATGACTGTGGAACAGGTACCGCCAAGTCATTCGTGGCAATTTATCAATGGCGTGTTGCTTGTGGCGGTTGCTGCTTGATAGAGCAGCGAGCGGCCAGCATCTTCCCTGTCCTCACTGTGTGTGCATTTTCTCGAGGCAGGTAGAAGGAGGCAATGTCGATGAGTGAAATACAAAGCATATTAGATAATCAGTATAAAAAACAAAGTAGGTAGAGGCATGGGTTGAAATCTTAGGATGGTAAGGGAAACCCTCACCCAGAAAGCAATATTTGGATTCAGCTGTGAACAAAGTGGGGAGGCAAGCTTGCAGATCACCGGGGAAAGAGCATTTCAGGCTGAGGGAAGAGCAAAGGAAAGGCCATGGGTGGGGGGTGGGGAGCACAGTGGGCTCAGCTGAGGCCAGAGTGCTTGAGGTGCAGGGAAGAGACATCTGGGAGAGAGGGAGCAGGGGCTAGTTCATGCAAGCCTCGGGGCTCCTGGTGATGACATTGGGTTTTACTCTGAATAAGTGGACAGTATTGAAGGAATGCTGGGACCTACCTTATAAAAGAATCACTCTGGCTTCTGTGTCAAGAGTAAGTATAGTAGGTCAAAGGCAGAAGTGGGAATCCACTTAGGAGGCTTTGGCAATAATGCAGCTGAGATGGTGATGGCTTGGATCAAGGTTGGGGGGCACAAAGATGGCATGGTGTGCCCTGTTTATGGACACATTTTGAAGCCATGTATGCTGGCATTTGTTGAGAAATTAAGTGGTGTGTGTGTGTGTATGTGTGTGTGTGTGTGTGAGAGAGAGAGAGAGAGAGGGAGAGAGAGAGAGAGAGAGAGCGCACACTTAAAGATAAGACCAAGGATTTAGCTTGAACAAGTGGAAAATAGGATGGAAAGACTGCAGGAAGAACTACTTCAGGTTGTGGTGGATAGCAGGAGCTCAGTCTGGAACATGATAACTTTGAGATGGCTGCCCAACATCAAGGTGGAGATATCATGTAAACCAGGGGGTATGTAAACCTAGAATTTAAGGAAGAGGTCCAGTTGAGATAGAAATTTGGCAGAGTATTTAAAGCCTTGAACCTGGCTAAGATCACCAAGAGGAAGAGTCCACATGGAAAAGAGGTCTAAGGATTTCGCCTTGGGATATGCCAACCTTTAGAAGTTAAGGACATGGAGAGGAGTCAGCTGGAGAAATGAAGACGTTATAGCCAGGGAGATAGGAGGGACTGCAGGTGTGGGAGATGTCCTTTAAGCCAGGTCAAGTGTTCAAGGAGGAAGTGGTCAACCGTGTTGGTGATCAAATATTATTGGTAAGCCAAACAAGAGAGGAACTAAGAAATGACCATTAAATTTCTCAACAGGGAGGTTATTAGTGATCTTCAAAAGATCAGTTGGAGTAGCTGCCAGCAGAAACTTCCTGTTAGTTGGTAGATCGTGGGAAGTCCAAAGCATACCAGGGGATGGTCCAGGAGGCCCAAGCAGCACTGGACTACTAGAAGAGAGGTAATAGTTTACAGGTGGGAATGGACGTATTTCAGTAGTTCAACAGAGGTACAGTCCCAATTGTGCATATCAGCCCTGGTGACCTCACGTTATTTATGTTTCATGTAAACTTTAATGTCCACACTTGGATTTCTCTGCAACATTTCAGTTCATGTATGTAAAGCCACTTCATACTAAATGAAGCCAAAAAGCAGATTAATCACCTCACATACCTGAAGACCAGCAAAGGTCTGGTTCCAGGCATGTTAGGATCTCTGGGCTCAATAAATCCCAGCACACTGTAGGTGTACACCTCATAGTGAGGGTTTCCTTTGAGTTGACTCCATTCTTGGCAGGCTGTCCAAGCATAATGGCATCAATGTCCCCAATAGCTCTAGTCAATGACTTGGGAATTCTACCACAGGAGGAATGCTCTATCCCAGTAATTTCAGAAAAATCCCCAAAATGATTTTCATCTGTCAAAGTTAGGTTAGTGCCCATCCCAGAACTAATCAGGAGTTTCCATAGGCCAGATCAGTGTCATGCACCCACCCACCTTCTAGAAGTGGGATCAGTCCCACCCAACAACATAGACCAGACTGACAGGGTCATGGTTCCCCAAGATCATCAAGGCTCTGTTATCATAAGAGGGCTGAATACTGAGGGGTCAACAAAAGCAGATATCCAGCCACTACTCCATGTGGAGAGCTCTCCCAAGCACCACCGAACTCATGAGCTGGACACTTATTTCCTCTCTCCCTGGAATTTTTCTCTCTTTGCATCAACTTTGACATGCCACTTTGCTGAACCCCATTTGTCTCTGCAGATCACCTTCTTTCTTATAAATGATGCCTGTGCTGTCACTCAGTGGGCACCCATCTGTCCCACAGCTATGAGCCTCACTCTGTCCATTCCTATACTGTTGCTCTCAGAGTCTTCAGAGTCTTCAAGATGCCTTGCTCTGACAATGCACACTTATGTCTGTACAGGTAAGCTTCTGAATTTCTGTCCCAGAAATGGGGGGGAGGGGAAGACAAAGGAGCTACAGAAGGAAGAATACATAAGATGAGCTAACAAAAATGACCACAAAGTATTAGGAGAATTCTTGATGGGGGATGAGTCAAAGATGTAGAAATTACTCCTCACTTATTCATAGGGATGACTCTAGATACCAGCCCATGTACCACCTTGTCCCTATGAGACACCTGGGCACTGTGCTAATCTTATTTACATTTTGTTTATTTTTTCCATGATGTCTCTCTGGGCCCATTGGTGCAGGGTCTTCTGGAGCCATTCTGTGCCTGCCTGGCACAGCCCCAGCACAGCTCCAACCATGGAGGCCCTTGGGAAATATAAAATGGGAAATTTCTGGAGTCAATTGGGAACAACACATAGTACACCAGAGAAAGGCTTATCAAAGCTCGTGTAAGATGCGCTTTGACAAAATGAGGAAGTCCCAGTGGGAGCACTGGTCCTAGGCTCTGGGACTACCCAAGCAGCTGGGGACATGGTAAGACTGTTGCAACAACCAGCAATGGACTTTGAAATCAAACCAATCTGGGCTCATAGTAGGTGCTCAATAAATACTGTAATTTCTTTGCTTAGCTTTAGCATCACCTGCTGTATTTGTAGGGTATATATGGAACAATTAATTAAAAACAGGCGGCCTTATGTGCTCTCAGACCTTGTGCATCTTTCCTCTCCAGCTCGTCTCCCACCAGCCACACTGGACCTTCAGGAGTTTCAGAGAGGGAAGGCAACAGTGGCCCCTAGCCTTCGGAGGGCTTGGCTGACCATTACCCCATGCGTAGAGCAAACTTGATTATTTTCCATTTGTATTACTAAGGGCAAGGCCCAATCCACATGGTGGGTCTTGAAAAATACCCATCTTCTTTTCGGACATTCTAGGAAACATGAGTTTCTCTTCTTTGATAGAAATGTGCAGTTTCATTCTGAGAGATTTCAACTAGCCCAAAAGACTTGTCCTGTGCTGTAGGTTTTTATATCTTCAACTTCTAGCTTTTGAGAACCGATTTGGTACCTCTGCAGATGATCCCCTCCTATAAGAAACCTGAGCTTTTGTGTGGGTACCAGAGTTTTGCCTAGAATTCCCATGGAGACAATGGCTGTCTCCATAACTGAATTCCAAGAAGGTTCTGTGGAGCTGAATCCAAAGTGGGAAATACTTGCAAAGCCTGAATGAACCTGGGTTCTGTAATCCATCCGTGTCTTCCCATAGAACAAGACTAGAGCATTCTGATGAAAGCATGGTGGCTTGATCAGATATTCATAGGGGGCAAGATTCTTTAAGCCTCCAGGGGTTTCTCATAGAAAGCCAGCTAGGCACTTCACTAGCTAAGTGTCTGGCAGCCAGAAAGCCCCACAGGCAGGCTCTGCTGAGATCTGAGGAGGACTGGCTGGAGGAATAGAAAGCACAGTTGAAGTGACAGGGAAGGTCAGCTTGTTGAGAATGCCCATGTGAATAAACACATCTTTATACTCACAGTTCTTTGTACCCTCCACAGAGGGTTGCAAACAGCTATGAACTTAAATGCAGGGTACAGCGATCATTTTAAAATGACCCCAAAATTCTGTTTTTTTAAGAGATTTTATTTATTTATTTGACAGACAAAGATCACAAGTAGGCAGAGAGGCAGGCAGGGTGGGGAGAAGCAGGCTCCCTGCGGAGCAGGGAGCCCGATGCAGGGCTCGATCCCAGGACCCTGGGATCATGACCTGAGCCAAAGGCAGAGGCTTTAACCACTGAGCCACCCAGGTGCCCCCCAAAATTCCTTTAAAGGAGAAGAAAATAGATGTGATTAGGTACCTAAGTGATCTAGTTACCTAATTGTCCTGAAATTAAGAAAAAAAAAGATAGAATTGTTCTGGGTTATATCATTTTCCAGTGACAGAAAACAAGAAATAGGGGGTTTTGTGAACTTTTCTTTTTCCTGGAAAATACTTTCTTTTGGCACTGAATATCAAATTTGTCTTTGTCTAAAGGGTAGTGGGTACCAAAGAAGGCAGTTCCCTTTTTATAAGATGAGAAAAAAGAGTGCTGCCAAATAAAATCTTCTGTATTGATGTTCTGAAAAAGTAGGGCCCTACCATTTGGACTTACTTCTGTGCAGACATTTCTTTGGGATGCCAGCAGTTTATACTGGCTGGCCAGTGGTCTCAGTTCATACTGAGCCCAGAGTTTAGAAAACTCAGAAAAATACAAAGCTGGGATGCCTATCTTGTTCTTCTCGACATCTCTGTTATACACAGCACACACCTTTTATTTGTTTTTACATTTTTTATTTAAATTCAATTTAGTTAACATTTAGTGTATTATTAAATGTCAGGAGTTTAGTAATTCATCAGTTGCATATAACACCCAGTGCTCATTCTATCATGTGCCCTCCTTAATGTCTATCACCCAGTTACCCCATTCCCCCCACCTCCCCTCCAGCAACCCTGTTTGTTTCCTAGAGTTGATTCTCTTCGTCTGTCTCCCTCTCAATTTTCATCTTTTATTTTTCCTTCCCTTCCCTATGTTTGTCTGTTTTATTTCTTAAATTACACATATGAGTGAAATCATAAGGTATTTGTTTTTCTCTGACTGACTTATTTCACTTAGCATAATATCCTCTGGTCCCATCCACATCATTGCAAATGGCAAGATTTCATTCTCTGCTATGGCTGAGTAATAGTCATATATAAAATATCTTTTTTATCCATTCATCTGTTGGCGGACATCTGGACTCTCTCCATATTTTGGCTATTGTGGACCTTGATGCTATAAACATTGAGGAGCATGTGCCTCTTTGAATCACTATGTTTGTATCCTTTGGATAAATACCTGGTAACACATACACGCACACACACACACACACACACACACACACACACCTTCAAATGGGCCAGAGGCATCCTTCCATCCTTCCATAGCTCTGGTCTCTGAAATGCTCCCTTGCTGTATCATCAAAGCTAAGTGGCCCTGGGCTAGAGTAGAGTAGACTGTAGGTATGAGGCAGAGCTTATATGTGGGACCTAATTGTATCTGGGTATTTGTAGTTTCTGAAATGTTCTCTCATTTGTATACTTAAATGTAACATTTAAAAGGAAAAGCATTTTTTTTTTTTTGGCACAGAGTTCTACAGTTGAATGTTGTCAGAGTTTCCTTTATAGATTCTCTTTGAAAAATAATGAAAGACAAAGAGCTCAGAAAACCAACCATAAGAAGCTGTAAATTCCCGTTAGATGATGATCTTTCAGGACAATGAGTCACACCCTCAGAAGCATCCACAGTGTGGAGGCTGAAATTCAAGGGCCTCTCCTCCCCATGACTGCTCCTTCAGTCCTGCTCTCCAGAGATCAATGCTGTTGACCAGCTGGGAGGCTAGGAATCTGTCATGTACATGATCACTCTGATAATGATAGCATCAGCCTCCTCACTGAGTGCAGAAACATGCTTCTTGTGCTCTTGGGAAAGCAGGGGGTTGGGGAGGAGCAATTGTAGACACAACAGAGCTCAGACCCCAGTGTCTAGAGCTGAGTTGCTGGAACCTGAGGTGAACTAAACAACTGGTGGTATAACCATTGCCCCAGCATTTAGGAACTTTCCTTTTTTTTAAAAAAAAAAAACATTTTATTTATTCATTTATTTGACAGAGACACAGAGAGAGAGGGAAGACAAGCAGAGGGAGTGAGAGAGGGAGAAGCAGGCTTCCCCCCCAGCAGGGAGCCCGATGCGGGGCTTGATCTCAGGACCCTGGCATTATGACCTGAGCAGAAGGCAGATGCTTAACGACCAAGCCACCCAGGTGCCCCTAGGAACTGTTCACATAGTTGGCTCAGCAGGCCGTGAGCAGCTGAGTCCAGTGACCTGCAGTGAGCCCTATGTGGATCATGTGCAGACCTTGGTTTCAGGCCCCGTTCATGTGACTCTTATTTCTCTTGCTCACATCTTCTCTTTGCTGTACCCTTAGCCAGGACCTCAGACCCACTTCTAGGTAACAGCTGAAATTAAGCCTCTCTGTCTACACCAAGCCTGATCCCTTTATCCTTCCAGCTTAGTCACATTGTTTCCATGGGGCCAGGAGGGGTTGGGGTGAAAACCCAGAAAAATGAAGAGTGGTCCACTGGTTCAAGGTCCCCCACCCAACTTGTTCCTTGTGCCCACTCACCACCAGAAAACCTGAAACATGGGTAGAGAAGCCATACATTTTCTTTTTATTATTATAGCATCTTCAATGACAAGATCAACAATGGATAATTTTAGATTAGTCTGGTGAACTGAGGTCAAGGTGCTCTTTCTCCTGAAATGCCTTAGCTCTTCTGGATGGTTGCAGCTTGTCATATTTACTCATAAATTAGCACTTGGCAGATGTACAAGGATCTGTTTATTGCTGCATCTAGGCTGCAAGATTGTTTAAAATTTTTTTTTTATTTTAAAATAACTATAGATTCACAGTAAGTTGCAAAAATAATACATAGAGTCCCCATACAGCCTTCTCTTAATTTCCATGTATGGTTGTTATATCTTATGTTAACTCTGGTACAGTTTCAAAACCAGGAAATTGACATTGGTATACTTTGTATACATAGTTCTGTATCATTTTATCCTATGTGTAGAGTTTATAACCACCACCACCATAACAGAATGAGTTGTTTATAGCACCACAGAGAGAGAGAGAGCTCTTGTGCTACCATTTTATGGTCCTGCCCACCTTCCACCACCTCTCAACAGTGCTAAAGCCTGGAAACCCCTGATCTGCTTTTCATCACAATCATTTTGTTCTTTAGAGAATGGTCTAAAAATGGAGTCATAGTGTGTGGGACCCATGGAGGTTGGCCTTTTTTACTCAGAATAATGCTACTGAAATCCATCCAAATGATTGCATGTATCAATAGTATGTTCCATTTTATTGATGAATAGTATTCCATGATATGGATACAATAGAGTTTAACCATTTGCCCTTTGAGAGAAACTTGACTGTTTTTAGTTTAGGGCCATTACAAATAAAGAAGACTACTTACATTTAATGTAATTATTGAAATGTTAGGATATAAGTCTGCCATTTTATTTTTTGTTTCCCTGTTTATGTTTTTTCCTGTTGTTCATTTCTCTGTTTTCTTTTCTTTTTCTTTTTTCTTTTTTTTGACTACCCATGCATTACTGAAAGATTTGTTAAAATTCTACTTTGATTTATCTATAGTACTTTTGAGTATATTTCTTTGTATGAATATTTTGTATAAATTTTAGTTGCTTGAGGGATTGCATTATACATACATAATTTACCACAGGCGACAGGCATAGAGACTTTACCAGTTTGAGTATAAAGACCATAAGTCTTTTAAGTCTTAAAGTCTTCTTATAAAAGTTTAATTTTCTGTGACTTATGCCTATCATTTTCTTAAACATTTCCTCTATATACGTAAAAAAAAATTCACCAAATATTTCCCAAAGTCATTTTCACACATAAATGGTCTAAAGCAAAGAGAGACAAAGTGAATTTAAGAAGCAAGTCAGTATCTTGGCCAGCACCACAAGGCCTGGTTTCCAGAATGTTCCCCTTACCACTCTCTTTCTTCTCCTAACCGAGGGCTTTTCTTCTTCAGAGTCGTTTATCCTTGTTGGCTGATTAGTCTTCAAGTTTTTGCCATAAACTACTCTAGGGAGATGTTGAACGGATCCTGGGGATGGAGACACAAGAGACTGAGGCGATTTTACTCCAGGTTATGGAGGCAAAACACAGAAAGAGGTCACACAGGGGTCATCTAGGTCATGCCTGGCTTTCAGAGAGGGCAGGGACTAGGTTAGCCTAAATGGGGTTTTGTTCTGTTTGAGGAAAGCAAAACCCCATGGTTTTCCTAGCAAGTGTTTTTAGGCTTAATACAATATTCAGGAAAGAAAAGTGACTGCGTATTTTAGAGCATGAAGGAACGTCAACATCAGGCCTTTTTCTTGATGAGAAAAAAGAGAAAGAAAATGTGCAAGGTGACTCCTGACTTATCTCCACTCTCTGCTTCATTCTGTTGCCAGGGTTTCCTGGCTAACAAGGTATCTACCATGAACATCTCTTGTGGCAAATCAAAACCTGCCCATTTATTTATCTGTCCTAGTGAAGGTAAACACATTTACAATGCTTTTCTAAGACATGGCTGTGAGAATGAAAGCATTATCAAGCACCCAGACCAATGATGGCAAATAAATGTCATCTTGCACACCAACCACTCAGCTGGCAGTGAATCCGGGACCAGTGTCTGGGGGTTGTTGAAGACCAAGGACCGTGGAAGAAGTATGGTGTGAGGGAGCAGGAGAGAGAGTAAGGGGCAAACCCGTGGTCTAGAACAAGATCTGCCTGGGGGCACAGGGAGACTTTTTTCTTCCTTCCTGTTCTCTGCCAGTTCCTTTGAGTGACTAAGAGGGGAACATTAATGCTAAAGAAAAAAAACATCTCCAGGTGTTAGGAATGGAAATGGGTAGGATCCAAATAACTGGGCACCACTCTGTGTTTGGATCATGTGTCCTGCATGGATTCTGTACTTCTTGGTGAGAGATGAAGTTGCTAAAATAGAATGGCACCTCAAGGACATGTTCAAGGCCCCACATACTAGTGGTGTCTCCTGAGCCTAAAGCAGGACATCTCCTCACGCACTTCACAGATGAGGCTGCTCTGTTCATATTGGGAAGGGCTTCTGGGAAATCACTTCCGGGGGAAATGTAAAGGAGGGTACTCTCAAAGCTGACCACGAAGCAGTGAGACAGATTCTCTAATATTCTACTGCTAGATACATAAATGTATAATCCTATTGTAAACTATTTGATAGCAGTTATCAAAAATTATTTAAAAAATGCTGCTTAACATATTTGCAACAATGAAGCTACAGCAAGAAAACAATGCAGGATAATTTTTAAAGTCTTCATGGTAGAGACTTGCCTCACAAAATTATTTCTAGGAGTGAAATACTGGAAACAACTTGAATACCCGATAGTAACTTATGTGTGTTGGTTCAACTGGCTCGCAGATGTTTTAAATTATGGTTATTAAGACCATGTAACAACATGGATTTCAAAGCAGGATGAAAATGAGGTAAATGTTGTCATTTTAACTGCATTAAAAATATATACAGAACCATAACTAGTAAGGAAATCTGTCACTATGATCGCCGGCTCACACTGTAGAGCTGTGGATACTTTAAGATGTTATATTTAAAACTATGCTGTGGTTTAGTTATTTTCATAATGGAAAACATTTAATAAAGGGAAAAGTTGAAAAGGGAATTTTGAGTCGTATTTTTGGAGATTTTGGAGAAAGAGTTGCCACAGCTAAGCATTCCAAAGGAAAGTAAGCAGCGAGGAGTGAAGAAATGAAATATGCTGCCTGCTGTGCTTTATCATGTGAAAAAGAAACAAACTAGTCCCAATGATTTAACAGACCTCCCTGCTTTTCCACTGACCACTACAAAACTTGCCACCAACATAGGAAAGCCTTGATTAGGGAAAAAAAATGGTTTCCTAAGCATATCTTCCTTGATCCTCTCCTTACTTAGATGGTGTGAAGGGATGAGTGTGTGTGAATGACTCATACAGAGAAGGTTCTCTCCACCACTGTCAATTCTACCAAAGACTGACTGTGACTAGGGACACCGTCCAAAGTAGTATTTCAGCTCTGAGATGTACCAAGCTTTAGTTCAAGCAGAGAATTTCCTTCTACTGAGTACTTCCTCTGTGTGGTATTTGCTATAGGTGTGCAACGGCCCTTCCAGTCGGGGCTGATACTATTCCCACTTTACAGGTGAGCGAACCAATGCTAAGTAAAGTGTCCAGGAAAATGAAAAAAGCAGAGCTGTCCTGGACCTGGATCTGTCCAGCTCCAGAATCTTTGGATTTTCTCTAGGCCAGGCCAGACCTGCGTACCACTTGGCCCTGGTTGCCTAACTTTCTTGGACAATAACATTCGGTCCTGTCTTCTTTCAACTGGTCTGCCCAGGACAAGGCAAGCTTTCCCGTGCAGACCCAGTCCCTGTATCTAGCACAGTGCCTGGTAAGGTATTTATTTATTGACTGCACTGACCCATACCTGCACCCATTCTTTCCTTACTCCCACAAGAGTCTGGGAAAGAACTGGATATAAGAAGATAGGAATGCAATCTCATTCATTCACAGCTAGTCAAGAGCTTATAGATTCAGTCTAGAAAGCTCCTAGAACAAACTGTGCATATGCAGACAAGAGAAAAAAAGATAAGACTGCTTTTAGTCTAAGACATTACCTACCAACACTTAATGATAATATCTGCCCATCTCTGTGGCTCAGTTTTGTCACCTTCCCAAAACTCAATGTCCATCTGCCTTCCTACAGAATCCATGCTGTGAGATTCCTGGCCTCTGAAGCCCTGAGCCAAAGCATGCCCACAGAATGAGTTCCACATCTGGGAGCTGAAGTGCATGACACTGTGACTAAGAGCGTGCTGGCCATATTGGCTACCCTGGTCATGGGCTGTAGGCAGGAGAATTCTGGGAAGAAGGGGGATGGATGGCCCTTTTCTGATTCTTTGTGCCTATACCTGTGGGTGTGTGCATGCAGAGAAGATAGAAGAGGCAAAGAATTAAAAGCCCTTCACTCAACAAAATCACAAGCCAAGGAGGAAGGGAAAGGTATTTTATGGGCTTGACTAGAGGAGCTGTTGAAGGAATGGAGGGCTCCCACAGTTCCCTGTAGATGCCACCCCCTACCTTCTTGCCTCCCTCCCTTTTCCCTTCCTGCTTCATGGTTAGGGTCCCTGGTCACCTCCAGTCTTCCTGGGAATCCTTGGCCATGGAGTTGGGTGAGACCAGATTGGAAAAGATGGCCTTTTTTGGTGCTCCCGTGGCCATATTCTTGATTTTGTTCAGCTTGTCCCGGGCCTGTTGGCATTTTTTCAGGCAATTTGAACACAGATCTTTGTCTTCCACCAGATATAAGTTGTCCAGCCTCTTGATGGTATCTATGAATGTGTCTGACTCCTCCAACTTGGGAAAGGGGTTTCGCTTTATGTTGAGCTTTTTGAGCTTGGGGAGCTTGGAGATACTGTTGGGGATGCTGGTCAGCAGGTTGTCATAGAGCCCCACCTCATGGAGCTCCTTCAGAGCACCCAGGGTGGTGGGCACACTGTCCAGGTGGTTCAAGCCTAGGTTCAAGGTGCGGATATTCTTGAGCTGATTGAGCTCCACGGGCAGCCCATTGGTGATGAGCCTGTTGTTGCTGACATTGAGGTAGAGCAGAGTCGTCATCTGGCCAAGGGACTCAGGAAGCTTGTCGATATAGTTGCTGTGCAGGTCCAGCCACCGCAGGTTCTGGAACTTGGAAATTGATTCAGGGATTTTTCTGATCATATTCCGGCTAAGGTCGAGCTCATCCACATCATTCAGTCTCAGGATACACTTGGGGAAATTGGTAATTCCCATCTTGCTCAAGTCAAGGCGTTTTCTCCCATCAAATGTGATTTTGATACAATTCTTGGCCACTTTGAGGGTGATCTTCTTGCCCTTGGGACCTTTCCCGCCCTTGGCCATGTTCTTTTAGTAAGGGCGTAGGTTTGAAGTGTGCTGTTCTGATGGGTGGGTGGTCGGTTTGAGGGAAAAGTCACAAGAAACTGCTATATATACTGTGACAAGAAGAGAAAATAACTCTAGTTAGGAGCTGATATGAGGGCACTAGACTCCCCCTGAATTGTAATGCTTCACTCGCTAGTGGCTAAAGGAGAGAATGAGGAGAGTGGACAGAAATTAGGGCATCAGCAGAAGTCACCTAGCCAGAGGTCTTCAGCAAATTCAGTGTCCTCTTCGGGGATGAGGGTCAGCCCGAAGGATGCTCAGTGTTCCTCTGGCTGTGCCATTCCCTGACATACGAATCTCTCCACCGTCCTGGGTTCAGACATACCCCCCGCCCCACACCACCACCAAGGGCTGTGTTTGTGTGTGTGTGTGTGTGTTCTTGGCTGTCTGCTACTTCCCAGCCCCTCACAAAAATCTAGTGTTTCCTTACAGTTATCCCATAAGTCCCTAGAGTGGGGACTCCTGAATTCTCAGAAGCAGCATAGCCTGGATATGAGGGAATAGGTGGGAGTGAATGACTCACATCTTACATCTCTCCTCACCTTCTTCCTGGACCCAGAGGCAACAGTTGGGCATAAGCTACTGTCACTGCAGTGTGTCAGGAACAGCAAGAGAGCATCTTTCACTCGGCCCGCAAGTACACGTGGGTGCCCACACCTCCGTGAGGAGGGTGGAGGAGCCAGGGTTGAGCCCGGCAGCAAGAGAATGCTGTCTTTTCCTACTTCCTACCCCCTATGCTTCCTCCCTCACACCCTTCACACTGCAGTCCCAGTGAAGACACCTCTGCACTGATAGGTCTGATGTTAGCTATGACTGCTGCCATATGGAGAAGTAGAGTGGACAGAGGCATGGATAGATTCTGGCCTCAAAATGCTTGGCTTAGAAGTCTAGCTCTGCATTAAAGAATTTTCTTAAGTTTTCAGTGCCATGGTTATCTCATTTATGAAAACAGCCCTCTGATAGGGCTCTTGGGGAGTGTAAATTATCTAAGCCATAAAGTGCTTACAACAGTGCTTGGCACATAGTAAAACCTTGATTAATGTTAACTATTAAATATTATTATCAGGAACTTTGCACATATTCCTTTTAATCTCCAACTGTCCAATAAGATCCATAGGATTATCTCCATTGTAAAGAGAAGAAGACTGAGGCTTGGGAGTGAGGAAGATCTTTAGCTAGGAAGAGCATGTAAACTGTCCCATCCTATTCTAGGGGCTGCTTTCCAAAACCTGGTGCCCTTTGCTTACTGATTTTCTACCTTGGACCAAGCTCCCACCCTGGACCAAAGCATACTGTCAGAAGACAGATCATTGCATTAGCTCCATTTCCCTACAGGCATGAATGGGAGAAATGCCCTGCAGTTTCTGTAGTTCATCATTCAGGCCCCCTATCAGGAACCAAGTTTGCAAAACACATGAAGCACCAGCAATTGGGCTATGTGAGTCTATCATCACACGTTTTCCTCATTCAGTAATCCTCAGTGTCAAAAGGAAGTGGGTAAAAATTACCTTCCAGGGGCTTACTATCAATCATGCTATTGCCATTCCTAGCTAAGGTCAGAGGGTCCTGCCCTACACAAGTCATCCTGGATCAGAGCCTCCTGGGATGGAGATCTCAGAGTAAACCAATGGAAGCATTCTTAGCTCTCAGCAGCACTGGTGTTCTTTCAAGCAGGCCTCGCAGGCTGAACCTCGTCTTTAGAAACAAGGAACTAAGCACATTCAAGCATGGTTGGCTGGTTACTGAAGATAGTTCCGTGTTTACCACTGTTGCACTTTTATGTCATGCAGAATGAGGAGTCAGAAAGGATAAAGCAGGCTAAAAATGAAGGCTGGGGTTCTAGCTGCAGTTGGGATGGAATAAGGGCCCTCTTCCCTGTCTCACCCGTTGAATGCAGCTAAAGGCCCCAGTCAGAACTCCTGGAGCAGCTCTCGGAGGATAAGATGAAAGCTAAAGTTAAAAGATGTCTGAGGATAAGGTGATAAAGTGTATCAGACAGATTGGAAAAGGAACTCAAAATAAGACCAACTTTGCAGCAATGGTGATGGGAAGATTTACAAGAAAAGCCCCTTTCTGTGCTCTTGGGGTTGTGGAGAATGAGGGCAATGTCCTGGTTTTTTTCCTGTTTGTTTTTTCCATCCTCTGCTGCCTCAGCTCCAGGCAATCCTGTATTGCATCGGCCAGGCAGGCAGCTAAAACTCTGAGGGAGGAGAACCACTGTCTCTGACCAAACTTCAGTCCCAAGGACATGGAGGTTGTTTTTTTCTCTCTACCCTACTACCACGTGGCCCCAGAGGCAGAAATAGTGGTAGGAAGTACACAGCTGATTTAGAAAATAAAAATCCCAAGATTCTATCCAGAAGACCAAGGAGGGAGGCCACTCTTAGAGCCACAATGGGTGATTTAAAGAGGAGGGGGTTTAATTAGCTTGTATATGAACTCCTGGACACACCCTGAAATATCTATGCATGGAGAAAACCCTGAACAAGATCTTTAGTACCCAATCCCAAACTGTGAACCCAAAAGCTTTGAATGTTGAGCTGAGAGGTAGATCACTGCACAAATCATTTCAACTGATGCTGAAAAAATATGTGACAAAAGTTAACATCCACTTATGATGGCAAACCAGTAATAGAAAGGCTCTTTCTTAACCCAAAAAAGACACGTGCATGCGTGCGCGCATGCACACACACGTGCACACACACACACACACACACACACCCTATATTTCATATCATACCTGGTGACAGACTAAATGCTTTCCCCCTACATTTGGCAACAAAGCAAGAAGGTAAACCCTCAGTATGCCTATTCAACATCATATGGGAAATTCTAGCCAGTGCAATAATGCAAGAAAAATAAAAGGCATACGGATAGGAAAGAATGAAATAAAACTCTTCTTACTCACAGATCACCTGCTTATCCACCTAGAGAGTTCCACTAAATTTAAAAAACACTCTTGGAAGTAATTATTGAGTTTAGCAAGGTTACAGGATATAGATTAGCACCTTGGTTAACATACACAAAAAACTCATGTATTCCAACAATAAACAATTGTAATTTGAAATTTGAAAAATAATAATACTCCAAAAATAAAATTTGTGTATTTCACATAAGTAATAAAAATGTACAGCATTTCCATGATGAAAGTTATGAAACACTGTTGAAATAAAGGAAAGAAGATCTAAATAAATGGAGAAACATAGCATATTAATAAATTGAAAGACTCAATATCATGAAGAATCAATTCTATCCAAATTGGTCTAAAGATCAATTAAAATTTCAGCAGGATTATTTGTATACATGAATGAAAAGATTTTAAAATTTATATTGAGGGGCACCTGGGTGGCTCAGTGGGTTAAAGCCTCTGCCTTCGGCTCAGATCATGATCCCAGGGTCCTGGGATTGAGCCCCACAATGCATGCTCCCTGCTGAGCAGAGAGCCTGCTTCCCCTCCTCTCTCTACCTGCCTCTCTGCCTACTTGTGATCTCTGTCAAATAATAAATAAAATCTTTAAAAAAATTTTATATTGAAAGGAAAAGAAACTAGAAATCCAAAAAGTCTAAAAAAGAAAACATAAAGTTAAGGGATTCATGCTTTCAGTTTTAAAATTTACCATGTAATTACAACACGTGGTGTTGGTGAAGGGACACATACATAGATCAGCGGAATAGAAAACTGAGCCCAGAAATTAGAGCCACAAAAATACAGCCAAATGGTCAAATGATTTTTGACAGAAGTTCAAAGGAAAGTCAATGGAAAAACAATGAACTTTCCAACAAATAGTGCTGGAACAATTGGTTACCCACAAACAAACAAACAAAAATAATCATCTCAAACTATTGAAATGAACTCAGATTAACTCAAAATGAATCACAGATATAAATGTAAAGTGTAAAACCAGGAAATATCTAAAAGAAAACATACAAGAAAGTCTTCATAAGCTTGAGTTGGGCAAAAGTACAATCCATAAAAGAAAAGAAAATATTGACAAATTGGATTTCCACAATATTTACAATTTCTGCTCTGTTAAAAAAATCAAGAATAAAAAGACAAGCTATAGAATGGAAGAAAATATCTGTAGAACTCAGGTCCAACAAAGAACTAGTATCTAGAATCTACAAAGAACTCAAGGTCAACAATAAGACAACAATATAATAAAAATAAAATGCCCAAGAGATTTAACAAGATTTTTCACAATAGAAGTTATAGGGTTGGCAAATAAGCCCACAAAAAGTTGCTCAACATTATTAGTCACTAGGAAATGCCAATTAAAATCACAAACAGATACCACTACACAGTTATTTGAATGTCTAAAATAAAAAAACAAAAACCCTTAAGAAATCTAAATAGTACAAAGATTTGGTGAGAAAACAGCAACCAGAAAACTCATGGGAATTCAAAATGTTACTCCAAAAAAAGAGTTTGGCAATTTCTTATAAAATGAACTGTATACTTACCATATAACCCAACATTTCCCCAACTAGGCAATTACCCTAGAAAAACAAAAATTTAGCTTCACACAAAAACTTATGCATGTGTTTATAGCTGCTCTTTTCGTGATTGCCAAAACCAGAAGAAAACAATCCAAAGACCTTCCAGTGGGTGGATGGATAAAGAAATTGTGGCATATCCTTATCACAGAACACTGTGAAACAGAAAGAGGACAAATCTGTTGATCCATGTAACAGCTTGGATGCATCTCAAAAGCATTTTGCTGAACAAAAGAAGCCAATCTTCAAAGCCCATATAATGAATGATTCCATGTAGATGGTGTTCTGGAAAAGCCACAATGATGGTACAGAAAACCGAGGAATGGTTGCCCGGGACTAGGGGCAGAGAAGGTTTGACTATAAGGCAGCAGCAGGAGGGAGTTTTCTGGGGTGCCCGAACTGCCTGTATCCTGACGGTGGTGCTGGTGTGAAACTGTACATATGTTAGAGCCCAGGGAACTGTGCACTAAAAAAAGGAAAATTTACACAAATTTACAATTTTTTAAAAACTTAAAAATACTTAGGACTCTACTTCTGCTTCTGTCCTTTTCACTGTGGCTCCTTTCTTGGCCTGGTTTAGAAGCCTGCAACTTTTGATGCCCCCACATAGCCCTGTCTTGCCCGGTAAAAGGCATCCAGATAATGTATCATGTGGCATTGCTGTGGCACGCGTGCATATCAGCGCAGGGAACAGCCACCCACAAGATGGCGTGTCAGAGCAACTGCCCTATTGCACTTGAGTTGGAAAAAAAAAAGGAAGAAAGAAAGATGGGCCAAGAGCAAGGGAACCTGTGTTCTGATCTTATGGTTAACAATGACTTTTCTGCATGGCAAGGTGCCAGATTTAGCCCATAAAATTACACACTTCCAGCTAAATTTGAGCTCCAGATAAACAACGGACAATTTTTAGTATACACTGTGTCCCAAACATTGCATAGTTCCGTATTTTATTTGGCAATTCTGTCCCCCGGGCCTGAACAAATAGTAAAGTTTCCTTTGTTCGTGATCCTTGTGTTAATCCTTCGGGACTAATTTAAGCCAAATCGATGTACTTATTGCCACTTCATTCGTTTGTTCACTCACTGAGGAAGTATACCGAGAGCCTATTAGGTGCTGCACAGGTGAGTCGTAAAGAGGGCCAGTCCCCAAGCTCAAAGTCTAAAATGTAAATTGTTATTGATTCTCCTGGGCTCCCCAAGCTCAGGGATAAAGTTCAGCTCAAATACAATAAGCATGGGTTAGAGGAGCCCTGAATGAGAAGAATGCTTCCAGTAGACTGAAGACCACCCAAGTGATCCCTGCTGAGCCTGCTCCCCAGAGCCCATCCACACCTTGATGAGAAGCCCCCCAAGTTCTGATGGTGGGAAGGCAGCAACCTGGAGCTGCCCACAGAGGACTTCTCCATTAAAGAGCTTCTCTCCAACAGGACCTTTGGCTCCAAGCTTGCTTATGAATTACCTGCAAGGCAAAGCAAGAGCTAGGATAACACACACTGCCACTTCCCCAGCACATCTGGGGCCTCAGTCATCCCCAGGCCAGGTGAAGCATGATCTGCCCTCACCCACTTCATACTTCTTCCACCTTATCTGGCTGGGGACCTTGCTCTTCACCATAGAGATTAGAATGTGTGCTCAGAGTCCATGAGGACCCTCTAAGCTGCTGAGTACCATTGGAAATGGTCTAATGCCAGAAGCCCCCAAAGGCCAGGAATATCCCTTCTCTCATTCAACTTGGAATGGTCAGCATCCTGCCCAGTTCTGCCCATCAAGTAGGAGAACAAATACAGGCAAAAGAAGGGTAAAACTCATGATCTTTTGATTCAACAACAACTGGTTAGATGGTCTGATATTATCAATTCACAGAATCCTCAAATGTCAGAGTGGGAGCAGCAACACGCACAAGGGAAGCTGGAAAACAGAGAAGGAGATATAAATTGATAAATGGATAGACATAGATGGATGGATGGATGGATGGATGGATGGATAGATGGACAGATGGATGGATGGTTGGAGAGATAAGAGGTTTCCAATCATACGAATAGCTGAGAAGCCCTAACACAAGAAGTTTTTAAATGCACTGGGTCTTTTTGTCCTGAACAATTGGTTTTTATACTTTGGAAAAACTGGACCAGTTGGTTGACTCTAATTTCTAATTAATTTTTCTATCTAGTCATCGTGAATCAAACAGCATGGTGGGACACCCCGTGGATATCTAAATTAAAAATATAACAGCAACCTATATTTTCATGCCATCAAAATATTTGCAGGCATTTTTAGTTGTAAGATTGTTACTATCACTATGATAATAGAGTTTATCTTGTGCCTCGCACTCATGTGTCTTTATATTTGTAATTAAGACTGACTCTGTATATATCTGATCTTTTAACGTCTTGCTAATGTGATCTCACAATAATTATTTCACTCTTGACTAATGCATTAAGACACAGGACAGACACACTATAGAACCCTTCTATATATAGAATATAGAAGAATATTTTAGAATATAAAATATTAAGATGTGCCCAAAAGTCACAGCTGTCTCCCAGCCACTATTGGGAGCTAACTTAAAAAGCCAGCTTCACGGCTGCCTTCGGCTCAGGTCATGATCCCAGCTGCCTTCGGCTCAGGTCATGATCCCAGCGTCCTGGGATCGAGTCCCACATCGGGCTCCTTGCTTGGCAGGGAGCCTGCTTCTCCCTCTGCCTCTGCCTCTGCCTGTGCTTGCTCGCTCTCTCTCCCTCTCTCTCTGACCAATAAATAAATTAAAAAAAAAAAAAAAGCAAGCTTCATGCTGTATGAGTGAGAAGTATCTTTTGCTTGTGGGCCATCTCTTAAGGGGAAATGATGTAAACTTTCCTTCAGTACAATCAGTCATTCCAAAGGCACTGAATTTATTCTCTCTCTTGACTTTCATAAGACCCATTCCCTGGACACATAAGGGGCCAGCCTCCCCTCCACTGTGACTACCCATGTGGCTTCAAATCATTCCGTGTGCCCTCTGCCCCTTCCCCAAACATCTGTGTCTTCTCATAAGTAGCCAGGTGGCAGTTGAAGATGTGGGCACGTACTCTGGGACCGTCTGTGGGCTGCCCCTGTCTGGACCCTCTGGCCAGAGCTCCAAAATAGGCACTAATGTTTGACTCGCACCCAGTCTGCCCTGGGGGAAAGAATTACCATTTGTCCAGTGCCCACCCTGGACCAGGAACTATGCGTTCATCTATTTGCTTTACAGGGTTAGCTGGTTTCCAGAGTACAGGCTCACTGTGGGGTGTAAACATGAAGTGCTTTTATTTTTTCCATTCCTGCCCCCAGCTGTGTTACGTTGAGCCCCTCTTTCCGGTGGGCAGAAGGACAGATTGCTAGGAAGGGGATAGGGGACAGACTGGAGGCAGAAGGATGTCCACGGAGCTCACAGCAACAGCTCTACCAGACACATACATGGCAGAGTTGATGGAGAGAGATGCAGACAGCAGGCGTGGAGTCTTATAGGGCCCCCATAATCGTGTGCGTTTTCTGACATCATCAGAAGATCCACTCAGCATCATTCACTCGGGTGACATGTACCCAAGTAACGACTGCAGAGCTGCAGCTGGGCCCTTTCTCTATCTCTACAGCAATGACACAGAGGGTCATTTCTATCTTTAGAATAATAGAACTGCGGCTCAGAGAATCAAGTGACTTTCCCAAGGTAACGTAGACAATGCAGCACAGCCAAAGCCATCACAGCTATGTCTGATACCAAAGCTTCCGATCTCTGTGCTGTGCTAGGCTGCCTTTCTTTCCTCTGTCTACTGTTGCCTTTGCTCTAGCAATAGGAAATGCTTATCTGGGTGGATGGGGGCACATTGCCAGCTCCGTGACTCCAAGGAGGAGGCATTCTGGAATCCTAGCATTCCCAGGGCAAAATATACTTGGAACAGAAATTAAAGCTGCTTGTCCCTCATGTCCCCAAAAGATGTGCCGCCTCTGGCTTTGGAATCTTTTGTCCTTCGGCCGTCCCCAAGCTCCCCCATGGTGTGAGCTTCTTGACACATTGAGCATGTCAAGAATGTAAAGATACAGATTTTTCATCCAGCATGGCCAGGGAATGGTAGCCCAGCACCTTCCTGGGTGCTCACCAGAGACTCGGGGTCCTCTTCTGCCCTGGGAGGCTGCTGGCTATGTAGGGGCGCTGAGAGGCTGTATGCAGACCACCAGAAGTTTGATTTTCACTGTGCGGGCTCACTGTAAAGTCTAATCTCTGTGAGTTGCTTGTATGCTCTTCCCAGACAGCAGGCCACCCCCCTGTGTCAATCACATGATTCTCTCTACCCTCTCCCCCTCCCACACGCATGCTCAACCCTTAGAGGCACGTCATGCCCTCTGCTTCACAAAGCCACCTCCCTTAGCCATTTCATTCAGTCCTCACTACCCTCCCTTGAGGTGGGAGTAGTCCTCCTACCCAAAGATAAGCATGCCGTGGGGTGGAGTGGGGCATGAAGTAGTTTATCCAAACTCCCACAGCTCACCTTATTCTAAGGCTTCTGGGTAGAACATTCTTTCCATGATAATAGAGCTGCAGCAAACAGAGTGTCTGTGTGGGAATCATCAGGTTCACTCCATGTGGCAGTTATCTGGTTAATCAGATCAGCGCGGCTCTAAGTGTCTTCCTGGACTATTATGCGTGTACAGCTCTGTCTCCCCTTAATATTATTTACTTCTCCGTCCTGAGCACCCGTGCAGCTCACACATGTGTGGCTGGGAAGCTGTTATCTGTCAAACTGCCCCCTTCCCCTGGCGGATAATAAGAATTCAACTTTTATTTGGAGCAAAAGTTCCCAGGGGGTCACATGGCCCAATAACAGAAGATTATGATTTCTTATTGGTTTAATAGCATCTATTTTGTAATTCTGAATGTACTCTGTTTTAATTGGATTTGTTAAAGGAACAAAAGGGAATAGGTGCCTTACGATTAAAATAAAATATTAAGATTATTAGTTTAACAGACTAGAAATGCCTTGTTCATCAGCGAACGCATTCAAAACACACAAACCAACCTCCGCACACAGGAAAGCAGAAGGACCAGTCACTCCTGGCACCTGCAGACCTTCAGAGATGAGCGCTGATTCAGTTTCAACCAACGTGGTTTAAATATTGCTACTGCCAGATAGATGCTATTGCATTTTCTCCCCACGGCCTAGGCCTCCCCTGCAGAGGAGGCAATGGGCTCTGAAAAGCGGCCTGGAAGGGTGAAAAGTAAAGGGGCTTCAGACCACCTGGGATGCCATCTGCCTCCCCCTCTACCATCTGGGGGACCCTGGATGGTCCCCTGAGCCTCACAGAGCTTCAGCTCCCCCTTCTGTGAATAGGATCACAAAAGTGGCTGCTTCTGAAGGTGGGGTGAGGGTGAGCGAGCCCTGGAGGCCTGTCCTGTGCCTTCCTGTATTGGGGGAGAGGGGAAATCGTGGCGTGATCAGGACAGCGTAACTGGTCAACAGTGGAGCCACAATTCCAGCGTTCCCACGGAGTAGAAATCGGATTCAGGCTCCACAGCCCCGCGTCCTTACTGTGGCATCTCTGCCTCGCCGGATGCACTTTAGATTACTTTATCCTGGGGGACAGGGAGACATAGCTCCTTGAGCCACAGGACCCCCAAGATTGGAGGCCTGAAGATCGACCATAAGGGGACAGTTGAACTTCCCATGGCCCTTTTGGATTTACTCATTCATTAACAATAGGACTTGATAGCCGCTGGGGATGGGCGTGGTTTCATACAGCAAGCCACAGGAAGTCGGAGAGGAACAAAAGCAGAGACGTGTACAATGCCAGGTGGCAAGGAGTGCTAGGAGGAGAAAGAGCTGGGACAAAAGAAACAGAGATGGTGCTGGGGGCAGGGAAGGGGGCATACGCTTCTGGAGAGGGTGACCAGGAAGGGCCTCCTTGAGAAGAAGACACCCGGGCAGAGACTGAAAGAAGCAGGGATCCAGAGAGATGGGGATGGTGTTTTGGATAGAGGAAACAGATGGAAAGGCCCTTGGCCGAGGGGAGGGGAGGGAGGGACAAGCGCCGGGGAGAAGGAAGAGGGAAAATGGAAGGAGGGTAAAGAGAGAAGGGGGTGGGAGGTGGAAGGGAGAGAGAGAAGAAAGGAAGGTAGGCAGGCCAGAGGCACAATTAAAAACAAAATAAGCAAAAACAACAACAACAACAACACACCAAGCAAACAAACAAACAAACAAAAATGAGACAGACATGATCTGGCTTATTGCTTATTTTCCAAATTATACTCGGGCTGTTGTGAGAAAAATCCCCAGAGCATGTCAAACCAAAGAGAGAGAGCCAGTCCCCACACTTCCTCCAAGGCCATCACAGACAAGCCCGGCTCCCCTCCGCTCTAATTTCTACCGGAGACAGGAGAAAACCCAGCCACCTGGCTGGCATCAGCCATAGTGTGGTACTGGACTGGCACCTCACTGTGAGGTGTGCTCTCAGACAGGGTCTCGGGGCCACCAGGAAGCAACCATGCGCAGGATCCCTTATGTGCAGCCCACTGAGTGGGAGCACTCGGGGTCAGTGGACATAAACCAGACACGGCAGGGAGCTGTCCGGGCTGGATGAGAACTGTGTCTGCCAGGGGCTCCCTGGGGCCATGGCCAAGCCACTCGCCTCTTCTCTGTCTACACCTCATACCTGGGTGATCTCACCTAGTCTCTTTATTTAAATAGACTAATGACTCCACAACTTTTGTTTTTTGTCTAGACCTTGCCCTCTGACCCCAGACTTCTGTATCTTTCTGCCTACTTAACATTGCTGCTTGCACTATGCAAAGACACCAAAACACACTGTGTCCCAAACCAATCTCCCTGTCCCCCCCGCTGCCCCCACAGCCTCCTCCAGCCAGGCCGACAGCAACAGCGTCTCGCATATCAGGCTTTAGACTGTGGCATCACACCCAACACCACTTTGCCTCTTAGGTTCCATGTTTGGTCCGTCAGGAAATCCTGCTCGCTCTGTGCTCAGAGTCGATCCAGAATCCTACCATTTCCCACCACGTGTCCGGGGGCCACCCTGGGCTGAGTCACTACTGTTTGCCACCGGGCCTCGGCGGTAGCCTCCTGTCTTGTTTTCCTGCACCTGTCTTTGCCTTGTGCAATCTGTTCTCGACACAGCAGCCAGAGGATTTCTGTTACCACAGCAAGTCCCTCCCTGTTACTCCTTGGCACACACCCCTCCAGTGACTCCTGTCTCACCCAGATAAGGGCTGGACACTTTCCAGTGGCTTCATGGCCTGACCCACTGCCTCCTCTCTGAAGGGCCCCCCACCACTCACCCCCACACTCACTCCATATCCACCACTCAGCCCGGCCATTCCTCTAATCCACCCCTATAAACTCCTTTTTATGGCCTTTGCTCCAACTCTTTCATTCTTCTGGAAGGTTCTTCACTCAGATACTTACTTGACCAACCTGTTCATCTTCTTCAAGGTTTTGGGTAAAATTTACCTGCTCAATTCAGCCTGCCCTGATCCCCCAATTAATGAAGCACACCGAGCCCCAGTGTGTTCTGATCCTCCATGTTCTGTTGCACTTTCTTCCATGACACTTAGCACCTGAATATTATTTTCTAACAGGCTTACCTGTTGTGCTTATTTTTATTGTCTGTGCCTTTCTCTCCCCACCCCTCTGTGATCAGACTCTGTACTCCCAGTTCCTGGGACGGAGGAGGCCTTCAGTTGGTCTTGGTTGAAGGCATGAATTCTAGGTGCTTACCAAGGTCATCCCAGCTCCCACAACCCTAGCAAGGGGTCAGCTTCCTCCCAGATTCCACAGCTGCTGTGGAATCCCACTATTTATGCACCTACTTTGAAAGGGTTTCTAGAACATGCAGACTATTTTTTATGGGAGAAATCTGTGGGGGAAAGTCGTCACTTTCACACCAAATATTTATCAGTCACCAAGTGTGTACCCAGCCCTGGGTATTTGAGTTATTCTATCGGTCAGGGTCAGGTTGGAAGAGATGCAATAAACAAGGTAGACATTGCTATACTTCTCACGAAGCTCCTATTTCAGGAGAAGCAAATCAGTCAATAAAAACAAACAAAAAGACCCAAGATCATTTCAGCTGATATAGACACTCTGCAAAAAATCAAACCTGGGTGTGGTGTATAAACAATGAATCTTGGAAGAGTGAGAAAAATAAAATTAAATTAAATTTTAAAAAAAAAATCAAACCTGGTGGAGGCCCAAGGTAATGTCCAGGATCAAGGAGAGAATATTGGAGAGGGGGTGGCCTAATTTAGACTCAGAAGGTGGGGCAAGTACTCTCTGAGGTGACGTTTGAGCTAACACTAAAATGAGGGCACATGGGAGGATTTGGAGAAGAACTCCCTTGTGGGGTTGGGGGGACACTGGGTGCAAAGTCCTACCAAGCAGGGAGGAGCTTGTGGCGTTTACTAGAAAGGAGATGTCTCAAGGGCTGGAACAGGGACAGTAAGGAGAGAGTAGAAGATGAGGACAAAGAGCTGGAGAGGGCCTGCCTGAGGGGGGACGTGTGACGTTTAGAAGCATCACCTGTTGCTGGCAAGTCTCAGAGGTAGGGAAGGAAGAGTAAATGAAGATAGCCCCTTGCAGGCAGAAGAAGATGTTGTCTACCAAGAGGGTAGGAAAGAGAAGGATGGCGCATATTTACTGTATGTGGTAGAATCAGAATTAGAATGGTCTTCTGGGTTGCATGTGTGGGTCAAAGAGAAAAGGCAGGCTGCCGTTCTAGCAGGCCTGACATTTTCTATACATGTTTCCTCTCATGCTGAGCGCAAAGTTTATGTCCAAGTGCATTGTGTGCATTATCTCATCTGATCCATCCACCCCACTTTACAGAGAAAGCTCTGAGCCTCCAATTATGTCCCCTGTCAAAGTCGCACGCTGCTCAAACAGAGCCAGCATCTGCTCAGTCTTCTTGTCTGGGGGCTGAACTGGCATTCGGCTTTTCCGCGAAAGTTGGATTTTACAAAGTCCAGTGATCAATTTGGCCCTCTGGGCTGACAAGGAAGCTCCTGACTCATGGAGCCTCAGTGGAGCGAGGTTCTATGTAACCCTCATTCTAGACCAGGTCAAGCCTCATCCTTGAGATTCACCCCTCATGGCAAAGATAGCACGCGCATGTGTTATTGGACCTCGCTCTGGGGGCTGAGATGAGGTCTGTGATCAAGACTGGGAAGAAACTGGAAGTCGGCAATGAGTCAAATTGACATGAATGGAAAGGCTGGCGATGGATTGTGCAGCCAGGGGACCCATCATGCCTGTTTGGAGGGGTGCATGTTTCCCTGCACACCTTCTGTTCTAGGGAGACCAGGGACCAGGAAACATCACCCGGTCTGAATTTCCCATCACATAGGTGATGGCTGGAGGGAGAGAGCATGAAGTCATCCTCACCTCTCGATAGCAATGGTAAGAGACCCTTGGATCCCCAAGAGGAAATTGGAGCCACCAAGAACTAGGCCTTAAAAATTGGTCTCTAGAAAACCGTGGGGCTCAGGGTCTCTGCAGAATGGGTAGTGGCTGGCTCAGTACTTCCCTTTCCCCTGCAGGCTCAGACTCCGGCCAGAAGGCGTGTGAGTCACAGACCAGTCGCACCTCTGTCTCTCCCTAGATCTGTGACTTCGTACACATTTCCTAACCTTTCTGACTCCCCATTTCATCCCACAGGAGCTGGTGTTCAGGACTCGGTTGACATAACATCACATACAGTTCGTAAATGTATTGAGAACTCCCTATGTGCCAGACCCTTTACAAAGCAATGACACTGCATAGCTTTTAACACATTTGAATTCAGTTCCTGCTTTCAGACTGTGTGTAGAGATTCTACTGACCACCTGTTACAGGCCAGACATTTTACAAACATTATAAGGAATTCTTATAACCACCTATATACTGGTTTTCATCTCCACTGGAGGGATATGGCAACCAAGGTTCAGTGAGGCCAAGTAGCTTATCCAAAGTCACAAAGACTGGAACTAGGAGCACCTGCGTTTTCCCATTATACCTGTCTTGGAAATAGGGACAGAGGCATGTGTTCTAGTGTGTTCCTTGAAGAGTCTCTCCTTGCAAGGCCCACCCCAGCCTAGGACATGACTGCTTGTTAATGGGTCCCGGCATTCAGGACAACTTGTAAAGAGAGTTAGCCTCCAGACTTCTCAAAAGATCGATCATGCCCCCAAACCCCACTCCAGTCAGCAGTCATTAGGCTCCAGCCTCCTGAGTGAAGAAGTGTACCCACCCCGCACTCTCCCTGATGGGCCAGTCACCGGTGGGGTTAAGAAGCATTTCAAATTCTAGTCACCTCTGCTTGTGGAACAGCAAAATGCTCCAGACACAGACTTTGGAAAGAGACCCAAGGGTGACCCCAAAGTTCCAGAGACTCACACACCAGCCTTCCCAAGCTGGCCATGGCCTCAGGCACCCAAGAAAGGCCGGCTGGGTCCCCAGCTAGGGCCCCTGCTAGCTGCCCTTCCTGCCTGCGGCTGAGGGCCAGCTTCCTCCTCTTCTAAATAATGAATTAGCTCGTGTCTGGGGTTTGTAAATAAAGCACACCGAGAGAACCAGCATTTCCAAAGTTGCTTACTCAAAGGAGGAGAGCAAAAAGCCAAGTTTGTTTGGCAGAGTTCAAGTAAATCGATAAATGAGGGCCACCACCAGAGGAAAACTTACCCCGTTTGTGCCAGTTCCTCCTCCTCCACTGTGAAACTTTGTCACCAGGCAACAAGAGACTTGGGACCTGGAGTTAATTAGCATAGTCTTGACGCCAGCCTGCAAGGTGGGAACACGATAGCTGAGAGGTCTCCAGGACACACAGGCCCAGGCGGCTGTCCTCGTGGGGGGGATGCCCGGGGCCTGGGCTCCTCCAGCTTCTTGTTAGGGGTGGGCTTTCCTCTCTGCCACCCCCAGCAGCATGGTGGACACTTCTCCACAGGCAGAACTGGCCTGCCATGGCCACACCGGAAGTGGACATTGCTAACAGAAGAACAGCCATGCTCGCCCCTTTTAAGGGACAAACACCTTTTGCTTCTATATAAAGCACTAAGCCAGTCCCATGAGATATCATTCGTCTTCCTCGTTATTTGTCCAAATAGCTTTCTCAGCTCTTTGATCTGTGAGAGAGCTATCTTTTATCTGCTTATTTGAATTTAATTATTTCTTGCGTTTTTCTCTTTGTGCCGTTTTCACACTATAAGTCAGAATGACCATAATGCTCGTATAAACCATGCAATTATATAGTCATTTTTTTTCTCACTTAATATTATGTTAAATGCTGATGTGTAATTTCTAAAATCTACCACTCAATAGAATGTGTAATACTGAATCTGGTAGACTGTGCTTTTCCTGTTGTTTCCAATTTGGTGCTGTCATGAATAGGGCTGCAACAAATATATTTGTACATTTATAATCTTTTTGTTCAGTTTTTCCCTTTAAACTAAATTCCCAGAAATTGAGAAGACCTGCAAAAAGTTATACATGAAAACTATTATGCAAATAATAACATTGTAGAAAAATCTGAAAATGCATACATAGAAATAAATATGCCCGAAATTACACTACCCAAATGAAATTAAATGAAATAATTAGCAGGTAAATAATTTGAACTACAAAATAAATCCAAGCACTACACATTTTGAAAAGTATTAAAGCAAAAGGGAAGAGTTTAAATTAAAAAATGAAAATACGGTTAACCACAAAAACTTTAGATACATGGATATCACCACTGTTTTCTTTAATGCAAAACTAAAAAAAAAAAACAGGTCATTTAATTTAGACAATAAATGGATGTAAAGTAATTATCAAATTCAGATAAGTAGAAAATTAAAAGTTACCCAAAGTCCTATGACCCAGTGTATTTCTAGATTAGTAAAAGTACATCATTTTAAATTAGAAAATAAACTGTAAAAATCATAAAACACAGATAAGCAAAAATAAAATCAATATTTCATGGAAGAAAATGCACAAGAAGATAAATACAGTTTAAAGTGCAGATATCTAAAACCTCATGAGAATTAAAGCCGCTCAGTTTCAGCATCTGGAGATAACTTCCTGTTCTATATCCTTCCAGACTTTTAATACCTCAACAGCTTCATGTTTAGCTTGCGGGTACGCAGTGATAACTTAGCAACTTCGCTAGGGCTCATTGTTTAAACCCAGAGGTACACAAATTACTCATTTGTCAGGAAACTGCCTTCGAAGTTAGCCAGAACTAAGGTTTTTGTTTTAAGGTTTTGTTTACTTCTGTTTTCTTTGCCCTGGCAGAGGAAAGAGCTTGTCTTGTGGGTGGGGGCCCTGGGTCAGGGTTTTGTGTGAACACATGCTTTGCACAGCCCAGTGTGTCAGGGTTTCACGAGTCCCTGCTCTGTGCCGTTTTGGGGTGAACTCCCCTTGGCTTCATGCCACTCTGTCACCCCACATCCACTTTCTCTTCTGTAAGTGAAGAAATGGCTGCCTCATTAGGTCGTTGTGGAAATCAGACAATGGGTAAATTCTTTGCAATCTTTAATGCATGACAATTACTGGTATTATTTATTATTATTATGATGATGATGATGATGATGATGTCTCCGAGTGAAGGGGATGGAAGATGGGCTTCCAGTTACGGAATGACTAAGTCATGGGCATAAAAGGCCCAGCGGAGGGAACACAGTCAGTGATACTGTACTAGTGTGTGGGGACAGACGGTAGCCACACTTGTGGTGCGCCCAGCATAATATCTAGAGATGTTGAATTGCTCTATTTTCCACCTGAAACTAACGTAACATGGACTCAAGTGGACTCAAATAAAAATATAGATATAAAAATTTTTTAAAAAAAGAAAAAATAAGTATAGGAGTATATACATAAATTCTCAAATTAAATGAAATAAGACAGAAGTGGAAGTGGTAACATAAAACAAACCTATAAATAAACAAACAAATAAAAAGTTAAAAACTAGGACTCACCTTTGGTTAGGTGTCTCGGCACTGCTGGTAACGGCGTCCTTTGCTGGTCGTAAGGGAATGATGGATGTTCCTTGGAGCTCATAGCCGATGAAATGAGAAATGGGATGGTGACATGCCCCTATCTTCTGCACACCATTCCACCTGGGGGCAATGTCACAAAAGACCACCGGTAAAATTCTAGAACCCTCTCTGAAGTTAAAAATGGCTGAGATTGTCTCTCATTGCCTGAGCTATAATAGGTACATTTTGTCCCCTTATTTCCTGCCCCCCTGTCAAACTTACAAAATAAAGTAGCAAGACTAGTGAGCTTTGCCATACGGACTCCACATGCTTGTAGCTCAACCTCCTTCAGGAAGGCTCAGCACATGTTCTTTCCAAGGTGGTGACCCCCACTGTCTCCAGCCTGGGCTCTGACCATGTTTGCAGCCTTTGAAGCAGCCTGCCTTCCAGAACTGGGATAGGTGGCAGCCCACAGACTGAGCAAGAGAACCAAACCTTCGCTCGAGCCTTTGCAACCTACAGCAATAAACTTGACTGTCTTTTGCTTCTGTTCTTGTTACTGTCATTTGCCTGGATAAAATGGACACAACAGATGATTTCTCTATTGGGGGTGATGGTGTGGGGGAGAGGTAAAGCCCAGCCTGGGAGCTGCATGCTATTTGTAAAAAACCTACCAAGGAAAGAACTGCGTGAGAAGCAATGGGAAGCCTGAGTCAGAGTATAGGCCGGCATTGCTATGGTGGGAAGGTGAAGGGAACTCTCCCTGCTGGGACACTTGGGCAGCCAGGCCTTGTCCAGACAGACAGAGGCTGGAAGGATCCTGGCGCAGTGCATGTGAGTGGAACATAAAATGCATGTGAGGTGACATCTGTGGGCACTTGAATGGGACCGAGGAAGAGTGAATGGCTGAAAAGAGGAGACATGATGTGGTTGGGTTTGGCAAAACATCTTGAACAAAGGTCTTGAGAGCAGAAGGAGAGTCAGAGAGGGGAAGAAAAGAGAGCTGGAAAAGGAACCAAGGGATACCACAGAGGCCGAGGAACTGGGTTCCACGAATCCATGCTGAGCAGAAAGAGCATATTTCATGTGGAGAAAACCCCTTCCCATCCCCTTCCCAGCACAACACCTTGTTGCCCTTCTCAACGCTTTCCCACCACATTGGTCAAAAACGGTATTTCTAGGGTTCAGTTTGTATTTCTCAATTCTGTGTGTAGAAACACAAATCAGTACAGCCTTCTAAGAGGACAGGTTGGCAATATGTAGCAAACTGGAAAATGCTCATTCTTTTCATACCAGTAGAAGCGCTGCCAGAGATTTCTCTTATGGGTGCGCTCACCAAGTACCCAGAGATGTATGTCTGAAGCTGGTCACGGAAAGGTCATTTGTGAGGACCAACCCCCCACCCCTGCCCCAGGGGCAGGCTCAGCCAGTCCCAATCCATCGGTACCATGGGGTCCTGCTGCTGTAGAAACGAATCCCATAAAGCGATGTGAGCTGACTCCACCCTGCTGTGAAGCCTGCGACAAAACACAGATGAGATTATCCCCCTGTATTGTCACAAAAACAGCAATGATACAAGCGCATAGACAGGCCTAGGGGTAAAACTATTCTGGAAACCGTTAACTGGGGCTCCTTGAGTAGGAGTGGTAGTTCGGAGACTCTGATTTTACAGTCTTCCCCATTTGTTACACTACGTGCCTATGTTATCGACCCATCCCAGTATGTTATAATCACATATATTACATGTACATGGAGAAAGCAGGCTGACATGTGGCTGTGGGAAACCCAGTGTGGGGTTGTGAGAGGTGAGCCTGCTTCTGCATGGCCCCGGGACTTCCCCCACAGGCCACACCTAAGACAGCAGTAGAATATTGCAGCATCACAGCAGAGCAAAAGTGAGCACAAGAGCCTAACCTTCAGTAGGGTGGTGTGGGGGCAAGCAGAGCTTGGATAATAGTTTTATTACCCTGCACGGAGAGGGCCTGTATGCCCTGGGAAGGCTGTAGCTTTCCTGGATGCAGCAGTCCCACAGAGCTCCAGAAATTCCCACTTCTACCCTCATTTGTGCCTTGAGACATTTGGTCACCGTCATTGTTTTCTGTCCCACAGGAGATACCCAAGCTCCGACCGGACCATGCTGCAGAGGTGGCAGGTAGAGTGACCCCGTAGAGGACACTAGGTCTGAGGAAACCCCGTGGGAAGGCAAATCGCAAAACAGCTCTGGCCAGTGATGGAGAGACAAAGCGCGTGGGGGACTTGGGAGGGATCTTATTTTTTAACTTACCAAAATGTCCCGAATATTTCCCTACAAAGATCTCAGTAATCAAAAGTGGTCCTTGAGGCTTGGAGTCCAAGGTGGGTGGGGTGTGTGTGTGTGTGTGTGTGCGCATGCGTGTGTGTGTGTGTGTTTGTACATGTGGGTATGCACCTGCTCCATCCACAGACACACATGTATAAGTGGACACAGTGTAGAGGGGCTCCAGGGTTCTCTTCTTGTTCTGAGAGGACATGCATGACTCTCAGCTTGAATGAATGGACATTTAGCCTCTGATCCTCAGTGAAAGGCTAGGACCCCAAGAGGGCCAGTCCTAGAGATCACACGGCAACAAGAAATTAACTCCTGGTCACACTTGTCCCAAATCTTTTCCCAGCAAGAAGGCCAAGCAAGACCCAGCATGTGGGTCCCCTATGAGAGGTGACAGCTGTGCTGGACTCAGTGTCCTTTCTCCCCTTGGCCATTTTTCCCAAATACAGGCCCTGACTCCTCCTTGACTGTACATTATAAGACCCTAAGAACGAGTGTTATCCCAATAGAGAACAAGTGTTATCCCAATAGAGAAGGGCAGAAAAGAAAGTCCCTAAATTCCTGGAGGGAGACAGTTTGTTCAACCTCTTGGTGAGGGCTCCTTTCTCTGTGACTGCAAAGCCTCCTTGGCTAATTTTTTTTTAATCATAAAAAGGTCAGCAGTAAGTTCACCCATAGCATTTGTGCTCTTCCTTTAATCAACTTTTGAGTATCACACCCAGCAGCTGAACAAAAGAAGGCTTTACCCTTCGCTTTGGACTGCTGAGCTGTATTTTTTTTTTTTTTGTATTTTCTATTTTTACTGGCTGACTTTGCTTCCTGAATATATTTGCTTCACTTCATGTTGAAATTAGTGGGGCCTCCCTGCTTTGGCCTAGCTTGGGTGCCAGGTGCACGGGGAACTGTGGAGGTGTGTGGGGCCTGCTCTCACCTGCACAGTGAGGGCTGCAGAGGGCTGAGAGATGGACCCCTGTGGCCCTTAGGAAGATGCAGGTTGTGTTTGGTTTATCTCCTCTCTGTCTCTTCTGGCAGAAAAGGGACATCAGCAATTTTGAGTATCTCATGCACCTTAACACCGCGGCCGGGAGGACCTACAATGACTACATGCAGTATCCAGTGTTTCCCTGGGTCCTGGCTGACTACACCTCACAGGTATGGTAGTCACGTGACTGCTGTTCAGACGTCCTGAGGCTTTCTGACCCTGAAGACCAGAGCGTACTAAGTCAGCACACAGAGCCTCTGCTATGAGATTCGGTCCACCTGGGTCTGAGGGCTGCTCCGTGTTCCAAAGGAGGCCTTTGGAGTCTGGGGGCTCGGGTTCCTCTCCAGATCTACCTGTGGGAAGGTGACCCTACCTGTGGGATGATCAATATGACGAGGACAGTTGCTAACATGAGCCCCAGAGGGCTTCCTGGCTTACTCACTACTCTGCAGGCAACCGATAGCCATCTGCTACGACACTGCCCAGTCCTGCAAGTGAAGTGGGCCGTGGAATTTATTCCTGAATCAACATGTGTGGGTGAGGGGTAGAGGAAAGGAGAGAGACCCAGAGACCCAGAGAGAACAAACTATTCCCATGTATCTTGACTTCAGCCATCCAGATATTGGTATGTGGACTTCACTCAGGATCTGGACTGAGACATGTTGGGACAGGGGAGGCTGATGGTGAGGCCAGATCATTCCCTCTTTCAGCGTGTGCCCCTGGGCCTCAGCAGGCAGGGGAAGGGGGAGGAAAGCTGACGCAGTCGGGCCAAGATGACCTTGCTGGGAATGATCTGGCCACGAAGCACTGTCCCAGCCACCTGGGCTCTGGCCATCAAGTGGGGTGTTGGGCTGTATGTGTAAAGGAGAGAAGGTGGCTAAGTCCTGCTTCAGACCAGCCCTTGCCAATCCTGCCTGGGGCAGCTTGGAAGACTGACACCCAGGATTTGGGAGAAGGAGGCTCAGGCCTTTGTGACTTCCTATCCTCAAGTAAGACATTTAACACAAAACTCTTCTCTCCAGCTGCACATTGCCTTTTATTTCCCTGATGATCCATCTGAGCCTGAGCTTTTTCAAAACTGAAACATGCAAATCTCAGCTTTAACTCACATGTTGCAAAGGGGTGGTTTACCAGCCCCCTTTGTTTAGCCCAAAATTGTGATTACTTACCCGTATTTAAAAATCGGGCAATTTCTCCTAAAAATGTGGATTTCCAATATCTTTTGGAGAATCAGGAGAGGTAGCAGCCTGGAAGCCCCATTCTGTCCTGGCAAAATCAGCGGTGGCTGAGCATGGCTGTCCACGCATGCCATCGGTCACAGGGGTCTGGGAAGGGTCTGCCTCACTCTGCCCCCATCCCTGGTTCTGCAGGTGTGGAGATAGGGACAGGCCCTGACTCCCCAGGGGGACTGCAGTGGTTCACGGCTAGTTAAAAGGAAAAGAAGTATAAAGAAACACTTTCTATGGGACATGAAAATTCTAGAGGATATTTGACTCTTCTGCTAACATGTAGAGGATCTCTGCTCAAAGCAAACATTTCTGAGGACACCTGGCCCTAAAAACCTCAGGTCTCCACTGCCTTATATTATGTTCCCCAGGGCAGAGGAAGGAGTAAACTTGCATGCTGTCATTGCACAGAAGGGAGGGGTTCCAGATAAAAGAGTATGCTCCTCACATTTCCTTCCCGATCAGAACCTTCTAGAGAGTCCATTTGATTCCCAGTAAGGACCGTGAACTACTGGAGCATACATCTCTCTCCATGGGGGCTGGAGCCAAGCGCCTCATCGACAACAGGGATTCTTTTCAAAGTCTCTTTTTGTAACTGGTGGCAATGTTCTGATTTGGGTCAACTTGGAACAGGTTCAGTGTGAACTCAATCTTCCCCTCCTCTTAGTTTCCTTCTCTCCCTTATTAAGTCTTTGTGGATCACTGGCTCTGGGGCCATAAAACCCCAGCATGCCTGCTAATCACCAGAGGGGGTCAGACCAAACGACGATAAACCAATAAAGAGAACCATAAAACTAAAGAGCGTGGCTCCTGAAGTCTCACTGGGGCACAAGAGGGTCTGAGGGGAGTTAACTCCAACCACACATCTGCCTTCTAGACATTGAACTTGACGAATCCCAAGACTTTCCGTGATCTCTCAAAGCCCATGGGGGCTCAGACCAAGGAAAGGAAGCTGAAGTTCATCCAGAGGTTTAAAGAGGTTGAGAAGACTGAAGGTGGGTAGATCCCCGCTTGACCTTTTTTTTTTTTTTTTTTTTCCCTGCAGTGTTGCTCATTCAAGTGCCTTGACAAGGTCATTGGTAATGATTCGGGCTCTCACCTAGCATGGAAACAATTATGTTTGGATAGGAACAGCTCTAATCCTCTGGTCTGCACCTTGACTGCAGGGAAGAGTTCCCTGGGCACGTTTTACACCTATTGATGCCCAGGCCCCACCCCTAGAGATTCTAATTTAAGTAAGGCTGTAGTGAGGCACAGGGGGTGCTGAGAACTACAGTGCTAAGAGCTGCTTCCTCCAGACCTAGGGCCACCAGAGACGGAGAGCACATTCATTCAGCATTTTGTGTATTCCCAGCACAGGCCAGCCTGCGTTCATAAATACAAGAGTCCATTTCAAAGAGAAGGGAATTAAATTCAGATAGTTCAAATGATGCGTTCAAGATCACAGCTTCTAAATGGCGGAGCCTGTATTTGTCGGACTCTAGAACCTACCTCCCAGTCTCTTCATCAGCACATCACCTTTATAATTTTTGCCATATTCACATGCGACTTGAACTCCTAATGCCTTAATTTTTTTTTCTCTAGGTCTATTCACTTCTGAACTTTGATGAATGCATTTTCAAAAGAAATTTTTCTATCATGCATTTGATGCTAGCTCGATTGGTTTTCTCAAATCCTTTGAAATAAACATATAATTTAAAATAAGGAGCAGCTATCCATGAACCATGAAAATTTCCCTTGGGAACCAGAGGTCTTGCGCTTTAGAAAGGCTTACACGGCCCAGAGACACTGTTTTTGGCGAGCAGGTTCTCAGCAGGACAGGAAGGGTCCTGCTGCATCCCACATAGCCCCATAGAGGCCTGCCCGGGACCCCTGCACTGCGTGGGGCTGGCACTCAGACTCACTCAGGGGAGATGGGAGGATGTAGACAGTTGGTCAGGCCCTCGTTGCCCTGCTTATTTCCTCCTGAGGCTGAAGTTCAATCATTAGGACCCTTCTCAGGGAACCCCCCACCCCGAGTGCTGTTCCTCTAGCTGCCGGGCGTGGCAGGGCTCCTTCCACAGGGGCAGGCCGGGGGAGCATGGGATCTCACCATGCTCTCCCGTCTCACCCTGGGTGTGCATTTGAGCTGCCCATTGGATTTGGGACCTTGTGCATGTTCCCCCACCAGCCCCCGAAATAACTGGCTTAGACAGTTCCTCCATGGCACCAGGGAGGGCTTTAGGCTGGGCATGGGGCTGGCGGCAAGATGGTAAGCAGTCACCACAGGGAGCTAGTTCAGGCCTTGGCCAACTGCGCTGGAGGGATTGTAGGCACACTGGGGCTTTCGATGTGCCCCTTAACTCAGAAGACCGAAGCCACTGTCTCCCCATGAATCCTGAGTGCAGCCTTCCCAGAGCCTGACTCTGCCCATGTTCTTGGGGGTAGACCACTGGGGACTCGAGGGGTGCCACTGAGGGTCTTGAATGTGCTTCTTATCACCACGGCTACTGGCCAAATCATGACGTCTGCGAGCGGAACCAAGACTTCATTAGGCCTGCAGGTGCTGTCCTGAGCAGGGCTTGTGCCCGCCGCTCATGATTGAGCCTCATAGAGTCTGTGTGTCTGCAGTCTGTCCCAGCACAGGGGGACATCCATGCCAGACTTGTCCTTTCATTGCAGGAGATATGACCGTCCAGTGTCACTACTGCACTCACTACTCCTCGGCCATCATTGTCGCCTCCTACCTGGTCCGGATGCCACCCTATACCCAGGCCTTCTGCTCTCTGCAGGTGAGCTCCCTTACACACACACACACACACACACACACACACACAAACTGTATCTCACCGACAAACGGCTGGGCTTGGATGAAGCAGGGGTCTTCCCGCTAGAAATCCAGTCTCAGCCGGTGATTCCCACTTGATGCTGGCTCCGGGATCCTGGGCAGTCCAGCTGAGGCAGGCTGCCCATCCTCACTAACCTGCGGTGACCTGCAGAAAGACTCCAAAAAACACTCCGGTGTTGCAGAAAGACTCCAAAAATAAGGAATGAGAGATAATGGGGGAAAATGCATAACATAAGTCAGTTTTCCTGGAAAAGGAAAAGCAGAAAGCTTTAAGACTTCCTTGAAGGTGGGTGGTCGGGAATTCGAAAAATAAACACAAAGAAGGAAGAGTGAAAGAGTACCACTTGTGACTTCAGAATGCAGACAGCCACACTAAGTGCAAGTTGAAAGGCTTAAAAGGACAAAGTACTTGAATAATGAATAGCTGAACCAGAGAAAGAAGCTGACCAACTTACCCACCCATGAACCAAGAGACCATTCATCACACCGGCCTAAGGTTGCCAGATTTCACAAATAAAAGCACAGGATGCTCGGGTACATTTGAATTTCAGGTAAACAGTGAATTTTTTAGACTAAAAAATGATTTGTTGTGTATCTGAAATTCAAATATAGCTGGGCCCCTTTTGTCTTTCCTCAGCCATACGCAGCGTGAAGGGAGCAGGTCGGGCTCTGAGTGGGTGGTATGGCCAAGGCCCATGGGATTGCTGGGACAGGGTCCTTTGCAGGCAGTTGCGACTTTTATTTTCTTTCTTTTCTTTCCGACCTTATCGCTGGGATCCTGCTTCCCAGGTTGTCCTGGGGACCCAGCTGCCAATGGGGAGAGCTGCTGGGTAGCCCAGTTCCAGCCAGCTCCAAAGGGAAGCAGCTCACAGTGCAAGTGCAGGGCCTGGCCAGCTCCAGGGCCTTCCCAGCATCCTACGGAGAGGAAGGCAGGAGCCACGGTGGGCAACAGGCCACGAATATGCACAGATTTACTCCAGTTACGAAGTTCAACAAAGAGAAAGTGAGAGTGTTCCAGGAGTGTGGGGTTTTGGTCTCACCTCACCCAAAGGCCACTCTTTGTAGTCAGATGACCTTGGCCCTGAGAGACCAAAGGCCACGTCTGCACTAAATCCAACTTCTGAGCCCTAGGTGGGAGTGGGTAGGCAAGGTCAAGGTGATTTCTCCAATTAGGAACAAAATCCCTCCTGTCTTCGGTGTCTTGGCACAGAGTTCTCTCTTCTTAAAGGCATGGATTGTCTAGACATTGTATAACCTCCTCTCCCTGGAAATACACTCAAAAATAATAAGTGTCTTCCCCTGAGCCTTTCTCAGGCAACAAGCATTTTAAGTAAGTTTGGTTTGGAGAACAAACGGTCCCGGAGCTCTAGCCGGTGCCAGGAATCCCATCCAGACGTTGCTCATTAATCCACAAGAAGCGATGATCGCCGTTGATGATGATGGCGATACATTCCGTTATGGCACTCCCTCCAGGAAGTTCTGGATGCTTGAAAAGCTTTCTTTTGTCCCTTCAGTCTAATGCTGTAAAGTCCCATCTCTACCTGTTACTAAGGGTCCTCTCACGTGGACAGGAGGCAGAGTGAACTTGAAACGGCATCTGCCATGAGATTTATACCCCAGATCTGCTACTTCATGGATACGGAATCTTCTGCAAGGGATCTTACTTCTGGAAATGAGGGTTGATTTTGCATAGCTTCCAGAGCTGCTGAGATTAAATGAGAAAGTGTGGGTAAAGCCGCTAGCGCAGGGCTTGACACTGCATAGGCAATCGATCATGGTCACTTCCCTTCTCCCTGCAATCAGCCAGATCAAAGCTGAGCAGGCCTGAGCTTGTTCAAGCTGATCCACTCTGCGCTAAGCTAATTCAAGACAGCCTGGACTGCAGAGAAGCATTCCAGGATGGGATGAGCCAGATGAAACAGGTGTACTGCAGACCCACAAAAATACTGGGTTAAGACAGCTCTGAAGTTAGTCACAACTAGTCTGAGCTTTCTTTTTAGCTAGTTTGACCCATGGATGACCACACTAAACTGATTTGAGGTGGTCTGAACCAGTGCAAGATGGTCAGAACCAATTTATCTGCTTTTGGGTGGCACACATTAGCTCCAGCCCTTTAACTCCCATGCTGAAGTCTGATGTGACTCCTGGTTTTTCCTGGTTTGATTCTCTCTGTGGCTGTTGGCCCATCTGAGCTGAAATCAGTTGGGTTCTCCATATGTGCTACTTTTTACTGACTCTTCTAGCGCATCCTGAGAAAAATCCACTGTCTCTTCTTTCTCCTTAGAATAAAAGATGAATTTTAGCTCTCAAGGGAATGCTTAAAGGCTACGTCTGGGGGGAAATGCACCTGGCTCTCCTTTGGGAGTCCTGGGACCTTCACAGACCTCCTTAGGAATGTTCTGGCATCTTCCTGAAGTCAGGCTCTTCCTTCTGCCCCACTGTGCCTCCTAGGGGGCAGGTCCACTTCTTCTTAAGAGACCTTTGCTTCACTCCTCTCTGGTAATGAGGAAAGGAACCTGACTACAGTCTCAATAGACTAGACTTCCATTCCCCAGCATGGACCATGGGGTAGCGAAGAGTGAGAAAGGTGGAGAAGGTGCAGAATCCAGGAGTGAGCCCTTCTTATTTTATTTATCTGGAGAGCAGGAAACTGAGAGGGTCGGATGGGCCCAGAGCCGGGTGTGTTTGCAAGAGGCAGCCTGACAAAAGGTGTGCTTCTCCATTCTGCATGAAGTAAGCTCTGCCTCTTGCCTATTAGTGTGAAGGAGCCAGACTTGCTTGTTTCTCATTCCATGGCTCGGCAAGGGGAATGCACCTTTGGTGTGGAAAGCCATGTGTCTAAGCCCTGCACCCAGTGTGGCCCTGCGCACTGTCGAGAGGCTCACACGGTGCCTTGGGCATGTTGGCCTGCCCGGCCCCCTTGAGCTGGATGTGGACAGAAAGGGAGCTCTTCCCCGTGGCCTAGAATTGCCATGCAGCACATTCTGATCCCTGGGTGGAAGGCATGCTGTGTTGCCTTCACTTTTGTATCTTGCCAACTTTGGGCTGCTCTCGGAATGACTGCGTTCCTCTGCGGTTGCTGTGTTTGATCTTCTGCCTCGAACCGTGTATTACAATGATAGACTCTCACAGTACAGAAGTATGGCAGAGGGGCAGTGCGAGCCGAGGCAGGTGACATGCACAAGTCGTGGGGGATGAGGTGGGAGCCAGTCGTGCGCTGTCACCCCACCCTGTGGAGGCCTGAGACCGCTGTCTGCCAGAGCCGGGGGCTCAGCTCCTGGGATGCCTTCCCTCTCGGGCGTCTGGCCGGCCTAGAGCCAGTGCTCGAGAGCAGCCGGGAGTCCGCGCCACCGCCAGAGCCACAGCCCAGGCCCCCCCACCCATTCCCGCCCTAGCAGGAGCACCAGTGGCCGTGAGGCCTGTGAGGAGACTGGCCTGGGCAGGGCGGAGCGAGGCAGCAGCACGCCAGCGAGGGCACAGTGGCCGTGCTGCTGCAGCTGCTGTTACATTTAATCAGAAGCTGAAATAAAGTGCTGTGTTAATTAAGTCGCAGCCCGTGTGACGCCAGCTGTTACCAGCAGTGAGGAAGGGTTTTCCGAACCACCTGAGGCGCGATGGCTGGTTTTCGTGTAAGACAGACGCTCACTGCAGAGAGAACGGAGAGCCGCCCTGCCGGTCCACGTGGGGGCTCCGTGGGTGACAGGCCACGGGTCCAGGGGGAACTCTGTCCAAAACAAAGGCACAGTTATCATTATGCTGACTCAACGAGGAGCATTCGGAAAGGCCCATGTAATAGAGACGGGCGTACCTGAGACAAAGTCCTGGCTCTAGAACTTTCTCATGGGTAGTATTGAATCACCGAGCTTCCATTCCTCCTTTAAGATACCCCCTGCCTAGTAGGTGGTAAAGATGGGGTGAGTTACAGCAGGGGAGCCCTTTGGCTGGTTTCTAAATCCTCCATATTTGTCCACTGTCCTCCCTGTAAGAGTGGACAGCAGGCTTTTCAAAACTTTTGTGGGTTTTGTCTGTTGAGTAAAGGGCCACATCCTCCAGGAAGGAAAGCTAATGGCCACACTGAGGGAGGCCCACCCTGCATCGAGAGCAAGACTGACGAGGCAGGCCAGCTGGTACATGGGCTTCCCGAATTCTCATTGGGCCGACAGCCCAGCTTGCTGAGTGGGATGTCAGAGCCTGACATGTTTCTGAAGAAGGCTGCAGAAGGCCGAGCCCGGCTCTTTCCTCAGCTGCACACGTTGGCCCCTTCATTTCTTGGGTGGTGATGGGGTCTCAAAACCGACCAGTTGATGCGCTTGCTCTTTCGTTCCCCGTCCCAGACCCCGCCCCTGCTCACTTCCCCCCAGACCCCACCTTCTGCTTCCAGGAACTTTTATTTATTTATTTATTTTAAGTGTGTGTGTATTTTTTAAATTTAATTTTATTTTTTTCAGTGTTCCAAGATTCATTGTTTATGCACCACACCCAGTGCTTCCAGGAACTTTTAAATTCTTTTCTTTTTCTTCTTAGAGCCCCTGGTTACCTTCCCTATGTATCTGAGGTTGGGGCCCCAGCCCAGGATCACTCCTCCATTCCCACTCTGCAAAGGGACAGGCGCATCAGAGCAGGGTCCTTGGGGCATCTCTTCCTATCCGCCTGGCACTGCAGGATGTACCTCACACACACGTGCACACACACGCACACTCACATTCATGTGCTCACCCATGTTTGCACACCCACAACAGTCACTCCAGGTGGCAGAGGAGAGTGTGGGAAACATTAAGACTTTAAGAAACTCCCTGGTGTTCACACTGCCAGGAGGACAGAAATCCCCCCCACTGGTCTGCCCGGTTGCCCAGCTGGGGCACCCTCTCTTCTCCCTGAGACTGCCTCTTTCACGGACAGAGGACAGCAGCTTAGATCAACTGACATGCACACAGGGTCCTGTGAGTAGATTGGTTACATGGAATACTTGTAAATTACCGGAAAAACCATCTTCCAGGAGAATGGGTTATCAGCCTGCTCATAAAACCAATCCCATACTTGGATATGGTGGTGGGTTGACTCAGGTCAGTCCCACAAGAAAGGAAGACTAGACTTTCTAGCATGTAGTGTGCAAATCTCTGTGTTTAAGGGTCCTTGAGTGCATGTAGTTGCTGTACTCCCTGCGGGTCTTGGTCAAGAATTGAATGTTTTTTTTTTTTCCAGCATAGTTTCCCCGCCCACACTGGAGAGGGATTTAAGAACGTCTGCCCCTCTTGAAATGCTTACCCAGGGACACAGGGGCACACAAGAGCTGTGCCTTTACTACAGAACACTCCTTTCAAGACCAATTCCAGTTTTAATAGACGTACCACAATCACAAACTTTCTTCTAATCTCAACTCCTGTCAGTGCCCAGCAGAAGTCCTAATTGGCCATTTCTCTCACCACTATTTTGATTTTAATTTTGATTCATCTCTTCACAAAATTTTGCACCCCTTGGAAGTATTTTAATTGAGGAAGAATACCTAGGGTTGTATTGTTTCTGAGCCCTTAAATATTCAGAATATCTTTCTGGCTTTTTCATGAAGGAGTGATATCATTTAGATGTAAAATCCAGCTCCTCTCCCTTTTGCCTCCAAAACCTCCAGCCTTGGCTGCCTTGTCTTCTAGCTCTTTAGCGTCACATGGGAAAAGTTTTCTGCCAATGAGAGGTTGTTCCTTTGTTGATAATAATAATAATAATCTTAATATTGTTTTTTTCAGCATGTTGGATACACATAGGATTCATTGTTCTTGATACTCAAGGATGTGCAGATATTCAGAATATATTTAGGAGCAAAATCTTGGCTCTGTAATTCTCTCTGATCATTTGGTTTCCACCCAGTCTGTATACTTAATTTTGTTGTTGTTTTATTTTAATTTGTTTTGGACTTTCCTTATGGCAGCGCTCTGCAGACCTTCATCGTGCCTCCCTGCCTCGCTCCTTTTCTCCCTTCCTTTTCTCTGTCTTCTCTTCCTTTTCTCCTTCCATTCTTTCCTGAGAATCAATTCATGGCTGAGACTCCCTGCTGGCTGGCCCCGGATTCCGTGTCCACGCACAGACTTACAGTACAAGCAATAGAACAGCTCCACTTTTTCTTCTAGGGAATTTGGCTTTTCTTTTGTATTGCAGAGGTGAGAAAACCCATTAATTTTGAAACAAATGTATGCAAATACATTTATTAATATAGGAAATAGGAAAATCAGTTATTGCTTCCTTTATAAATAATACAGGCTTAAGTTTTAAAGATATTACTTTTGCTAAAATGCATTAGACAGCTGTGAAAAAAATAACATTTTTCTTTGTGGTAATATCTTTAACCAGATTTGTAGCACTAACAATATTTCCTATGTATATATTATTTTTATTTAATACAGGTAATCTTTTTATTACCAAATCATATTGTTTCTCAGGAGATTACCATCAGTACTCATAAAAGCTGCAAAAGGAATCCAGGAGGATGAGAAGGCATCAATCTCCTGCAGATGTAAGGCTCAGGCTGCAGATTAAATATGCAAAGCTCTTAATATGTTTCAATGAGCCACTTGTTAGGTGCAGATTTATTTAAAAAACACTCTCCCCCTGTTTTGTTTCCATTTCAATTTGAATCTGATGGTGGGCAGCATCCCCTAATTTCAACACAAGAGCAAAGCGACCTTGGAGAAAAGCCACATCCTTAAGCTGCCCAGGTAGCGTTCTGTAGCAACTCTGCTGCAACTGGCTTTCTCGGTGTCCCTGTCCGCGTCCCTGTCCATGACCATGTGCAGAGAACGACCCATGGGCCTCCCTGGATCCTTAGGTCTGACTCGGAAAACCGACTAGCCCACCAAGATGTCCAGATGGGGCCAGCCTCAGGCGAGTGGCAGATTCTGCCTTTGCAGAAAGAGCTGAGACTCCTCGCCCCACACGTTAGGAGATCACATTTGCCCCAGGCCCAGGGACTCCTCTCAGTAAGCCAGCACAAGGGCAAAGAAGGCATGCCATTGGAGGAGCATCCATGGGATTGACCCAGTTCTGCCACTGGTTGTTTTGATAGCCTTGGGAAATCTAGGACACGTTGAGGACCTTCAGTTTTCTGGTCTGCAGAATGGAAGTGGACTTCCTTCCTGACACCCCTGCTGTGAGGATTAGGAGCCAACATCTCTGTATAAAGTGCCTAACATGGGGCAGACTTGCCAAGGGGAGGCTGTGGCCCTTCTTTACCCCTCATCCACTCCTGCAGCTGCCTCAAAGCTTCCTTAGGTAAATGCTGACGGGAGACCTCAGTCCCCAAGAAGTGAAGGGAGTGGCGGATGTAGAGGAGGGTACTACCCATTTGTTCCCAGGCCACAAGAACCCTGCAGAAGTTGGCAGAAGGAGGACAAGTTCTGATTGAACGAAGGCCCAGCCTTAACAAGGACAAGTGAAGTATCCAATCCTAGGCAGGTGTTTTGGGGATGTCCCCAAACTTAAGTAGACCCAGAGCCCCACTTCAGAACCTCTTTCCTGAAGTCCGCCTGCCCCCAGCATTGTCATTCCTCCAACCAGACCTTTCTTCCTCCACCCAGCCCTCAAGGCCACCTGATAAATAAGGGTAGCATCAACTAAAGAGATTTGATGACTCAGATGAGAGGAGCAGAGTACCCAAGGAAAGAATTTGCTTTAAGTCTTACCTGGTGCAATCCTAGCTGCCAAGCTTGGGATGCATCAGGCCACCAGTGGAAATGGGAGTTGGAACCGGGGCAGGCCTGGGAGAATGTGTAGACGTCTTATCTTCATGGACCAGCTTCCTGTCTCCAGGAGGCTGGTGTCCCTCCAGCTCTTCGTCCTCAGACCTGTTCTCTCTTGTTAGGCTGCTCTGTTAGAGGTCAGCAAGGCCCTGACCTTGCCTGCTTCCTTCTGCTTCTGTTCCTGGCCTTGGCCTTGCTTCTGCTCAGAACACTCTGCCTTCTTCTCTGTCACCAGGCTTGCAAACTCACCAGGGTCCACTTCTCTAGAAAACTTGCCCTGATCCCACATGACATGGCTGACCCGCTCTCTGTCCTGTAGTGGGTTCTTTGTGTCCTGCCCATGCGTGATTCAGAGTGGGCCCTTAGCACATGTGGGGAATGGTCAGATGAATGACTCTGCTTTTCCTGTCTCTGATCTGAGCCCGGATTTCTGAAATGGAGAATGAACAGTGCATCATGTATCCAATGGGGAAGCCTCGGGGAAAGGGTCCAGAGAACGGTCGAGTGAACAGAGGCACGAGAAAACCATGGCACACACACGTGCAGCGGTGAACAAACGTGTGTGGGAGTGAATGGAAAGAAAGCTCTGATGGCGGAAGCCGTGCCTCAGTGGCCGTGGGCGAGGAGAGGCCCACCCGGGCGGTGGCTGTGTGTCTTTCTCACTACAGGTGATCATATGGGTTCCCTTTCCTCACAGGGTGGAAGCTTTGATGTGGCAGACAGAATGTTCCACAGTGTGAAGAACGCGTGGGAGTCGGCCTCTAGGGAGAACATGAGTGACGTCAGGGAGCTGACTCCGGAGTTCTTCTACCTGCCCGAGTTCCTCGTCAACTGCAACGCTGTGGAGTTCGGTGCGTGGAGGCCATGGTGCGGCCCGGGGTGGGCTGGGCAGGGGAGGGATTGCTCCCCCGAAGCTCAGGTAGCGACTAACTTCATCAATAACTTTGCTGGGCAACTAAATGAAGAGACCCTTCACCAAACCAGTGTGGTCGTTGTGAGGCCTCCCCTCGATGGTGACCTTCAGTGGTAAGGTGGGAGCCAAGGAAGGATTTGAGGCCCCAGGCTGCCAGGATTCTCTGAGGCACGGTCCCACCCATCCTGTGAGTGTCCCTACGCCTCAGTCTGCAGTGAGAAGCCCTGCTAACAACCGGGTCTATGCTGGCCCGCTGCATGACCTGGGCAAACCCCCACCCCTCTGTGGCCTCGTTTTCCTCCGTGGCCCACAAACAGGTTAAGCTGGGCTCTGAGTTGGACCCAGAGAAGCTGGGTCTCCCAGGAGAGATTGCTTACCGGATAGCGTCTAAGGGTGGTTGTATGGGGACGCTGGTGGCTCCTCCTCTTTCCTGTGCTTCCGGCTCCACCCCAGGATGAACTATGCGTCTCCCCAGTTTAGAGGAGGAACAATTTCAGGGTGCCCCCGTGAGCAGGTCCCCCGGTAGCTGTGTGTGTACCTTGGTAGCCTCCGCTGTAAATGTCAGGGTGACTTGTGGAAGGGGCCATGTGGTCAGAGCCTGAGGCAGGGTGTGGGCCACTGCACCCCTGGAGGAAGGGAGATGGGATCCCTCACCTGGTGGGGAGCACTCATGAACTGTCACCAGCATACACCTGCACCCCAGAGCTCCCTTTCCTCGGGACCCTCCTTCCTCCAAACAGCCCACAGGGGCACCTTTTTAGGCACTGGGGATTTAGTTGGGGCTCCTGGAATCGACTGTCCTGAAGGTGTTTACATTCTGTACAGGTGTGGAGGAAGGGGAGAGAAAGTATAAACATATTTATATAAGTGAAATTCTATCTGATGCTGAGAATTGTTATGAGGACAGAAGGTAGGAAAATGGTTCAAGAGTGATTCAGAGGGCCCTGTGTTATTCTGATCTCCAGGAAGGACCGCCTGAGTTGGTGACAGGGGAGCTGAGGCTGGCTGGTGAAGGAGCCACATGAGACACAAACCTGCGGGCCAGAGAGAAGCGGGGAAGGTTTTATTTAGTTGTACCATGAAGGCTCTGGAGGGTTTAAGCAAGACCACAACCAGTGTTTATCGGGCAACCATCATATGCCTGGAGTTTTTCTAAGCACATTATGCATATTTTTCTTTTCATCCTTCTACCAGCCCCCTCCCCCGGGGGGTGGATAACAGGTAGAAAAAGTGAGTCCCAAAGAGATTAAGCAATATGCCCAAGGTTGTGCGGCTAATGGGTAGGAGAGAGACTTGGGCTTGGATCCAGACTCGTTCTATTGTCTGGGGAAGCTGCCTCTAAAACCTTGCTGTCCTCACTTTAAAAATGGAGAGAAAATACATAAATTATAGAGTTAAATGAAGATTCAATAAGATGATGTGTGCCAAGCACCTAGCATAGAGCCTTGGCATAGAGTTAGGTGCTCAAAATACAATAGCTTTTACTGTTACTGTGATTATCTCCTTACTGCTCTAGCCCTGAATAGAAAGCACCCAGATGAAAAGGCACAGAACGGTAGGGAGGAAGACAAACAATGACCTCACAACTGCCATTTTATAGGCAGTTTGTGAATCAAGCACAAACCTGCCTGGGAAGCAAGGAGGGCCTCGTGGAGGGTAGAAGGCTTAGAGACCAAGTAAGAATATGCCAGGCAGATGAGTGGGAGGATGCACCAGACAGAAGCAGCAGCAGTAGTGAGGCCTGTGCAGGACACAGCTCTTAGCCTGATCTGCCTGGACTCAGAAGTCCTAGACAGGACAGTGTGTATCCCCCCTGGTTCCTAGCCCAGTTTGGGCTCCCATTCACCCAAAGCCCTGCTGTTTCTCACCCCACTCAGGCTGCATGCAGGACGGGACAGCACTGGGAGATGTGCAGCTCCCTCCCTGGGCTGATGGGGACCCTCGAAAATTCATCAGCCTCCACAGACAGGTGAGTTGAGCAAGGTCACACCAGAGGCCCTGGCATCCTGAATAAAGACTGCAGTATCTTCACTCTCCACGGAGGCTTTCTGTGTGAGCAGAGGGCTAGTGACAAATGTTTCTGAGGCTCTTATGTCTAGAGAGCCCAGAAAAGGTGCTGGGCTCCATTTCCCAGGTTAACAGGAAAAAGTTTATGTTGTGGGCTCTTCCAAGAGTTCCATTAGATTCTGTCCTTGTGCCAGTTTGTTATGGGAATCACTGGGAGAAATAAATTCAGTTTCTTTTTGGATGGCCTGGGTCAAGTCAGTGTCTTTAGCTGGCCCTATAGTCAGGGCCATGACTGGGCCGTACTGCTCTATATAGCTCATAGAAGGGCGTAGACCCTGAGGGACTCCTTTTGGCCAAAGGATTCGCCAGGATTGGGGAATACTTGGCTTCTCAGCCAGAGAGGTTGATGTGGTAGAAGCCATTTTGGGACACATATCCTGGATCAAATACATGCATTAGCATAAACCACAAAAATACATGTGATAATATTATTAGTCATCAGGGAAACATAAATTAAAATCACAGGAGATGACATTACATACTTACAAGAGTGGCTAAAACTTTAAATATTGACAAAACCAAGAGTAAGCAAGAATACGGAGCAATCAGAGTTCATTACACATTGTTGGTAGGAAAATAAAACTGAAAAGTCACTTAAGAAAAAACTTAGTAGTTTCTTACAAAGTTGAAGAAGAATTTACCTTATCACCCAGCAATCCCCCTTGCATATATTGACTGAAGAGAAATAAAGATATGTGCATGGAAAAGCATGCACAAAAATATGCACCAATTTTATTCAGACCAATCAAAAGCTGAAAACAACCCAAATGTCCAGCAACTGGTAGTGGATAAACAAATGATACATCCACACAATGGAATACTATGGAGCAATAAAAAGAAAGAGATTACTGATACATGGAGCAACATGAATTAATGCCAAAAGCATTATCCTAAGCAAAAGAAGCCAAAACTCAAAGCTACATACTATAGGATTCTATTTATATGACATTCTGGAAAAGGTAAAATTATGGGGACAGATAGTAGATCAGTAGTTACTAAGGTCTGGAGTAAGGAATGATGGAAAAGGAGTACAAGAGAATATTTTGAGTTGATGTAAATGTCCTATGTCTTGGTTGTGGTGGTGGTTACATGACTTCATTCCTTTGTCAGAATACATTGAACTGTACATTTTAAAAGGGTGAATTTTATTATGTGTAAATTATATCTAAAAAGAAAAAAAATCTGGGGTGGGCCTGGCTAGTAAAAACAAAGTTGGACTCTTTCCTCTGTCCTGCTCCCTTGCCAAGGAGAAAAGTCTTCCCTGGTTTATATTTGCCTCTGGAAATGTAGTAATGGTAGGCATCTCTCCCACAACCCACTGGTCTTGAATTGTTGGACCAGAGATGAACTTAACCTTCAGGTGACAGCAGCCCTCTGCCAAGATGTTCTCAGAAAAGTTGTTGACCTGGGCTGAGTGAGCAGATTCACTCTACAGGCCTGACTGCAGATGCCAGGGGTCTAGTGGGGAGGCAGCTTGATTATATAACCACACAAATAACAGAGAAATTATAACTGCACAAACTGCTACAAAGGAGAGAAATTCAATGCCATCAGATATGGTTAGAGGTGAGACCCATGGGACCTGGGTGATGACAACAGTGGAGAGACATCTTCTGGTAGAGTAAAGATTAGTCTGGAGTGGATTAGGATGTTAATGATCAACATCAGTGAAAATATCCGAGTAGGAATCTCTGAAAATCCTCTACTCCATAAAAGCAATAAGAATAATGGCAAAGATTATCATAAAACAAAAACTCTCCAGAACTCTGGAAATTAACCAGAGGCTTAGAAAAATCAGGGGAGTATTCCTTTGAGAAAAATGGCTGAATCTTTATAAGAACAGCAAGCTTTGTGTTGTTTTAATTTACACTCTTCTCATTTCTCCTCTTCATCTCTGTAGTAGCTTTGAAAACCAACAGCCCACAATAACAGTCAAAACCAAGAGCCTAGCAGTCATTGGAGGGGGACGAATGGGGTCGGAGCTCCTTCAAAGCCCCATACCCACAGAACTGTCATTATTTGACCTGTTAATGTTTCCCTGAATGTCCCCACCAGCAAGGCTTTTCTTCAGTGACATTTGTGAAAAAATAAACCAGAGACAATTGTTTGACACTGTGGCTGCCAGAGGCAGTGGATATAATTGGGCAAACAATTGACTAACCAAAAAGCTTAAATAGAAAAATTAGAGAATGAGATATTTATTAGGAGGCCTTGAAAAAAACTTCAAAATATTTCTGGAATCTAGAAGGACACACTGTAGGGATACTTTTATGCACAAGGCTGTGTTCATGCTCCTAAGGTCCTAAGCTTCACTTCAGGCTGACATTGAGGCTCTGTGCAAGCAAGATATGAGGTAAAGGCAGAGTGTTTATCAGGCGGTTGCTGCCTAGCTGAACACTGAAGCTTTGTGCTAACATTCACACAAAGCCCCTCCCTGGGGAAAGACTGGAATGCTAATTGGTTCTAGGCATTTAAAAAAATCTTCATCTAATCATAAGATGATCATTAAGCTAACAGAGCAGAAATTTTAGTGGCCACATACAACAACAACAAAAATACAGACCTTATAGAACTAGGTCAGAAAAGTCCTGAATAAACCAGCCAACAAACAACAATAACAAACAGTAAAGCAACAACAAACCCTGAGGAGAGGGGAAAATCTGATTTCCAGAGTTGATACATCATATTATCTAAAATGCCCAGTTTTCTACAAAAATTGTGAGACATGTAAAGAAAAAGAAAGTATGGCTCATAAAGGGGGAAAAAGCAGTCAGTAGGAATACCTCTGAGGAAGCCTAACCTTTGGACTTACTAGACAAAGACTTTAAATCAGCTATTGTAAATATGTACAAAGCATTAAATAAAACCATGTTTAAAGATTGAAAGGAGAGTATAACAATGAGAAAAGATATATAAAGGGATAGAAATTATGCAAAGGAACCAAATAGAAATTGTGGAGCTGAGAATTACAGTAACTGACATGAAAAATTCACTAAAAGAGATCAATAGTAGGCAGAAGAAAGAATCAACAAACTTGGAAGATAGATCAATTGAGATTATCCAGTCTGAGAAACAGGAAGAAATGAGTGAAAAAAATGAACAGAACCTATACGTGTGTAGAACACCATCAAACATACCAACATACACAAATTGGAAGTACCAGAAAGAGAGGAGAGAAAGGGACAGAAAGAGTATTTAAAGAAATAATGTTCAAAAAATCCCAATTTTGATGCCAAGTATTAATTTATACATTGAAGACACTCAGTAAATTCCAAGTAGGATAAACTCAGAAAGATCTATATTTAGACACATCGTAAATTGCCAGAAAGGAAAGTCAAAGGAAGGCTCTTGAAAGCAACAAAAGCAACTCATCACTTAAAAGGTGTCTTCAATAAGACTAACTGTTAATATTTCATTAAAAATAGAGGTGGGCCACCTGGGTGGCTCAGTTGGATAGGCATCTGCGTTTGGCTCAGGTCATGATCCCAGAGTCCTGGGACTGAGCTCTGCAACAGGATCCTTGCTCAGTGGAGAGTCTGCTTATCCCTCTGTCTCTGCCCCTACACACCTCCTTATGCTCTCTCACTCATGCTCTCTCTCTCTGTAATAAAGAAATATATTCTTTAAAAAAGAAATAAACCACAGAAGTAAGAAGGCAGTGGTGTGAAATATTCAAAGTGCTGGAAGACTATCAACAAAGAATTTTATAGCCAGCAAAACTATCCTTCAATAACAAAGAAATTAAGACATTCTGAGACATATAAAACTAAAAGAATTTATCATTAGCAGACCTACCCTATAAGAAACACTAAAAGGAGTTCTTGGTGCTAAAATAAGACAGTAACTCAAGTTCACATGAAGATATAAAGGAGGTGAATGGTAATAAGGAAACAGAAATGGTAAGGATGGGAAGAGACAATACACATCAAACCCCAAGCCAGTGCTTGGGACCTAGAAAGTACACAGTGTAATCATTAATTATATGAGTTCACTATGCACCAGGCATGGATACAAACCTAACCTCACATAATTCCACAAAGAAGGTACAATTACTGTCTCCACTTCATAGGTGAAGATGAAGGAACTGAGGAACAGAGATGTTAAGGAATGATCATGGCAGTGCTGGGGCCCAGTTGGCTCCAGAGCATGTTCTCTTAACTGCTACACTTAATCTCAACCTCCTGACACTTCTGGTCAGAATCAGCTCTCCCTTTTTCTTATATCGATCTCAATAGGACCCCGAGACTTTATTTTCAGTCTTCCATTTAGATATCACTGCAAGATATAGATATTCTGAACCTCGTGATTATAGCATGGAGTAAATGAGCTAGGGTGATGGCAGAAGTGAGATCCATTTTCCCGCTCGCTGGAGGCTGGAATTGGATGGTCATTGGGTTGCCCGCATGTCCGCCCACTTAGTGCTCATCAAGCTTCTGAGATGTCACACATTTCCTGTGCAGAGCCAGCATCCTGAGGCATGTGCCCCCCTCCTGATCTGTGCAGAGGGCTCACAAGTCCAAGAGAGGCCTTCATTTTTCATGCTTTTTCTGTTTTGGTTCTAGGCTCTGGAAAGTGATTTTGTCAGTGCCAACCTCCACCACTGGATAGACCTCATCTTCGGGTACAAGCAGCAGGGGTCAGCTGCAGTGGAATCTGTTAATACCTTCCACCCCTACTTCTATGGTGACAAAATGGATCTCAGCAGCATCAGTGACCCCTTGATCAGAAGCACCATCCTGGGGTTTGTCAGCAACTTTGGACAGGTGCCCAAACAGGTACAGCATCCATGTTCTGGGTCTTGCTGTCTCAAGAGTGTGTGCATTTTGAGCTTGGGAGTGACTAAGGACATTTTCTCCTGGCGAGGAACAAGAGAGGACTGGGGAGGGGAAATGGTCTTCCTACACCCCTCAACATCAGGGATTACTCCTCTGTTACCATCTGATGTTGATGAAGATGATGATGTCATTAATGATTATGGTGAGGACTACCTTCCCCTGTGGGATATGTGATGGACACTATAGTAAATCCATAGGATTTAATTGTCTATATGGTTGTCTATGCTGCAGAGTTGCTGTGCAGAGCCAATGAATGGAGACATAAAGTGCCTGAAATATGACGGGCCCTCCGCAAATGTTAGTTACTAGTGTGATTCTCTCAGTGAATCCCCTCCTAAGCTCTGGGTATAGGGATTATTCTTTTACAGATCAGGAAGCTGAGGCTCAAGAAGGCTGAAAACATAACTTGCCCACAATTATACTTTAGCAGATGCCCTCTGGGCATGTGAGAAGTGTCTAAGGGTGACTTGGAGAATGAACAGTGCATCTAAAATGTGGGTTTGGCCAAGGAACACTTCATAGGAAGGAGGGAATTTTAGGACAGAAGCTTGGGTAGCCTAATGGTTTCATTTTTTTTTTTTTTAAGAAATGAAATAATCCAGATAAAGCAATTAAGTCAAAATAGTAGTCGCCCCAACCAATTGTTTCCTGGGTTGTGTCATTATCCTTGTCCAAAAGCAAAAGATATTTTCACATCCATATGCTCAGAGAGTGCACACAATTTTAGATTCTGATTTCATTTAGTGATGTAGCATATGAGCTTTTACAAAAATATTTCTAAGTAATTATCAGAATTAGAATTCTTGTAGTGGTCCCAACTAGAGGCAGGATTAAAATACTTCAAGGACCATGCACTTGCCATCAATGGGCTCTGCGTGCTGAGGCTGTGACAGGCCTCTGGCCTGTGGTGCTTTAGTCATTCTGCTTGCCAGGAGGGACGTTCTTTATTTAATGCTCAGTTAAAAGTCCCCATTCTGATTTCTGTTTGCATTGATCACTCACCCAGCTTTACTAGGTAGACCAGTATCTAATCAAGGCCTGTCACTGAGCTCAGGCTATTGTGAGAAGCCCCTTCCCCCCCCCCCCCCCCACAGCTGCTTGCTGAGCCTCACCTCTACCCCTGTGCCCAGCTGGGGCCAGCTCTCACCCCTCTGTTGTGGCACCCAGTGGATGTTTCCATCGAGGAGCAGAAGCGTGGGCCCGATGACTGGAAAACACGGCCTCATTGGGGAGGGGAATGTGGCAAGGTGGCCTCGGCTGCCCTCTGTGGCAGCAGCAGGATTCTGCCAACAGCATGGCCTTGCACTTCACGTTTTGCCTGGTTATGCAAAAAGTTTGGCATTAGGGACAATTTGACAGCAGAGATCTAAGAAAAATGAAAATTAAAAAAGGCCACTAATGGGGGTTGCCTGTGCTCTTTGGAATGTTTGAATGGATGCTATTAAAGAGATCTGTGTTGCTGCCCAGATGGATGCTCCTGCAGAGAGTTTGTAAGGTAAAGGAGAAAAAAAATGAGAAATAGCTGAAGCAGATGAAGAGAGGCATGTGGTCTAGAGAGGAAAGGGGGTCATTCTGAGCCCATGATAGGAGAGGCAGCTCTGCCGGGGACCAGGGCTCCTCAGGGAGGTCATCCTGCTCCCAGGCAGATTGGGGAAGATGACAGTTGGCAGCCAGGAGGGCTCTTTCCGCTAATCCAGCACTAGGAGCTGGAGAAAGGAGCTGCCCCTCTCTGAGCCCCGGGCCCCTCACCTGCACCCTCCGAGGGCTGATCCAGAGAGTTCTGTTCATGCTCATCTCAGTCAGGAGCAAGCCCAGCTCAGGCAGCACTCAGAGCAGAGTGGCCGCGCGACCTACATGGGGCCGCCTCTGGCCACCTGTCCGCCTCTGGCCATCTGTCCCTAATGACTTGTGTGGTCTGTGTCTGTCCCCTGTCTCTCCAGCTCTTTACAAAACCCCACCCAGCCAGGACTGCTGCGGGCAAGGCTTCACCTGGAAAGGATGCCGCCCTGCCTGGGAGCCTGCCCAGCCACCCGCAGCCCTTCTTCTACAACCTGCAGGCACTGAAGCCCTCCCAGGTCACGGTCAAAGGTGACTACCTGGTCTTGCTTTGTTTGGCGCCCTGCCCCAGAGTTGTCTCTTCAGTGACTGTTGCTCCTTTGGAGGTTCAGGCGCCCAGACCCTTCAGGATCTTGGAGTCTGACTTGAGATGGCTGTGTCTCTAGTCACAAAAGGGATCTGGGGAGATCTGCTCTGGAAATGTCCAGAACCACCTCTGTTAGATCCTGACAGATTCACCTATCTGTCTGTCCAAGACACACATTCCTCTCTCTCATGTATGTGTGCGTGCGCGCGCGCACGCACACACACGCGCGTGCACACACACACACCTCTTTCTCCCTCTCTCTCTCTTTCTTGTGCACACACACCCCTCCCCACCTCCAAAGCCAAGTGAAGAAGTCCCAGATTCCCCGAGGAAGGGTTGCAGCCTCTGCTCCTTGGTACTCATGGTCACGGTTGCTCCCGAGCCCCCGGGGTGGGCTTGCAGCCCTTAGGCAGGATCATCTGTCCTGGGCAGATGGCCCAGTGGGAGTTCCAGCCCAGCTGCTTCCTAGAGACATGGTGTGTATGAGGTCTGATGTCTGCGCCTCCTGCAGGCTGCTTGGCTTTGGGGAACTCACACTACATGGGGCAACATTCTGAACTTGTACAAGGACTGTAAGGTCGGGTTTGTTGGGGTTTTTGTGATATGTCTTTTTTTCCCCTTTAAATCCAAGAACAGGGTCTTTGGCACACCCCGCCCTGCTAGGTAAGGTGCCTGGGAGGGGCAGGAAAGGCAGAGCCCCCAAGGCTCCTATGGCTTTGTGCCATCACCTAGACAGCTTCAGCCCCTGGTCCCCTGACATCAGCCCTTAGAGACACTGAAGACCTGCATGGCCACATGCAAGCTTCATGCATGTGTGAAAGCAGGGGACAAACTGAGGCCCAGGGCACCCAGCTTGGGACCAGGGTCTAACACGAGTGAGGCCCTCAAGTGACGTGCCCTGGCGAGCCAACGGCGCCTGCCCAGGCTGGTGCTTTGCCACATCTGGGTCACCTGCCACAGCTCCTCTCTGGGCCCAGGGACAGCAGGTCTTGTCCTTCGGTGTGTAAGCTCCACCATACTAACTGGGGGGTAGATATGTACCTTTTCTCTCTAGGCTCCGAATCCCCCAAAGGAGCCATTGGCCACATCGTCCCCACCGAGAAGAGCATCCTGGCCGTGGAGAGGAACAAGGTGCTGCTGCCTCCTCTCGGGAACAGGACCTTCAGCTGGGGTTTTGACGACTTCAGCTGCTGCCTGGGGAACTATGGCTCCGACAAGGTGGGCGAACATGGGGCACGGGCACAGACGCAGGCTCAGGGTCTCGGCCTCCATCTGCTGGGGCAGAGGCAGTCAGGAGACGGGCTGGCCCAAAGCAGGCACAGCTGCCCACACCCCACCACCTCCATGTGGCTGTGCCCCCTGCCTGGGAGGGAGAGGGTTGTATGGCTGGGCTCAGGGGCCTGGGGCGGGGGGCGGCAAGCCTCCAGCCTGGGTTCCAAGGAGTAGAGCTTGCAAGTTCTCAGTGCACACTGTCACCTCAGAGCAGTCTCTGTCACCACCTGGTCACTCAGCTGCATGGAGACCACTCAGACTCTCACGCAGCCTGGGTGGGAAGTCAGGGTTCCTCTGGCCCTGGTCATGGCTCCGAGTCAGAGGACAGTCACTGGGCATTCAGCTGGTGCCAGAAGCCAACCATCTGGCTAGTCTTCCTCCAGCCTTACCTCGGCCCACCCAGCGAGCTCACTTCTTGCTGTGGCCCTGGCAGCCTCCCAGGCTCCTTGCCTCCCCGATCTCCCCTCCCACCCTACTTCCCACCCACCAATCACATGCATGAACTCCCTGCCCACCAAGCCCTCTCTCCCCACCCCCAGCCTTCCCTACCACTTCATGAAGCATCCAGAAACCAGTCCCAGATGTCAGTCCCTCCTGAAAGCTGTCTGACCGCCTCAGGCTGTCGTTGGCCTCCCCACTCCCTAGAGTATGAGCTCCCTGGGGACAGGCTTGAACTGTCTGGATTTTGTCACCAGAGCCAGCCCCCCGAACAAGTGACGTGCCCCCCAGTTCCCATGGCACACAGACAGGCCAGAAGTATCCAGACCTGCCCTTGTCCCTCTGTCACCCTGTCCAGGCTCCCAGCCCTGTGCTGGCTGGGGCACCAGTGCTCATCCCACACTGTATCTTCTAGATCCTAATGACGTTCGAGAACCTGGCTGCCTGGGGCTGCTGTCTGTGTACCGTGTGCCCGACCCCCACCACGATCATCACCTCTGGGTCCAGCGCTGTGGTGTGTGTGTGGGAGCTCAACATGGCCAAAGGCCGCCCAAGAAGCCTGCACCTCAGGAAGGTATGGTGCCTCAGGTGGGGATGGTGCCAGGGTGCTGGGGGCGAGTGCATGGTCTGGTGTGGCCCAATTCCCTGAGCACCGAGAGCCCCACCTCGCTCAGGAGCAGAGAACACAGTGAGGCCCTGGGGGGTGCCACACAGTTCTGTGCCACAAGAGGCCATGGTTTCATGCCTGTGGGGGATTTGACAAACCTGCAGGGCAGGTGCCCCCATGGAGACCCACGCCTCCAGGAGAGATGCCACTTGCGTGCGCCGCAGAGCCAGGGAAACCAGATTCCTTGCACTAGAGAACGTTTTTGACCATATGCCATGGACATGCTTATGCCCACAGCCTCGTTTTGCCTTCTCAATAGCCCTGTAAAATAGGTACTGTTATCATCCAGACTTCACCGCTGGGGGGGAAAAAAAAAAGCAGGTGCAAGGAAGTTAAGGGACTCGTCCTAGAGGCAGAAATGGAGAGGCTGTTTCAGAACAGAAGTGGTTGTGCAGGAAGAGAGCAGAAGCAGGGGACAGTGGACTCCTTCTGGTCCTGCTTCTGGAATGACCGCTGCTCTAATAACAAGCTGAGTGTCCTTACTGTTTACTCAATGACCCCGTACGTTCATCTTACTCCTGTAAAGCACACACAGTTGTGCCCACTTTCTCAGGAGGACACTGAAGCTTGGAGAGAGCGAGTTTGCACTTTAATCTCCATCAATCTAACTTGAAACCCACGCTTCCTGCCTGTGCACCCTTGAACTTGACTGAGAGTACCACTAGGTATCCTCAACTCTAAAGGTCAGCTTATGTTTCTATCTGTCTTGTAGTTAGCCACAGAGACCCTAGATAATGAGAAACCCAAAAGAATCATACAAAACTCACCATGGGCCAGATTTCCTAAACTAAACGTGTTTCACAGGAACTGATCCTGGGTTCCTCTGGACGGTTTTGAAGCCCCGCCCAGCACATGGCCGGTGCACAATGGGCTCTCAGTGAACGTGAAGAGAAGGAAGTCAGTGTTGAGGGGGCTGATGAACCCTGCAGGAACAGTGGCACCTGCTGGGGGAGCTGGGGGGGCAGCAGTGTGGGCCAAGTGCAGGCTGCCTTCACCAGACTCTCCAAGGTGGTCCTCTAAAGCCAACCTCGGAGCGCCCTGCCTTTTCACGTTTTCATAGCATTTTGGGTTTCCTAGCTCTTTCCATGAATTGCAGTCAGGGGGCTGGGTTCTAATTCCAGACCTGAATAAAGAGCCCATACATTCCTCTGTGGAGCATTCCCCTGTCCAAGGCACCACTGTGGGGACAGACAGAGATCCAGCCTGAGGGTAGAGCTGGCCATGGCAAGCCGGGGAAGGGACCTCCCCCAACTGCTCCAAGGTCCCTTTTAGAAATGAAGATGAACTGTAAAAGCCCCGGTACCGACAGCATAAAAATGTCAGTCATCATCCTCTCCTAGTTAATAAATCAAGAGGGAAAGGGATGGCGAATCCCACCCGCTCTTATCTCCTAGGTGAGGTAGAACACTTTCTCATTTACCTATAGGGGCTGACATGGCCTTGGGGATCCCCCAGACCCCCAACTGCTCAGTGAGGGTATCTGTCCCTGACTTGTTGACAAAACCATCATTAAATAGTTTCATAAACTGTTTTTTAAGTGTTTTTTAAAGATTCTACAACATTAAAGACAAATTTCAAATTCACTTCAAAGTCAAGCAGTTCTCTCTAATCCCTATAAAAGTTTTCATTGTTGCTCCTGCCCTCCCCAGATATACATATTTATACCATTCTGATCATTGTGCAGATATGTTTATTCCATTTTCACCAAGCCTATCCAATTGGTTCTGCTTTTCCACAGTCTCTATAATTTACATTTCAATTGTTCCATATTATTCCATTTCCATAAAATTACATCTCAGTTGTTTTGTTATGTCTAGCGCACCACAGTTTAATAAACCATTTCTTCTAAAACTAGACAATTACATTACTCCCACATTTTAACTATTTTAAATAGTGCTGCGTAAAACAACTTATATAGATTGCTGTTTGCTTCTGATTAATTGTTTCCTTAAAATAAATTTCAAGAAGTAGAATTACCAAGCAGGGACATAGTGCTTTATCTCCAGTGGTCCCATAGCTTTTCAGTGCCGCTGACGACTTCGCGCGTGCCCGTCTTGCTACAGGTGTCCAGCATGAGCAATTATTTCTTGAGGCTTTTATTTTATTTATTTTGTGCTACTTTAGTTAGGTATGATGATATTGTGCAGTTATTTTAATTCGCCGTGGAGACAGGTACTTCTGTAGTCCCCTCCCCACCCTGCCCCTTTATTCTGGTTTTACTTCCTGTGGTCTCTGTTACCTGCCGGTCAGCTGTGACCTGGAAGCAGATACTCCTCCTTCTGATTCATTGTCAGGAGGTTAGTAGTAGCATAACACCGTGTCATGGTGCCTATGTCATTCCCCTCATGTCATCTTATCAACTCACATCATCACAGGAAGGGGGAGTACAGGGTCTGATAAGATTTTTCGAGAGAGAGAGAGGCCACATTTGCATAACTTTTATTACAGTATATGGTTATAACTATCTGATTTTATTATTAGTTATTGCTCTTTATCTATTACTGTGCCTAATCCATAAGTTAAATTTTTTCATAGGTATGTATGTATAGGAAAATAAAAACACAGCAGACATAGGGTTCAGTACTATCCAGTTTTAGGCATCTGCTGAGGGTCGTAGAGCCTATCCCCCATGGATAAGGGGGACTACTGTTTTCTGAGAAAACAAAAGAGCCAGTAGGGAACACACTTAAATCTGCTGTCCTCTTCGCTGATTTCCCCAGCCTTTCCCAACAGGGGTAGCTGAGTGCCTGACAGTGGGAGACAGTAAGCCTGATGTGGGTGGGCCGTGTCTGCATGCAGGCTGGTCCCCCTCACTCTCCGGTGCCTCCCCTCAGAAAGCAGCAGACTTGGCTCCATTAAGGGACAGCATGCACGTGGGCCATTGGGTTCAGAGCTTCTCCTTCTGAAACCCCTGCCCTGACTCCAGAATCCCCTGGCTTACACGCTTTGGAGTCACCATGTCCCCTGCGGTCAGAACTTAGTCATCAGAGCTCCGGGCAAAGCCTCTGCTTTTCCCTTTATTTAGACAGCTTCCAGTTTCCTAAGATGACCCAGTCCCTCTTCTGTGGGTCACAACCAGAACCTTGCCAGCACCAGCTGCTTGGTGCCACATTAGGACCTATTAGAAACAAACAGGGATCCTTGGCAGAACTTTTAATTGCAGTGACCAGGCAAAGTGAAAGCTTTGAATAATGAATCTCAGCCTCATTGACCCAAATGAGCGAGAAGTCATCTGTCCCAAGGGCCGAGGTTTACCGCTAGGTAAGCCAGGGGAATCTCCTTTCAGAATGCCACCTCCGCACTTCTCTGGCTGATTCCAGAGGACGGCAGCACAGGAGCACGCGGGAGCTCTCGGATCAGGCTTACCTGGCAGCTTCTGGGACAGCTGGGATGGAAACCACACGGTTGCCAGCAGCAGTGGGCCTGGGGGGCGTCAGGTCACCCCAGCCCCCTCTGCCATGCATCCCCGGGGAGCAAGGGCCCTGGCCTTATCTGGATACGTGAGCGTCTATGAGCCAGGCCAGAAGTAGCACAGGCCAACCCGAGGGCCAGGACCAAGTTGCCAAGTGGCCAGACAGGCTATGAACCCAGACCCATCACACGTGAAAAGTCACATGTTTTTTCACTGTGACCTGACCTCTCTGCCTTCTTCCCATTTTAGTGGGCAGACACATATTTGTTTCTGAGGCTCCCTTGGTGTGATGCTCAAACTTGAGCGTTCAAGAACATTTCCTGGAAGACTTGTGAGAACCCATGTTTTGGGGACCCAACCCCAGAGTTTCTGATTCAGTAGGTCTTACATAGAGCCCAAGAATTTGTATTTCTAACATCTGGGAACATGCACCTGGTTGGAAGGCCACATTTTGCAAATCAGTGTCCTTGCATTTGACTGACCAGATGCAAGACAAGTGCAGGTGAGTGCACAGCAAGAGGGTGCTACCGGCCTGGGTTTCGCTTATGACAAAAGGACTGCAGATCCTGGCTGGGCCTCAGCTCTCAGAGATGAATGGGACTGAGCTGAGAGGCCAGCATGGACACACGCACATGCACACGCACACACGCAGGAGCACACAAACCAGACCTTTGAATCACAGAATCACCCTGAATCTCTGTTTCCTTCTCTGGGACCCAACAGTGAAAGGGAGGGCTGGATATCTCCCCAAGTAGCTGGATTGAGGGTCCCTCTCATAATCTGTGGGTCTGCCTCTTGTCTCCAGGCCTTATATGGACACACCCAGGCTGTCACATGCCTGGCGGCATCGGTCACCTTCAGCCTCCTGGTCAGTGGCTCCCAAGACTGCACCTGCATCCTGTGGGACCTGGACCACCTCACCCACGTGGCCCGCCTGCCCACCCACCGAGAGGGCATCTCTGCTCTCACCATCAGTGATGTCTCGGTACGGCCCTGTCTTCTCGATGTCCTGGAGCCTGCCTCGCAGCATGTTGTAGTGCCCCAAGAGAAAACCCGGGGACAAAGAGAGGCTGACCCCCCAAGAATGTGGAGAGGCTCCCGAATGTGTGGAGTATTCTTTACTCAGGCAAAGTTGAGCCCTCAACATATGCAGCATCTCGGGCTAGATTTTTTTTTCCTTTTTTATTTTTCTCCCTCAAGGGGATGGGGGTTGTGGGTGGTGGGGGTGGTGGGAAGTGTCTGTTCTGGCACAGGCATGAAGTTGGCTTTGGTCAGAGATCTGCTCGGCTTGACTAATTCAGCTCAGTGACTGCAAACCAGTGTTAATTCAGCAGGGGCTTCTGGTCTCCGTAGCAGGAAGTGCTTCTGCTTTGTCCCTCCGTGCTGGCTGCCATAGATGAGCCCGTCAGGAACATATGTGTGTGAGAGAGAGACAGATAGAAGAGAGAGAGAAATGTTTATCTAAATCTCAGTGTGGAGTTTCTCACAGGCTGGTATCCCCACTTTAGGGCATGGGGTTCCCTGAGGATTCAAAGCCTCTGCATCTACTCACAGAAACGCCCAGATCCATGCATGGACAGAATGAGTGAGGGGATAATAGAAGGAGGGGGAGATGATCAAGAAGGCTCCCGGTGCCAATTTTAGTGAAAAGTGGTCTCCACGTAGGCCTGACCCAGGATGAATGCTGCATGGGCAGATAGAGGATGGATGGATGGATGGGTGGATGGATGAAGAGGTATGTGAGTGGATGGATATTGGGTGAATTTGTGGGCAAATATGTAGATGGGCAGATAGAGAGTGGGTGTGTGAATGGATAGATGGGTGGATAATGAGTGAATGGATGAATTGGGGGATGTATAGGGAAGGGAACCAAACCCTGATCTGAGAAAGCATAAAACCCATAAATAATGTCTTCAGTCCTCAGAGAAGACTTAACATCAGGACAACAACTTTAATTTGTCCTGCTGGGCCCAGTGCTGGGTACTGGATAGAGATATGTCAGACATGGTCATTGGCCTCAAACAGACTCTATATCAAAAAATTCAGGAAAGGACATGATGGACCCCAGTCCGGGGAGCTATGGAGGGGCACTGAGTTCCGTACATCCCTTTGGTGGTTAGGGAAAGGCTCAAAGGCATGGCTCCAGCTGGTTTATGAGGCTTCAGTAACAGTGACCACTACATCATTGGCTGTAACATAGACAAGGACTTAAGAAGAAAACTCTGGGCCTAAACATTACAGGAGATTAAATGGGGACATTTTTCCTCAGAAATTCCCTTCAGAGGGACACGGTCTAATTTTATGATCCATATACAATCATCCAAACCTCTTTCCTCACCCTCCACCAGGTGATATGCTGATTTTCTTCATGGATACAGGGCTGGCCAGCCAGGTATAGGTCCCATGTCCAGAGCCGGGGCAGTCTCCAAGCTAGGTCTTCCATACTAGCCAGTATATGGTCAGTGAGAGGGCTGTGGGAGGAGCCCAGAGGGTGAGCCAACCAGCTTGTGTCGGGGAAAGCAGTATCCAAACATGTGATTGCAATAGGAAAATCACCAGGAATCTGGGAAGAAGTGGGTGTCTTAGAAGGTCTTGGATTACATTGGTTAGTCTTCAGAAGAGAGCAGGATAACAGTGCTTCGGTGTATAAACCCTGGTGGAGCAAGGGGCAGCTGGGCAGGCAGTGACCCCAGCATGGAGTAAAGCCAACTCTCACGGTTGCAGGGCACCATTGTCTCCTGTGCGGGAGCCCACTTGTCTCTATGGAATGTCAATGGACACCCCCTGGCCAGCATCACCACTGCCTGGGGCCCTGAAGGAGCCATAACCTGCTGCTGTGTGATGGAGGGGCCAGCATGGGACACAAACCATGTCATCATCACTGGGAGTCAAGACGGCATGGTTCGGGTAGGTGTGTCTTGGGCAGAATGAAAGCATAGTACAAGGAAGTGGTTTTTTTCTGTTTCGCTCACTTCCTCCAAGAGTCTACATGTATAGGCTGCATTTGAATCCAGGTGGCATGCCAGACCAGGTCTCCACAGCAAGTGAGTCACAAGGGCAAGTCTCCCTCCTGGCAAAAAGTAAATAAATAAATTCATATATATAGAATTTTATATACACATATACTTATGTAAAGAAACATTTAATATCACAAGGTGTGAAAACTGAATGGTCAAATGCACAAGAACATAGCCCAGTGCTGAAAATAAATATTTGGGCCATCCATTCACACACTTGGACTCCATCCACCCACCATCTCTTCACCCACTAGTCCATCCAGCTGTTTATCTCTATGCCCATTCATCCATCCATCCACCCTTCCATCCATCTGTCTTTCCATCTACCCATCCATTCCTCCATCTACCTATTCATCTGTCCAATAATACAACTACCTACCTACCCAACTATTTATCTCTCTGCCATTTCTTCTTTCTTTCCTTCCTTCCTCCCTCCCTCCCCCGCCTCCATCCCTCCCATCCTTCCTTTGTTCTTATCTCTCTATCCAATGATCTTTCCTTCTATATATACACCCATTTACCCATGAATCCATCTATCCACCCACATGTCTGTTCATCTATCCATGTATCCATCTGCTAATTCTGGCTCTGTGCTAAACTCTTCATACAAGCCATAGGGGACACACAAATTAATGGTAATAGGCCCTTACTTTCAAGATGCTCATATCCTAGAAGAGAAGACAAACAGAAAATACCTGTATGCAGCCTATGCTATGACCAGGATAATCAAAGAATGTCATGGATCCTCTGAGGAAGGCCATGGCGAGGGAGAGCCCCAAGAAACCAGGAAGAGAAGGAAACAGAAACAATGAGGTGTGAGGATTAGCACAGGAAGAACAAGGTAAGTTTTCTGAGACTGACAGGAAAGATGAAGGAATAAGGAAAGATAAGGAATAATTCAGAGGCTTCCTCAAAAAACTGTCAATTGAATTCCACAGTTTATGAAAGGAAATGTCAACTCAATGCCATAAGGTATTCAGGAAAAGGCCCATTGAATTCTACAAATGCTTATGAAAGTTTCCTGTGTGCCAGCAAGAGACAAATCTGAGGAAGGCCCCTCAAGAAGCCCTGTCTGTGGGCTCTCAGGGGTACATGGTCTCTGCAGAGAGCAGGGTGTCCTGGGCTAGCTAGAACATGAGGAGGCCAGCGAGGTCTGGGCTTGGTGGGGCATGGTCCACGCTGTGGGTCAGTTAGAGGAGCCCAGGCGATCTGAGCATCAGGTGCATTTCTTCCACAGGACCCCAAGTCGTGAGTGGGAGTCTATCGCACACTCAGCCATCATTCTTCCAGGATGGTCACAGAGCTCCTGGGATGGCCTGGGGCGGTGTTAGGCCTAGTGTGGAGCTCACAGAAGCATTAAAGGAGGCTTGTCCCTGTCCTTTGGCTACAGAACTTTCAGACTCAGCAAGTGAGAAGGCCTACATGGTCAGCCTGAGGACACTTACAGGAGGGCTTGGGACCAAGAGCCAGACACAGAGGATGGGGAGGCCTAGCTGCTGAGTGGTGAGGAAGGCCTCCAGGGATGGCAGCCATGGGATGAGAGGGCATTAGCTGAGTAAAATGGCAACCAGCTTGCTGCTGAATCTTATCCCTACAGCTGAGGTCGAGGGCAGAGGTCCTGTCACAAGAGTGCGGAGTGAACCCACCAAGCGGCAGCTGTGCTCGGTTGAAGCCTAAGTAATTTCTCCCAGAGAATACATTAGTCCTGGAGGTGAAAGGGGCCATGCTCCTGCCCCTTCCCTCAGAGTCCCTTGGATAAGAGGCCCACACCTGAAGACAGGATCATTTCTCCAGCCAGAAAGATGTTCTTTTTGTCTCTTTTGTGGGCAGATTTGGAGGACCGAGGACATGAAGACATCTGTTCCCAGGCTGGCAGCCCCAGAGGAGCCCTCAACTCCACCTTCAAGCCCTAGAGGTACCTGCCTGGCTGAGGGCATGGGACGTGCTTGCTCAGTTTTCCCTGTCCTCTCTCCCCTGTCCGGTAGCACCACTAAGGCCTACGAGCCCAGGGAAGCCATCGAGTCTCTCTGGATGTTGCCAGGTCGAGGGGATAAAGCCATTAACTGCAAGCTGCTAGTGGGATATGAAGCATTGTGGAGAAGTCCTGTGGCATCCTGATCCCATCATGCGGGGACCAGTGAGCTCTGTGCTGCCCCTCAGACATGAGAACAGTGGAGATGGTGACTGTCAGGAGCCCCTGAGCTTCAAAGCAGGGAGAGTGGGGGACACACCTTGCAGAGCTCGGTTGGATGTTCTCCATCTGCCTAGATGACCCTTCAATCCCATACTTTCCAGCCCAGGGCCTGGGTCCAAATACCTACTTGCCTAGATAGCCAGGCTACAGGCAGGAGCAAAAAGGGGACAGGGATGGGCCTTGCCATATGCCTGGGGAGAGGAAGTGGCTCCATAGTGCCCTAGTGTGCCCTGTGGATCCTGGCTCAACCCACCCAACCCATGACAAGCCTTTCAAAGTGGGTCTTGGGGCCCTCTGCATCAGCATCACCCAGAAGCCTTATTAAAAATGTAGATCTACCTTAAACTCCAGAAAACAATAGGGGGTTGTTAAATTTCCTTATCCAATAGGTGCCCAGGTAAGTGGGGGTGTGCAGCAAAGCAAGAGAACAACTATTCTGGAGCCTTCTTTGGGTTGTGGCAGATGGGACTGAGGCAGGGGAATCTGCTCTCTCTCTTGCTATCACAGCCACTTGGTACCATCACCAGCATGGCCACCATTACAGACTTGGAGGGAGAGGGCTGGCCAGGCTTACCATGGTGCACATTTGCCACACATTGTCTTATTTGTCACAGCAATCATGTGAGGTCGATTTTGCTGACACCCCTGTGTAGGATAAGGAAATTGAAGCACAGAGAGGCTTAGTAACTTGCCCAAAGTTATATGACTACTGCTGTTCAGACTCAACCAACCTCAGATTAACTTCACACCGCCAGACTAACCTCAACCACAAATCCTGCCACACATCACCATCGACAAAACCACCCCCTGACCACAGGCACAAAGGTCACCATCGAAGCCATCACCTCCTTCTCTTATACCCCAGCTGTCCCCATGGCCCCCACCATCAGCCCCTCCAATGCAGCAAACTTTCTCAGCTCTGTATTCATCAAAGATTTTGGCGCAGAACTGAGACCTCTTTCTCGGTGTCCATGACCAAAGGAAACATGTTACCATGAAGGGCTTCTCCTGTCATCCTGAGTCCCTCTGGTTTGCTCCACATCCTAGGACCCAGGATCTTTCATGGGAGAGAATTTTCCAGAGGCTGAGGGCTGTCTTCTGAAAAGAGTAGCCATTTTCAGTTAGTTCCTTTCTAGAACCTACTCCACACCTTCTTGAGCCATTAGTCATCCGTTTATGTTTTTTTCCTTCACACAAGCATACACAGACATCTGATCAGTCCTTACTAGGTTCCAGGCTCTGCACTGGGAATCCTTTCCTTCAAAGTAAGGCCATCCAGGTATACTTGTCAATAATCTGGGCTGCCCAGACCAGTGACCTCACGAGGATCTACAACCACATTCACTTCATTGTTCCTAGTGTCTCAAGGGTCCTTTGGGACTATAAGGAATCAGCCCATCTCAGCTTAAAAAGGAAGATGGATGGGGCTGGTGCATTTTAAGAAACTGACAGCACTTCCTCGGAGAGCAGGGGCCAAATGTCCTCCCCATTGCCATGCACGTGGAAGAGAGCTAGCACAGGATCCTTATTCTCTGCCCATGAACAAGTGCGTGGTACAGCTGCCTGAGGGCATGCTAGTTCAGGCTCGGGCACCACTGCACATTTCTGGAGCTATGGAGGCCCAGTGAGGAAAAGGTAGATAAATGGATGCCTGAACAGAATGCTGGGTGAATGGAAGGACAGATAAACAAAGGGCACCTCAGAGACATTCTACTGGTTCTGGAAGTGCCAGCATATTCATGGATGTCTACTCAGGATCAGCAGTTGTGCTGAGATTGTGCTCATTGGGAATGGGATCCAGAGCAATGGGAAGTGAGATAAGAAGCAGGAGACAAGGCTCTGGACCTGGCTCTGTTCCCAGTAGCTTCTCTGTCCCTCAGTTTCCTCCGCCCATCAGCTGGAGGTGCTCCTACTCCCTAGCGTGAGAGCAGAAAAATAATAGGACATAGACACGAATCTACTCAACAAAATGCAGGTCATCCTTGCAATTTTCACACGCTTGTAAGAACCTTCCTGACTCGTATACCAGCTGATAACATTAGGGAGCTTACAAGACAGTTTCAGGCTGCCAAGAACCACCCCCCCGCCCAGCCACCCAGGCCCAGGCTCACATCTTTCCCTGCCATTTGTCCTGCCCTGCCTGAGGTCACTGCTGTCAAATAGAATTATGTGCCAGGGCTGTGATCACAGTTCAAGGGAGGATTCAGGTGAAATGACATGAGGGCACTGACATTGTTGAAAACCAGGCGAGCCACCGTATGGAGCTAGAGCATCCATATGCAGGCTTACAAATGTAAGCCAGTAGAAGTCTTGCTGTTCTCAAAACATTGCTCGAAACGGTTTTGCTGGAAAGTGACAGTTCTGGGTGTGCACAGATATTTGCACACGTGTCCTGTTAGTGTGGATATCGCTGCATCCCTCAGATGCCGTAAGGGGCAAGAGAGGGGATCTTTGAAGACATTAAGGATGCTGCATTTGTGTCCAGATGTAATCTAATTTCTGCCTGGGATTCATTTATTTGTCATTTGAAGTGAGGACCAACCCTGGGAGCACAATTCATTTTAGGAATCACCCCGTAGATTTTGACTTAATCTGGTACATAAAAAGTGCTAGAGGAGGGCTTGTTGTCTGGACTTCTGCACAAGCACAAAAGGCACATGCATTTCCCAGGGCCTGGGAAGAGGCCCCCTGGGCCCAGCTGGGGCAGCGGCAGCAGCATCTTCCCGCCCAGCCACCAAGGGGCCTCGCAGGGATGGACACAGCTGATGTCTCCCCACCTCACCCCTCCATGCTGAAGGAATTACTGTCTGTCCCCAAATGCAGTCATGAAAATGAGTGAAGTAACAATCATTGAGTTATATTTTTTGAAAAAACGTTCTCAGCATTTAATTATTGGTTGTGGCGTGAGAGGATTTAGATAAGTTGATAATGCCGACTTTATGTAATTTATTTTTACTAGGCAATTACGGGCTGCATTACATCCTGGCAGCAAGGTATTGTGGGGCATCTTATTAAGCATAAAGCCAGTAAACACTGATGAACAATTTTGCTGAACTAGGCATGCAATTTAGAAAGCAATAATACACAAATCCAATTTGGTACACAATGGATACCGCGGCCCGTCAGCACATGTAACTATCACAGGCTGCAAATTAAATTGGGACAGCCCTTTTTGCAACAGCACAGGCCAAGATTAAATATATTTTCCCCCTCAATTTAACAAGTTGCTGACCACAAATATAAATACATGTGTATGTGTTTGTGGCCCCATGTGTGGACGCACACGTGCCTGTGTGTGAGGCCACTCAGGATTTCGGGCAACCCTCTTGCCGTGATCCCCCAGGTCACAGGTGGGAGAAGAATCTTGCCCTGTGTCGAGAGCTGGATGTCTGCCTTGCCTTGACCGGGAAGCCCAGCAAGACCAGCCCTGCGGTGACAGCTCTGGCCGTGTCCAGGTAACCAAGGCCTGGCTTCTTTAGGCCTCCAGCAGGGGGCGCCAGAAAAGCCCCTTGGCTCTAGGCTCGGGTCCCCTGGCCCTGGGAGGTGGCCTCAGTACTACAGGGACCTGGGAGGGCCCACAAGGCACAAGAGGCAAACGAGGTACCCGGGTAGGGTAGGACATTTTTTTAACACCCACATGTTCTTGCTCTTTCTCTCTCAAATATCCGTGAACTCATAAAGAAACCATAAAGGTAAAAGTACACGGCTTTGTAGTTTCATGCCGTAGAGGGACTTTTTTCCTGAGGCCCACTACCGATTATAACATTTGGTATGGTGATGATCCTACATCAGTGAAAAAAGAAAATGCCCTTTGAAAGCTCCAAGCCAATGTAGAATAGCCAAGTATCAGACATTACCTTCGATAGACATTATTTTATTCTTCCCAGTTACCCCATGGCAGTAAGGGGCGCTTACTGTCATTAATCCATCCCACACAGCAGGAAGTGTAGCCTCAGGAGGCCATGGGCCTTTGTGAGCTGCTTCCCTTCTTCCCTCTCTGTCCTGGAGTGGGTGGCTCGGGGTCCATGGTGGTGGGAAGCACTCAGTTCTAGAAGCCAGACTGAAGTGAGATGGGCCAGGGTAGACCATGGGCAAAGGGACAGAGAGTCCAGAGCCTTAACACTTTGCTGGAAAACTTGCCATTTGTTTGTCTGGGGGGGTCCAGCTGTGTCTTCACAGGATAACAGGCACACCGGGAGATGCTGGAGAGAAAAGTCTGGGCTTCACCCTGCCTCTTGGAGCCTGGACATCGTGGAGTGTCCCCCCAAAGTCACGAGGGAGGCTACAACTTGCATAGTTCAAAAGTCCCCCTCCCCCACAGTCAAAACATTCTCCTGTTCTCCCAGCACCCCACCCCTGCCTCAGGTGGAGGCCAGGTGCATGTCCCATGGGGTCCTGGACTGAACCCCCTGTGTCGCAGTCTCCTGAGGGGTGGCTGGGATAAGTGGGACTCACAGGCTTGGCTCTAACACTCCTATCTATTCCTTCTCTTCCCAAGAAACCAGACCAAACTCCTAGTTGGCGATGAGAAGGGGAGAATATTCTGCTGGTCTGCAGAAGGGTAGGAAGAAAGAGACGGTGGAGGTCTGGCCGAGCAGTGTGTGTCCTGAGAAACAGCAGCACCCCGCGAATGCAGGCTGACGCAGTCCCTGGGGCGCAGAGAAGTCTCCCCCGAGGCAGGGGCTGCTGGCCCTCAGAGCTGCACACCCTGAACTGCTCCATGGTCCGTGGGACTTTGGCCTTGGATTGTCCAAGGACACACTGTACAAAAAGGAGAGCGCCTGGGAGCCTGCGAGCAGTGATCTGGAAACCGTGACTCGCTCACAAGCTGCCCACGAACTCATGAGACTCACCTTTTCAAAGGGCTAATAGGGTCGCTTACTGGAAACTAATGGGAATACTGGATTGTCTTTATTTTATTAAAACAACTATTTTCCAGAAGCAAGAGGGCTCCTGAGTATAAAATCACCCCCCTTTTCCATTCAGGTGTTTGCCTCCCAGACCTAGAAAGGTAGGAAGGCCTCAAGGATGCACAGCCCACCCTGAGTGTTCCTCAGGCCCTCCCGTCTCCCTCTGTGGAACCTGGCTCTCTTGCAGGCTTGCCTGCCAGACAGGGGCTCATGGGGAGCAAGGGGCCAAGTTCAGGAGGCCTACTTCTGTGAGATGGAGGAAGGGGTGCTTCTGAGGTCCATTGGGCCCCTCCCTGGGTGAGAAGGGCCCGTGTCTGACCCCCGGGCCAAGGATCACACCACCTCTGGCATGCACTCTTAGCAGACAGCCCATTTGCAATCCCCTCGTCAGTCTGGGGCTGCACCGGAGGACCATAAATTGAAGAGCAGAGAGCACCACTCCCCAGGAAGGCAAGAAGCAGGGTCATAAATAACAAGGCTGGGGCTGCTGTCATGTTTCAAAACACCATTCATCGCATTTTCCCAGGGCTGAAGGGTCTGCTGGCCCAAAGGCTGTCTTGGGCTCATTGACTTGACAAACATATCCTGAACGCTGCCTTTTGCTTCCCCAGATCACTGGGAAAGGAGGGGGGATGGTGCCAGGTCTAACTGTTGGAGTCTTGGGGCTAAGATGTCTGTGCAGACAAAAGTGACTTGAGGGGGAATGCTGAGGACACGGACGCCCTGTGCCCTAGGTAGGCCCCGGGCGACACTGTGGCTCTTGCAGTCGGCTCGGGCTGCCAGGATACAGTGTCACAGGCTGGGTGGCTTAAACAGAAAGGCTTTTCACAGTTCTGGAGCCGGGAAGTTTAAGATCAGGGTGTTGGCCCAGTTGGTTTCTTCTGGGGCATCTCTCCCCACCTTGTAGATGGTTGCCTGCGTCTTCACATGGATCTCCTCCTGTGTCTGTGTCCTCACCTCCTCTTCTGATAAATATACCGGTCGTGTTGGATTTTAAGGTCCATCCTCATGACCTCATGTTACCTTATTTACCTCCTTAAAGATGTTATCTCCAAAAACTGTAACATTCTGAGGTCCTTGGGATCAGGACTTGAACTGATGAACTTGGCCAGGATACAATTCAGCCCAGAAGGAGGCAGCCCTGGAGCAAAGCTTGGGAGGGCGGCTGTGAGTCAGCCATGTGCCGGTGGAGAGCAAGACGTTGCAGGAAGAGAAGACCGCGCCGGCAAAGGCACAGGGCAGGCCAGGCCAGAGCCAGAAAGAGCAAGCCGGCAGTGCAAGAAGACCACACGGAGGCTGGCAGCAGGAGGGGCTGTCACCCCAGGCAGCCTAAATCCTTTTCCCTGCATCCCCATTTCCTGCCAACAGTGGCCTCAGTTTCTCTGTCTATAAAATGGGATCGTGGTGCCTACCTAATGGCTTGTCATGAGGTTAATGTCACGTCTGTCTATTTTACGGGGGGCTGAAGAGGACAACAGGTGGCCCGTCCTGACATGATGTAGCCTTTCAATAAGTCACTGATTCAGTCACTCCTGGATCTTCTCCTGCTGAGCCAAGCCACTTGCCAGGGTCCTGGGGACAGAGAACATTCTGCCTGTTCTTAGAGAGGCTCCCTGCCTGGGCTGGGGAGAGGCATGGAGGGAGCATGATGGGAAGCACGCTCTGCGCCTAGCATAGGTCTCTCAGGCTGGAGCATGGATGTTCACGCAGGAGACCATTGCTTCAGGAACATCCTGGAACACAAGCCCACCTCTCAGTTTCCGGGTCCCTCCCAGAGCAGAAGCCGAAGTCCACATGTTTGTTTCCCAGGCCGTGCTGATGTAGGGCCTAGAGTGCCCACTCGGAGACATTCTGGAGCAGACAGAGACAGGACCCGGCAGGGATGGAGGCCTTTGCCCTCTGCTGCCCATGATGCAGTCTCAAGACAAGTGCTGAGGGGCTTGGGGTCAGGGACCCCTGTGTTCCTGTCACTTTCACTGGCTCAGCCAGAGGCAGTGGGTGTGCCCAGTGCTCGCCCCATTGAGCTCATCCCCATGACAATTACTTAATAACCGTGAGGCCAGGGGCACCTGGCGGGCATAGTCAGTTGAGCATCTGACCCCTGGTTTCGGCTCAGGTCGTGATCTCGGGGTCCTGAGCTTGAGCCCCCCTCGGCTCCACGCTCAGCAGGGAGTCTGCTAGAGATTCTCTCTCCCTCTCCCTCTGCCCCTGCCCCTGCTCACACATGTGAGGCTTTCTCTCTCTCTCTCTCTCTCTAAAAATAAATAAATAAATCTTTAAAAAAAAGAAAAAGAAAAGAAAAAAACTGTGAGATCACGCCCACCCTCCCAACCCCACCACTGCGATGACAGAGGGCTCCCACACGCCCATCCTGGGAAAGTCTCAGCTCTGCTCCCTATTCCAGATAAATGCTCCTTTCCCACCATTCATCACAGTAATGCTCACCCTGACCTTTGGTTTTCCATCTCTGCTGAGAGCCCAGGGAAGGGAATTCAGAGCAACGGACCTCCCTCTCATGGCAGACAGGACAGCAGGGCTTTCAGTCCAGTCTGCAAAAGTGCAAGATCAGGATGTGCATTTGAGTCAACCCTTTGGGAGACAGCTTTACCCACCGTGGGTCCCAGCAAGGTTCGAGCCATGCCCATCTCTCGATCGGGACAGGCTTAGGCTCACCTGGGACATACTTACCCTAAAAACTCTTCATTGCTTACCAGAAGTTCAAATTCAACCGCTTGTATTTGTATTTAAGTCCCAGTGCCCTGCTCCCTGGACCTCCAAGAGACAAGGAAGGATGGTGGCCGGCCCAACGACCCTACACGCCCATAGTGCTCAGTGCATGATGGTGGCTTGCTTCTGTGAATTGCTAGAACCCAGTGGAGGGACTGCCAGGGGTTCTTTGTGCCACCAATCATGTTTCCTCTGTCCCTCGCTCTTGGTGGGTATACCCTGACCTTCCGGTTTTGTCCCTTTGTGCGCTGGACTCCACTTGGGACAGCAGCTACCTCCCCCAGGCTCAGCCAGCAGCCGGGAGCCATGCCCTGAGCACCCAGTCTCGGGGCTGCCGAGAACTCAGAGATTGGATTTGGCCACATCAGCATGCAACCGAGCAGGGCACATGTGGGGAGGAATAGACTCTTCATAGGAAAATCCTGATGAAATTTGTTTAGCATAAAATCAAATCTCTCTAAGCCAAAATCAGTTTTGCTTTAGTAAGTTCTGGGTACATGTCACATGTGCAGATCCAGGGCACGTGTGTGTGTGTGTGTGTGTGTGTGTGTGTGTGTTTGCTCACGCGAGTGTGTTGTTTCCATTTCATTCTTACGGGCTGCTGCCAGTAGCACCTTCATAGTCCTCTTAGTAAACAGGATTCTCCAAATTATCTCCTTCCCCCAAATCCTTGAAAGCTCAGAGAACACTGTGAGGTCCAGGGCAGAGCTCTCTGTCTGCCCACAAAGCAGCTGATACAGACACCCCTCGCCCAGGACCCACTACTGCCATCTGCCAGAAATGGTCACCTTACACCCTGCACCCTGCCATGACTCCAGGTCCCCTGGGCCCAGCGCTGTGCCTGGCACACTGTGCGGCCCTGCTCCTCACTCAGGCAGCAGGTGGTGATGCGATCTCACTGACGGCAGAGTGATGGCTTAACTCTCCAGCCAAGCAGCTGCTCGTTCATTCCTTCCTTCCATCCTTCCTTCCATTTTTCCATCCATTCTTTCTTCCTTCCTTCCTTCATTTACATTAACTATTCATTCAAGCAACTGCACATTCATTCATTCATTCATTCACTAGCATTGCCCAAGGGACCACTGAGCGTCTGTCCCAAGCCAGGCTGGAGCCTGACAGAGAGAGGCCAAGTCTGTACACAGATGCCTGAATCTTAAGCCCAAAGAGCCTGTGCCATCAGAGGTCACACAGCCCCTCGAATTCTGCTGTTTTACAGGTGGGGAAACCAGGGCCCAGAAAAGGGAAGGGACGTAACTAAGGTCATGTAGCAAGTCAGGCAGGTCAGTGGCAGAACCTGGTCAGGGCTCTGGTTCTCTGGTGGGGCCTCATGTTCTTTGGTGGGGGATGGGGGCACAGGCAGATGGAGGTCTACACAGCCTGCTGCCAGGCCCTGGAGCCTCAGCCCCTGCCTTACTCTCCAGTGCCTGGGTTTCTGGGACCCTACCTCACCTCACAACAAAACATGGAGAATGAAGAGTGGATGTAAATGCTTCTGGAAGAATAAAAAACAAAAATGGGTTGAATACTTTGTATGGGAAGAGACCAGCTTGGATACCTCCTGCAACGAGGAAATCACTGCCCCAAAAAGTAGCGGTCTGAGACCTGGGAGTTGATCCTCCCTACTTGGAGCACAAGTCACACAGGAGGCTCCTGCACTGGGCAGCCCAGACCCCTGGAGCCTGAGGAGCAGAGGCTGTGGGATCGTCCCTTTGGACTGGGCGTGGCTCTCGGCTCTGTGACCCTCAGCCCCCATTGTCCTTCTTTCCTGGGGTTCTGTAAGTCAGAGGGAAAATTCCCCACCTCACAGGCTTCTGAAAAATTCAAAGAGATCCTGTGTGTAAGCTTCTACCACAGAGGAAATGCTTATTATTGTCATTATGCTGATTAACCTGGTTTCTCACACAGGGCCTGATAGGAGAATAATACTTTACTTTTCTTCTCTCTCCTCTCCAGGGCATCATCCCCTCATTCAAACACTTTCAGAATTTTTCTCATTCCCGTACCGCCTTCACAATTTCTCTAGGCTGTCTGTATCAACAATGATCTTAATGTTGTCTTTAACTTCATGTGTTCTGTGAATTTTAACCTCTAAGGATTAATGTCTGTGAAATCACAGGTTTGAGACACAGTTCCTATTTTTTCTAATTACATAAAAATAAAAGGGAAAACAACCCTTCCTCATGTCCCCCTACAACCACCCAGCCCGGGGTCTCCTAGACACAATACCAAAAGTACGATCCACTAGGGAAAAATAGGTAGATTGGATCTTGTTCAAGATATTCTGTTCTTTGAAAAATACTCTAAACAAAATAAAAGACAAACTACAGATGGAAAGTAAAATTTGCAAATCACATATCTGGCCCAGGACTTGTATCCAGATGATACCTTAAAACTCCCAAAATTCAATGAAAATAAAATAAACAGCCCTGTTTAAAAAAATGCAAAAGATTGGAACAGACACTTCAGCAAAGAAGGTATCTGGCTGGCAAGTATGCCCACAAAAAGATCTGAGTATCATTATCATTCGGTCAATGCAAATTAAAATCAAATAATAGGCCACAATGTTATAAAAATGGCTAAAACTGAAAAGACTGACCACACCAAATATTGTAAAGGACATGGAGAAGTGGAACTCCTGTATGGCAGGAGGGAATATAAAATGGTACAATCACTTTGAAAAACAGTTTGGAAGTTTCTAGAAAGATAAACTCTTTCCAGTATGAAGGCAGTTACAGACAATGCACAGACACTGTAAAGGGATAGGTGTGCCTGTTCTAATACAATTTTATTTATGGATACTGAAATTTGAATTTCATGTAATTTTCACACCACAATGTATTATTATTCTTTTGATTTTTTTTTTCCAAATATTTAAAAATGGAAAGACCACTGTTCACTTGCAGGCTACATCAAAAGAGGGCTGCAGCTTGCTGACCCTGCTCTTGGTACCCAGGGCCATTTCCACGAGGAACAAGGAGAGGCTTTGGGCATAAGGCCTCTGCAGGAAGGCTGGAGGCAGCAAAGCCAGGTCCGGTTGGGAGAGGCGACTTCTCCCCACTTCTGTGTGAAAAACAGCATGACTGGGGTTCAGTGAGCCAAGGGACACAAGGGACCCAGATGGCCGTGGAGCACCAGTGAGAGAAGGTGAGGAAGGTAGAGACCCATCAAGGGGCCGGAGGTGACACCCACAGGAGGCTGGACCAGGGGAAGTCCTGGAGTCACCCCGAGGGCTCATGATACCTCTGGTCGACTTCCTGGAACAACGGAGGGGTGATCCCATTTGGACGATCCTCCATTGCGTGGCAGAGAAAGACCATGAAGGAGGGGCATTCCTTCCCCATGCTGGAGAGGCCTAGGGATTTTGGGGTCGCATGGTGCAGAGTGAGCAGGCTCCTCCTGACCAGCGCGAGGGGCTTGGGCTCTTCAGAAGCCCCTAGTGACCAGGGATCGGCCACTGTGCTCCTGGCCCTTTACCGCTCAGAGTAGTGACTAGTGATTACCCCCAGCAGCCTCGAAGAGGGGCCACCCAACCTCACATATTGGGGATCTTTGAGGCCTTGGGACCACGGCAGGGTCACAAACAGGTGGTTTGAGGAGAACAGTAGAGCCTGCAGGTGTCTTCTGCCCCGGCTGGTGAGAGCGAATCATTGTTTCAAGTCTGAATGCCCTGGGGAGGCTTGAATGGCACTGCTGGTGTGGAGCCCACCCTGCTGCTTCCTACAGTTGGGTCGGGTCCGCACCATCAGGCTGGCCCCAAACCCATTCTAATTTACAACCGCTGGGGCAGCACCTCGGGGGAGACTCAAAGCCTGGGAAACGTGCAGGCACCCCCACTGCCTGGCACTCAGGGGGCAAAGGAACACACGCCCAGGATCCCCCAAACCCAGACCCCTCGGAGTCAATAAGTGGCTGGCAAGAATTCTCGGCCATTCCCTGGGGTGATGCCCTCCTCTGGGCACTTTCTAACCCATTCCACGTTTATTCATAATTACTTTTCCAGCACTGGCTCTTCTCGGGGCCCTGACACAATGGTGAACAAGACAGATTGAGGTCCCTGCCCTTAGGGAGCTGCCAGTCCAGTCATGGACACAGATAAGGACACACTGAAAAGATGAGCTCGTGAAGTGGGCCATCAGGGGACACTCAGGCTACAGCAGGGAGGGACACCCTTCAGAGACGTGGTTGCTGAAGGGCAAACCCAGATACACGTTGTCTCGTGTTATCTTGTGTCTTACAGTTAAGGAAACTGAGCCTGGAAGAGGCTGGGGGCCCAGTTCCAGCTGAGGGGCCTGGATTCCGGGGGGTCTGTGTCCCCGCCTAACAGCATCACAACGAAGAGCTGCGGGAGGTCCTTGTCAGGACAACACTGAGCCCTGCTGGGTCTCTCCCAGTGTCCTTTCCTTGGATCTAAGACGCGCCTCACCCTGTCCCTCCCCTGTCCTTTCGGAAGCATCATGGCTCTCTCTCCCTTGTGCTCCACAGACCACCTGGGCAGCCAGCAGGTGGCGCAGGGAGGGGTAGGCCCTTCTGTGCCGTCTGCCTCCCCTGGACTGTCCTGTCACCAATACCAGAGACAGTAGCTGCTTCCCCTCTGAGCACTAGCACCAAGCCAAGGGCCTGCTGCAGAGGACAGGGACACAAGGCCGTGAAAGGGACCCAGAGGGCCACCTCAGGTCTGGGTGAGGCAGCACCCTCTGGGTGGCGGGAGAAGCCTTCTCATAATGACTCCAAGGAAGGCTCTTCATCCCACCTCGGTTGCTGGAGAAGAGGTGTGTGGGGAGAGGAGCGCCTGAACCAAAGCATCAACCAGCCCCCAGCCAGACTCTTCCCTGGCCCCCCTTCCCCCTGCTGCCTCCACCCTAGCCCATCACTCAGGAGCGAAATTCCCCCTTTCCTGCCCAACCCCCTGAGCATCTGTGAGGCCCTGAAGATCAGAAATATTGTCCTGTGTATTTACGTCTGTCTGTACGGCCTGGGGGGCTGGTCCCATGCGGGCACTCCAGGAAGGTGTGTTGAATGATGAACTGGTAGGAACCCTCCAAATTTACAAGTCTGTTTTCCCAGCGTCTGGCCAGGCCCTCATAAGCTGTCGCTGTGGAGAGCAGCACCATGGCTGGGAGGCTGGAGCGGACCTCTGGCAGGAGTACCCCCCCCCCCAGCTGTTTGGGCCATGGACCCCGTGGCCTGGGGACGAGCAGACACTGGGCTTGGCACTAAAGCTGTGAGGACGGGAGGTGGAAAACAGAGACACAAAGGGGAGTGAGAGACAAAGAGAGAGTGGGCAACATAACGGAAGCAGGTCGCTTCTTGGGACAGGACCTGGGCAACAGGCAGGACACCTGGTGACCGGCTAAATGCAATGAAACCGGACCTTCCCGAGATTGGCTGTCTCACTGCGGCGGCCAAGAGCTGGGAACACTGGACCCTGGCTAAGACGTGGCTTTGAAGTAAGACAGACTGTGGCTAATGTCCCAGCTCTGCCCATGCTCCACTGAAGAACTCAAGGAACCTGATGTAACTTCTGAGTCTCGTCTCCCAAATCTATGAAATGTCCACAATCATGTGGACATTTCATAGATGTGAAAACATCTAAGGTGCTGTGCAGGCATTCCCTTAGCCAGGTGCCTGGCACAGCTGCTCAGTGGTGAAGCTGGCCCTTCCATGTCCTCTTGTCAACCAGCCTAGAGCCGTGGGCTGCCCTTTTCCTCCAAGGACATTCCAGCCTATTCTCCTGACCTCCCATCTATTCATTCATTGAACGGTGAACTCTCATGGTGTGCCTGTGCCTGGTGCTGGTCAAGGCCCTGGAGATGGAGCAGGGCCTGATAAGTGAGTCCCAGCCCCCAAGGAGCTTGCATTCTAGTCCAAGAGACGAGCAGTAGAAACATAAGGAAAATACCTGGTAAGTAAGGTGCCACTCCACATAGAAACAGGTGGGAAAGGGGCAAGCAGGAGCATGCTGCTTCTAGAAACAACAGGGGTGGGGGGGGGCGACTTTGATTTGGGGCAGAGTGATGAAGAGAAGCAGGGACAGGGGCAGAGTAGAAATGAGGGGAGGGTCCCAGGGAGCATGTCATCCAGAATGACCAGAGGTCACTGCACTGCAGACATGAAGAAGGGAGGGCAAATGGTTCCAGGGTTCTAGACCCTGACCATCCCATGTCCTGGGACCATGCCTCCCGGCTCCACCTGAAGACGCAGAGTGCTCACCCACTGCCACCAGCTCTCGTGGGCCACTCCTTCCCGCTCCTGTGGCCGCAGCATCTCACATCCCGGGAGCCATCTCTGGAGTCCGGCCACAACGCTGTAGGCATCACCCAAACTGGGGGTCCCACGTCAACAGCCTCTCCCCACGTGGCTGAGGCCAGGCCCCTGGTCCCCCACTCACATCTGCTCCCGGGACACGCTGTTCCAGGAATCCAGCGACCAGACTTAGGCGGAGCCCAGGGCCATGTGTGGGGATCGCTGTGAAAAATAACACAGATGGCAAGCCTCGCCATTTCCTGTACAACACATAATTAGGTTAGATAAGAAACTAGCTGTGTCTAAGTGCTATAAATGTCTATATTAAGCTATTTTGAAAGTGCCGAGCACTTTGACATTTCAGAGTTCAGAGTAATTGAGGTATTGAAATAAAATTGCTTCTGTTATTTAAAAGGTCATTATCGTCTTCAGCTAGATATATGAGGACTATTTTCCACTCTAGTGAGCCGTTCTCCCTGGTGCAATTAGTGTCGCTTGAGCAGCGGCCTCCTGGGGGACCCCCAGCCGCAGCCCCCACCAGAGCCCAGGCAGCCTCTAGGACACACGGAGCAGGAGGGAGTGGAGGAGTGTCTCCGTCAGTGGCTGTGGACCCCACCCTCCGTGCACAGGGCTTCCACGGGCACTTCCCGCGCAGTTGGTCCCACCCTCATGGGGACTGCAAGGACGCTAGCACTGTGGGAAGGCTGCAGAAGGGAGCTGAGGCCACCAGCAGAGACGGAGCGGGGGAGGGGGGTGCCCTGGGAGCCGGCAGGGCGGCAAGCACTGGCCACCATGCACTGGGCACTTGGCACGCTCTGGAAGTCTGCCAGCCCTTTACTGTTCTGGCTTCTTCGAAGTTGTCATCATCCCTAGAGGAAATGTGCCCATTTCAAAGATGAGAAAACTGATCCTCAGGGCAGTTGAGAAGCTGGAAACAGCAAGAAAGTGGCCAGAAATGTCGGAAGACTCAGGAATGGGAAGAGTATTGCTCAGTGCCCAACCCCACTCCCTGTAGCTCAGACAGCTCCGGCCTTTCTCCACCATGATCTGACCCTCCCCCGACCTGTGTCCTTTGTGTCTTGAGGGCTCCTTGCAAAGAACAGTAACAAGAGTGGCCTCAGCTGGACTACTCGGCCCCGAAAACTTGGACCAGCGGTTCCTGGGAGGGAGACTCTGCTGACCCAGGGTGCTGGCTTGCAGGAGAGCTGGGTACCAGGGTACACATACTGGTACGGGTACGGGGTGCCCTCTCCAGGCCTCATCAGTCGCATGGTGTTCCTGAGAGCATCCAGATCAGGCGCACATCTCAAACCACCCTCTGCAAGCACGGCTCCTGGAACATTCCTCCATAAAAACCAAACAGCGCAGCTCTTCTCCCATTCTCATTCGAGCCCCTCACCACCCCCACCCCCGATGGTTAAGTTCAATAAATAGAATGTTCTTAACTAGAAATGAGACACCTAATTAAGTACTAAATTATATTCTTGGTTATCACTGATATAATATATCACAACCTCCAAATGTCCCTCAAAGGGAATCTTGACTTCCAAACACATCTTCATCTCAGCAGTGTGGGATCCACTGCTCTGGGAAAGAGATAAGCGGCAACAAGTCAGCCCGGGCATTATCTGTTGGGCGCTCCACCTGCGTGAGGCCCTGCCCTGCGCAATGGGGAAAAGCTTCAGAAAAAGCACTCTCTCTCTGGAAGCAGGGACTCTAACTGATATCTGTACACCCATGTTCACGGCAGCACTATTCGCGGAAGCCAGAGAGTAGGAACAACCCACATGCCCATTGATGGATGAACAAATAAGCAAAACATGGGAGACAGGTGTGACGCAGTAGTATTCCGCCTTCGAAAGATGGGAAATTCCAAAGCATGGCGCCCTATGGCTAAACCTTGAAGACGTTACAGTCAGTAGAGCAAGCCGGTCACAAAAAGACAAATACTGAATGATGCCACTGATGTGAAGCCCCTGGAAGGTTCGAATAGAGACAGAAAGCAGAATGTTGGGGCCGGGGACTCAGGATAGGGGTGTATTGGGAATTATTGTTTATGGGGAACAGAGTTTCAGTTCGGGAAGACAAAGAAAGCTCTGGAGACGGATGGCAGAGAGGACTGACTGCCTTGTGAGTGCCCTCATTCACGACAAACTGCTAAGACGATCCATTTAATGTTAGGTATATTTTATATATATATAATATATATATATATATACACATATATATACACACATATACACACACACACACACATATATAAAACAAATAAAAGTAAAAAGTAAAGAAACAAGCATCCTAGAGGGGCCATTGACACGGCCAGTGACATGTGGCGGGTGTGGCAGCATCGGGGAAGGCTCTAGTGACACGAGGCCGAGCAGTCCGTTTTATGTTGGTCTTACTTGGGCTCATCGGTGGTTACAAGTTCTAGTTCTCTCTGCTGCATGATGGCCACTGGAGAGCTGTAAGGTCACACCGGGTTCCACAGAGGAGAAGGGAGCCTGGCTGAGCAGTGCGAGCAACGGGGCACATGGGGCCGTGGCATCCCTGGGGGGCATGAAAGGCTACCCCACACGGACGAGGACCCCGAGATGATGGGCCGGGCGGGGTGCAGGGAGGCAGCAGCTGACACCCCTGCTTTTGCCAAGGAGCAGGGAAGAGCTAGAGTGGTTGGAAACTAGACCAACCCTGGCCCTTCCCCAGAGAAAGTACTAGAGAGAGTGCTAGAGTACTAGAGAGAGTGCTAGAGAGAGTACTAGAAAAGGAGTGTTGAATATGGGGGAGGAAAACAACACCCCTGAAGACCCTTTGGAAAGTGTAAGCAATTTACAACCTAACCTCCTCTCACTAGAGTTGGTCCCAGAGTTGGGATTTCATCTGGGGAAATAAAATATTGCCTAAGCCTCTACACATTAGCCCAACTCCGTCTAGATACTGAAACCAGGTATCTTCCTAGGCAGGCAAGGGCTCTTCCCCCAGACCCAAGTCCTCAGCTCTGGTCTTCTGACTCCACATGTTTCTGAATTGTGGGGCCAGCCCCGAGCCAGCCTCCTGGCCATGATGATCCAGTGTTTTCCAGGGAAGAAGCACCACCTCCTTCTTACCCACAGAAGAGGGGCCTCCATGGGCCTCTGAGGCTGTTGACATCCCCAGGTTCCTGCTAAGCCCCCTACCCTGCCGGGACTGACCACAGCCCGAGCGCAGCCAGCCACGGCTGCCCCATCACCACCCCGCCCAACCCCCGGCAAGCATGTGATTGCAGGCTGGTCTTTGATGGAAACTGGTGGAAGGGGCTGCCAAACAAGACACATATAACTGTCTTTTTGCTGAGTTGTGGCAGCTCTGGATAATGTGGTTTGGGGCACAAGGTTTGGATGTCTTCGGGAGGAATACAATCTATAGGAAAAAGTTCCCTCGGTGTGGATTGTGTTTTTTAGTTTTCAAAATACCTTCACTGTCCTTTTCCATCCTGTGTCCATCTTTCTAGATATCACAAAGCCAGTGGGTGCTGGGCTCTGTGACAGGCCTCAGGGACAGTGTAGTGACAAAGCAGATAGGGGTTGCCCTTAGTGGGACTCACTGCGCCCTGGGGAGAAGAAAGCCATCATTTCCTTGTCCTGTCCCCCAACCGTGAGCACTCTGAGGAGGAGGACGTGTTCAGGAAGCAGAGCCAGGAACTGGAGATCAGCTGCTGGCATCTCGTGGAAGGTTCTGGAAGCAGAGAAAGAAAGAAACTCTGTGCCCAGGCCTAGCGCTCCATGTGTTCATGTGGGTCAAATAACTACCAGTAGATGTTTTCATCCTCAGTCTAAGTGACAACAAACCGATGGGAGAGCCAGCCTCCCTGCACCAGCACTCCCGTCCTGGGCCTTAGGGCAGCTCCTCCCTGGGGTGCAGCCCCTCGGGGAGCCCTCCACAGGCCTGTCCCTCCCTGCTATCTTCTGAGGCCCACAGCAAGGGGGTAGTGATGATGAACCCAGCCTACCCGCCCCTCCAAAGGCCGACTCCTTCCATACGGGAAGGTAACTCTTTAAATGTTATCAGCCTAGTCATTTTTCACATGAGGGCACTGAAGGCCAGAGAGCTCGAATAGCTTCTCAAAGACACACAACAGTTAAAAGGCAGACTCAGGATTTGGACCAGAGCTTCTGACTGAATCCTGTGCTCATGTTATTTCACGAGAAAAGCCAGGACACCAGCAAACGAAAACCCCAGACCAGAACTCCATTTATAGGCTCTGATCTGGTCTCTGGCCAAGGACAGTGGGAAGGAAGGGAGGTCCGCAAGTTCTCAGCTTTGGCCACCAGGGGGCGCTGCCAACCTCGAACCGCGGGGCTGCGGTCCAGACTTGGCCAAAGAGGGACAGAGGTGGGAGAAGCACCTGGCAGGAAAAGCTGGGGGAGGGGCGAGGAAACGGCGTGGCCCCACCACCTCCCAGTCTCTTAACTCAGTAAGTCCCAAGCCTGGGATGGATGCTTCATGATCCCCTTCCTACCACTCATGATTACGCGGGCCGTAAAAAGGAGCTTGTCAATTAGCAAAGGTCTCCTTTTTACTCACCTATCTGGAGCAAGCGTGTGGCCAGTTATGGCATAAATTCCAAATATATCAAAATAAGAGAACACACTAAAGCTAAAAGGAACAAGGCCACCAAGCTCCCTTCATTGGGGATGCGAGTGGGCAGAATTCTAGAATTTTAGGAACTTTCAGTAAAGACCTTTTCTCTGCAGTGTCATCTTTTTGTTCTTTCTGCCATCTGTCAGGTGTACCAAATTATCTTTTTACTACAGCTTTTCTCCTAACCTGAATGGCCTCAGTTCCTTTCTTTCTCTCTTTCTTTCTTAGATTTAATTTATTTGACAGAGAGACACAGTGAGAGATGGGACACAAGCAAGGGGAGTGGGAGAAGGAAAAGCAGGCTTCAAGCTCAGCCCCAGTGCAGGGCTTGATCCCAGGACCCTGAGGCAGACACCTAATGACTGAGCCACCCAGGCGCCCCTGGCCTGGTTTCTGTGTGATGATAAGGTGATCCCCTCTGCTGGTTGTGAGGGGAAGCACAATGCCCAGTGTCCCTCAGCCTGTGCACTGTTTGCAATCCCATTTGAAAGGCCTGAGGCCCACCCCCCTTCCCAAGCAGCCCTGGCTCCTGTGCGCTGTGGTCGCCCAGGTGAGGCAGACAAGGAGCCCCACGTCCCCACTCTCCCGCCATGCACTTTCCCACCAGGAGCTCTGCATGCAGCAGGATATTCACAGCCCAGGGAACTCCCTGTCCTCTGCCTCCGGGCAGATTCTCACCCTCCTACAGAGCTCTGCTCAAGTGGACACTTTTTGCAAAAAGCCAGTCCTGACCCTTTCCTCCTTCTGGTTGCCAGGGTACTTGGGGATTATTTTCCTTTTTTCTGTGCCAGATGACAGTAGAAAGAGCACAGGATTGACACTGAACAACCGTGACGGTTAAGCCAGCTCTGCAACGTACGGTGCAGCCTTGGGCAAGCTACATAGATGCTCTGAACCGCATCCTCCCCGCCAGCACTCAGAGCCGATGGAAGGCCCATTCGGGCCACATGGAGGGACAGGTGCCGGCAACATGCGGAGGGCCCACAGGAGATAACGTGACTCTAGCTCTGCCCTCTTGAGCAAGCTAGCTGAGCTCTCCAACACTCAGCTTGTCTGCAGCGGCGGCGGGACAGTCTTGATTTAATGAGATAATACAGAAAATGTGCTCAGTAGGGTGCCTGGCCCCTGGTATTTGTCTCTAAAAGTCAGCAACAAGTCTGCAGCTGCTGCTCATGACCCACATCTCTACTGACGATTTCCTGGTTTAGTTTCCTGTCTGAGGAGATGAACAGTGGTGTTCTTAAGCAGCACAGCTAGCTGGGGAGGGGCCTGGGGTGTTCATGATGTGGTTAGCCATGGACACCGGCTTCTGAGGGACGTGGGTGGTGCTGGGGGGGAAGGGCTAATGGGTAGACTTGGAGCTCAGTAGAAGGGCCAGGGACCCCAGGTCCAGTGCTCCAACTGGTAGGCTGCCTGGGGCCAGAGCTTGGGGGTGGAAGTGGGGGGTTTGGGTGGGGATATTGAGGGGGAACAGTCACCAGGTTTGATTCCCACCAGGCTCTGCTGCCAACTAGCAGCTCCCTTCCCATCCTTGCCTTCCCCAGCTATAAAACAACAGATTTCATCATGACGCTCCTAGGGGACGTTGCCATTAGGACCCCAGCAAAGAGTCTCTAAAGGTCCCATCTTACATGGAGCACGGACTCCTTTAGAAAACTGATGAGGGCATCAGGCGCTCACATAAGCAACACAAACTTCTGCATAAAAATTCTTGGGTGTCTGTGGATTCTCTCAGATCCTCCCCCCACCGCCCCGCATAGACTCGGGAGTCTGGGGTCCTAATCATCCTCATGCATAGGGAGCAAGCATCCCCAGCTACCTGCTAGCGAGCTGTAATAAAGGAAGACGGAATGCTGGTTCTACCAGCCATGGCCACGCCCACCCCCCCCCCCCACCAGCTGCTAATGAGTTTTTCTCCTGTTTGCTGATGGAGGACACTTGTAATAAAGTTTAATGTGGAAGAACAAGGTGCATTTAACCAAAGCTGTAAACATCTCTAATTCTATTTAAAACTATAGGGTCCAGTACATTAATGTTTAACAATCAGATACGAAATTGGTGTGAAGCTAATCGAGCTGTGTTTATTAGAAAGTGGAGGCCAAGTCATCTTTTATCAATGACAACAGAAGGAGCAGAAAACTGCAGTGGCCCCTGCCCCCCCACCCCACCCAGGCATTAATTAAGAGACTTCCCCAAATCCTATGGAAAGACACTGATTGCTTCGGGGAAAATCTGCTGAGCAGAGCACATGGGGCTCAGTGCCAATGTCTGTCAGCCCTGTGCACTTGGGGGAATCACTTTCCCCAGCAAAACAAATCATTTTTTAAAATGCAAAATGTACAATTAATTCAGAAAGAGCAAAGGCTCAACTTCTATTCTATGTGACCTCTGCAGAGTGCACACTGCTGAGGGCTTCCTTCTTCAAGAAATTCCCAGACATGGTTTTCACCAGCCCTCTCCCACTCCTCTGATCGCTTGGTTTCCCTTGGCCTGCTTCAGGCTCCTCACCGGCTCCTGGAGCTGCCAGCAGGGAGCTCCCCATCACTCAGGCCGAGGCACCATCTCTCCATACTGGGCTATCTCTCCCTGGGGATTTTGCTCACTCTCAGGCTTTGGCTGTGACCTACACTCTGAGGACAGCCCCCAAACCTCCAGGGGTTCCAGATCTACATTTCCCAATAGTTTGCACCGATGCCACTCAAAACATGGTCCGGATTCAGAAGCATGGGCATTCCTTGGGGGCTTGCCAAAAACACAGACTCTTGGGGGGCGCCTGGGTGGCTCAGTGGGTTGGAGCCTCTGCCTTCAGCTCGGGTCATGATTCCAGGATGCTGGGATCGAGTCCCACATCGGGCTCTCTGCTCAGCAGGGAGCCTGCTTCTTCCTCTCTTTGCCTACCTATGATCTCTGTCTGTCAAATAAATAAATAAAATCTTTAAAAAAAACCACACACACAAAAAAACACAGACTCTTGGGCCCCACAGAGACTTCCTGAACCATGATCCACAGCTTAACGAGATGCGGTGATATATTAAAGTTTAGGGAGTCCTCGTCTATCCTACCCATCTGGACACTTCACCAAAGCTCACATTCAACCTATCCATACAGAAGGCAGGCCCTTCCTTCAAACCACAAATGTCCTCTTTGTTTTCCCACCAGTGATTAGCTTCTGTTCAATATGGGGTAGGGGTAGGGGGTGGGATGTGATGGAGAATCAATATCCCACCATCCCCCAACAGCCTCACCTTGTAATGGGCTAAGAATGACACAGAGCTGGGTCCCACCTTCTCCCCCAGAAAATACAGGGATACTGGAAGTCATCATGTTCTATACGGAAGCCACCTTAAAATTCACAGCCATGCAAAAGACTCCCTCCAGTATCCCTGTGACATGGTTCATTTGAATCTCCACCCCTTGTCCTTCCCCTCTTGTCCCCAGTGCTGCTTACTACTACTCCAGGCCTGCTGGTGTCCATACTCCAAGCAAGAGGGTACCTCCATTGGGAGATGACCAGTCCTGAAGCCTGACAGTCCCTCTTCATCGAGAAGAGTGTCCTCAGGGTCCTGAGAAGGCAGGCTCAGTGGAAAGGTACAGAGCACAGCAGAGCTCGTGGCTCCAAGTCCCTCATGGGACAGAATGTAATCGGACCCCTTGACTAGTGAAGCTCAAGGGAACTCTTTTGCTTCCCGACCTGGGAAGTAACTCAGATGCATACTATAGCAGTCAGAATTCTTGTCATTACAACTGGATGAGCTTGAATAAAACTAGGGCTTAGAAGGTAGGAAAATGGGGTAGTTGACTGAATCAAAAGAAGATCTAAAGGAAAGAGAAGTCCGGGGGTTCTAGGGTCTGCGGGTAGGATTCTGTGCTTTCCTCCCTGCTTCTCTCTCAAAGCTTCTCTACTCATCAGAGACATGGCTGGAGGCAGATCTGGTACATGGCATCCTGGTTTCGCTTCCCAAGGGAAAGATGGTTTGTTTCTCCCAAGGATTCTGGTTAGTCCAGGCCAGGCCTCTTGCAAGCTTTGGACTTGTGTGTGTGTGTGTGTGTGTGTGGCCTGGAGCATGAGCTCCAGCTCATGGTTGGCCCAGCCTAGGTTGTAGTCATGCATATCAAAGACTGAGTGATGAACAGGGGCATGAATAGTCCCTAAAAGCATCAACTGGTTTAGTGTTCTTATCCCAAGTGAGTGTTTGGGCTTATCGATGTGTGGGATGACCCAGCTGACTATGGACTGAGAAATACCAAGGGCCCCATGTCATTTTCACTCCAGCAAGTATCAGGAAGGGTGGGAACAGGGTTGCTGGCTTTTTCTGACTCACTCTGTGAGCTAACAAAATCATGATGTCTTTAACAAAGACATGATCCCAAAGAAATCCCAACCCTTCCCGCCTCACCACACATGCTTTAATTCAGAGCATGGGGATGCTGTTTTTCCATTGGGAAGACCTTGCCTCCTGCCATGTTTCCATGTTTCCATGCAATGCCTGGCCTAGGTCAAAGTTCACCACCAAATCTTAGAGAACCTATGAGCGATGGGTTCCTGTTTTGAGTTCACTTAAATGTACAAGAGATTGTCCCCTTTGTAGACTGCTTTAATATAGTTGTTTCAATAGACGCTTGAGAGTAAAAGCAAGATGAAGAGCTTTTCCCAATTTCTATTTGATATGCTTCCCCTTTCTTATCGTTAGAAATGTTAAGGCAGGGGCACCTGGGTGGCTCAGTGGGTTAAAGTCTTTGCCTTTGGCTCAGGTCATGGTCCCACGGTCCTGGGATCGAGCCCTGCGTCGGGCTCTCTGCTCAGTGGGGAGCCTGCTTCCCCCTCTCTCTCTGCCTGCCTCTCTGCCTACTTGTGATCTCTGTCTGTCAAATAAATAAATAAAAGCTTTTAAAAAAAAAGAAATGTTAAGGCATGGTTATCGTCATGCCTAAATATGGTATGTATGCCAACCATATTTGATAGAGAATAATGAGTAGTCCCATTTTCTAAGTTTACTATGATAATAAAGTCGAAATTTACCTCCACAAAGAAGCCCCAGGGACAGATCATCCATTGCTTCTAGTTGTGAGCTGAACTGGGATGGTTTGCTTCTGGAGATAATGGTGGGATGAGCTCTGCTTGGATGTGGATGGTACCTTCCAAGATTCCCTTGGGAAGCATTTTCAGTAGGGGAGATGGTCTTGCAGGCTCCTGTCATCCTCTCCGGCCAGCTGCCCCTCCAGTCCCACAGCCCAGTGTGCATCCGTGCCGCTGTTACCAGAATGTTGGAGGAAACGTCTGAGTTTGACCCTATACTGATGACCTGTTTGACTAACTTGCAGCTACCAGCTCTGACTTGTGCCCTTCTTCGTGGCAGGCATTTATTTCCATCTATGATGGCCCTACCCTCCCTCTGAATTTAAGGAGAAGGTTTGAGGGTGACTGAAGTTCAATTCGGCTCTGTGGAAGCCTGGGGGCTCCCTACCCTCTTGCCTATCCCCACAATCTTCTCTTCACGTGCCCCACTCTCCACCCCCACCGGGGACCCCGGGGTCCCACTAGCCTGTGTGGCTCCTCGTACAAATGAAGAAGTGGTCCTCCTTCCTCAAAACACCACAGAACCATATTCTGCAGGAACAGTGCCATGATAAAATAAGATATGCTATCCATGATAATTATGATAGGAATTGTATGCCAACCATATATTCTGCTCCCCTAAAGGATGATCTGGGAAGTTCTAGTGAATTCTTCAAAAGCTGTGTGGTTTATTCACTATCTTTGGAATTCGGCAGAGGGGAAGGGAAGGAGATAGAGGCCGAAGAGAATGACTTCCTCTTTGTAAAGTCAGGCTATTCCTGCTTCTAGAAAATCTATCTGCTCCCAATCTGGACCCTTTGCAATAAGCCACAAGAGATACTCATAAGCTATCATCTGTCTTCAGGAGTGTTACTGTAGGGCTAAGTTCAGGGACAAACATTTATTTTTTGAAGCTATGGTAAGGAAAGCCTTACACTATAAAGAAATTTTCATTCTGAAGATGCATACTGGCTGTCGCATGAGCGTTAACCCAGTGTGGTGCGAAGCAATGTATCCTACCCAGAATCGGGCAGTAGTCCTTATCCCATTACATAAACTCTATGGCAGGTTAGGTCACCTTACTATAAACATGAGTATGAGGTAATTAGGGAATAAGACACTTGACTGAGCTCACTTGGCTATACAGAGGGGCACAACTCACACTCAAGGTTGTGTTTAAAATATATAATCTACCATATATACATGGTCCATTACAAAGCCGAACAATTTCTACAGTGTACTATAAGTGAGCGCCCAGAGCACACCCCACAAAAAGTGTCCTTAACAACACAGTCAACAGGATGTCTCTCTTCTAGAAGGTTTCCATCTTCAGGGAGATCCTGGGTGTGGTAGCAGTCCACACAGGGCAGCTTCCACACAGATCTCCTTGACCCGCATCCCTGCCTGAGCCCAAGCCAGACACGTGAGAATTTCCATGTGAAGTTGGCTTGGAAGAGGTGCTCTACAACAGTAGGGTCTTTAAAACACATTTTCCCAGCTCGGCTTGCACCTCCTACTCTCCTAGCCCAGGGGAACTGGGCCAAAATCTCTGCTCACACAGGAGCGGACATATAATCAGAGCAGTAACCCCGGCACCCTTCCAAGAGGCCCTCTTCTGCCAGTGTGTCCATGGATGGCTGGCTCCCTCCCTTGCTCATCTGGAAAACAGTAAGAACCTTCTTGAGAATAGGAGTTTCTATAGCAATGCAGGTCCACGTGCTGAAGTCCTTTTGAATGGTGTGCTACTCGCCCTGCAGCCTTGGGGGATCCCGGGCGGGGAAACAGGCACTGGCATATTTGGAGATAGTGGGCTGTCAGCTTAGACTGCAAGATTCCCCACAGTCTGCTGCTGCCCTTACATCTCCAGGGTCAGTGCATCTGTTTAGAACAAGAGATGCTTTCTTGAGTGACTGTTTGCAGTAAGCAGTTCGCTCCACTTGAGGTGCCCTAGAAATGCTCTCTGACCTTCTAAAAAAACAATTAGTACGTATCTACCATCTCACACTTTGGCCTATAATGGCATTTCCTCTAGCTGTGTACTATGAGCTTGATATCACAAATACAGGAAGAGTAGAAGATTAAAATGAGATTTTAAAAAAGATTAAAACCCAAAGAAAGGAGAAGAAAACATGAAGGGGTTTGGCTCAGCAGAAAATCTCCTTGGGTGCTCTCCGAATCAGAGTCCACACTGCTTGGGGCTCAGACCCAGACACATCCCATCCTGGGAGATTTGTCCAAGGGCTGCGGCCCCTACTCTTTTATGGAGAGGAGTCTTGTACCCCAACACACAGGAGGCACGAGGGAAAATACAAAAATAAGGGTTTTGTTTCCAAGGTATCATAAATAACTGGGGTGGCATATTAAATAGGACCACGGAAGAGGACCACGGAAGAGGACGCCACGTTACAGCTTGTTCTCCTCGAAGAGGATCTGGGCATAGACGGTGCTGGTAGGGAGGCCTTTGGCAGCCCGGTGGGGTTTGACCAGCTCCAGCTCAGCGTAGGTCAGGCTCTCCTCGGCGATCTTCGGCTAGAAGACAGAACACAACACAACTCTAGCTGACCACAGGGAGTTCCACGTCATACCTTCTTTCACTGGGCGTGCGCTTTCACTGCATTCCGGGATCCAAGGATATAAGTTTTCCAAGGATAGATAAAACCCCAATAACATAATAATACAGATCTGTCTTCTAAAGAACATTATGCCCTGCAAAGAGACAGCATGATTTATTCTTAACTCAACAAAGAACACTAACAAAAAATGATTAAACATTAGGCTACAAGGGCGCCTGGGTGGCTCAGTCGCTGGGCGTCTGCCTTTGGCTCAAGTCATGATCCCAGGGTCCTAGGATCCGGCCCCACGTCAAGCTCCCTGCTCGGCAGGAAGCCTGTTTCTCCCTCTCCCTCTTCCCCTGCTTGTATTTCTTCTCTCCCTGTGTATCACCTGTTAAATAAATAAATAAAATCTTCTAAAAAAATTAAAAATAAAAAAATAAACATTAAACCACAAAGTAAACTTTAATTCTGAAAGTGTTAACAGTTTCTCTTTTTTTTTAAAAAAAGATTTTATTTATTCATTTACTTATTTGATGGAGAGAGAGCATGAGAAGAGGGAGGGGCAGAGGAAGAGAATCTTAAGCAGACTCCCCACTAAGTGTGGAGCCCAACTTGGGGCTCCATCCCATGACCCTAAAATCGTGATCTAAATGGAAATCAAGAGTCAGATGCTTAACCAACTGGGCCACCCAGGCATCCCACTAACAGTGTCTGATTAAAAGGAAAAAAATGATAGAAACAGAAACAAAAAATTCTAGAAACTAATAACAAAATTAGAATGGTACCCAATCTACACATTTTTTTGAATGACTTAACCTGTACAAAACTAAAGTTCTGGAATATCTTGATAATGATGAAAAAGAAAGTATTACTTGCTAGAACCCAAAGAATGCAGTACTCACTGAAAAATCGTAGTCTTAAATATTTATATTAATAATATGAATTAAATGTATCAAGCAACCAATTAAAGAAGTTAGGAAAGAACAAAATAAATGGAAAAAAGGTAGGAAAGAAAGACCAATAAAATTAAAACCAGACAATATGAATCAGAAAGCAGAACAAGAGTAGAATTATAAAAACACCCAAAAGCCTATGTTTGGAAAACACCAATAAAACAAATAAACTGAAAAATAAATTAATGAAGATAAAAAGATGAATAAAATAAGAAATGAGGAAGGGGATATAATGTAAATAAAATTTTTTTAAATTAAAAAAAAAGCTGCTTTGCTCAATTCATTGTCCCACATTTCAAAATACAGGATAAAATGGGTAATGTTTCAAAAATATGTAAATTATAAACATTAACTCCAGAAAATATGAATGTGCTAATTATCATCAAAAAAAAAAAAAAAAAAAAAAAAAAAAAAAAAAAAAGAAAAGAAAAGAAAATAAGGGAAGAAGGGGTGGGAGGGAGGACGGGAGGAAATATTGGCAAAGGGCTCTTTCATAAAAACACCAGGCCCAGGCAGCTTTACAGGAAACTTTCTACAAGAAATTCCTTTAAGGAAAAGATAATTTCTATGTAATTAAACTGATGCAGAACATTAAAAGAAGAAAAACGTCACTTATTTAAAAACAAACTCACTTATTAATGTACAGTTTAAATCAGATTTACTCAGAATGAGGAAGCACATTAAAAGGCAGATAACCATGTTCCCAGAATGCAAAGACGGTTCAATATTAGAAAAAAATCTACCAATACAATACACAATAGCCATAGAGGCAAACAATAATATGGTTATCACTATAGATGTTGGAAAGGCATTTAGTAAAATTAAAAAGAAACGTTTTTATTAAAAACAACTTTTGAATGAAGGACGTAGAGGTGTTTATTTTCCTACCATGATTAAGGAACATAACCAAAATAAAGAAAAATTGGTGGGTTGTTATGGAGTGACCATCAGCATCACAGCAGCACGTGTCATTCCTTTTTTTTCTCTCCTTCCATGTACAACTAATTGGACATCCACAACACAGCATACCAGGACAGCCGAGAGATCTGTCCATCTGTGCACCTGAAGGTGAGTGGACCCGACTGCAGAGGGAGAGGGTGGTGGCAGAGAAAGGACGGGCTGCCCCAACAACCAGCCAGCACCACCTTTCTGGCAGAGGGGTGGAGGGTTAAGGCAGTGAGTGGTGGTCCACCTGGCTATGTGCCTCCCAGCTGGAGGGACCAGTTGCTCTCTCTGAGGAGACCACAGGGACGGGGGAGAGGAAGAGAGAATGAAAGAGGACCATCTCCACTTCAGGATCCCCCTCTGCAGCAGTTGGCACACCCAAAGCCCCAAGCACTGAGTACAAACCTTCCCTACTCACCCCTGCTCTGCCCCAACCTTTTGCTTTTCTAAAAAGGCATAGTGCTCCCAACCTGAGTAGACCTGCAGATCCCTTACCGGAAGCCAAAAACTTGTGCTATAGCGCCACCTTCTGGAAAACAAAAGGAAGGTTCCTAACTATGGACCTGTTGACTTGAACTGTTAGAATCCAAGTAAACAAAACCTTGCCTACATATAAAAGGTGTTCACTACTTCAAATGCAGTGGCAGAACCACTTCTCTTCAGACGCTGAAAAATCACAGTAATATGAAAACAATCACGGTAACATGGTATCACAAAAATAAAATGACAATTTTCCAGCAACCAAACCCAAAGATATGGAATATTGTAACCTAACTGATAATTTAAAATACTTGTTGTAAAGAAGTTCAACAAGCCACAAGAAAACTCAGTTAGATGATACAGTGATCTCAGCAATAAAACTAATAAACAGAAGCAATGCTTTACCAAAGAGACTGAAATTCCAGAACAGGACAGAACAGAAATTCTGGAGCTGAAGAACTCAATAAATGAGATGAAGAATGCATTAGAATGTACTGGAAATACAGCAAATCATATAGAAGAGAGTTCTAAGACAGAAATATAGAAAATATTCTGGCATAAGAGAAGAGAGAACTGAAATGTTTAAATAGTGAAGAAATTATGTGAATCAGGGACGCCTGGGTGGCTCAGTTGGTTAAGCAGCTGCCTTCGGCTCAGGTCATGATCCCAGCGTCCTGGGATCGAGTCCCACATCGGCCTCCTTGCTCGGCAGGGAGCCTGCTTCTCCCTCTGCCTCTGCCTGCCACTCTGTTTGCCTGTGCTCTCTCTCTCTCGCTCTTTCTCTCTGACAAATAAATAAATAAAATCTTTAAAAAAATTATGTGAATCATCTGACTCTATTAGAAAAGCCAACATAAGAAAAATGGGTATCCCAGAAGGAGGAGGGAGGGGAAGGGAAAAGAGACTGTTTAGAGAAATGAGCTGAGAACTTCCCACTCCTAGGGGAGGAACTGGACATACAAGTTCACAAAACTAGCAAAATACCTTATTATCTCAATGCAAAAAGCCCCTCTCCAAGACACATTATATTAAAACTGTCAAAAGCCAACAAGAAATAATTTTAAAGACAGTGAAGGGGGTGGGGAAAGACAGTAACCTACAAAAGTACCCTTGTTAGGCTATCTGCAGATTTCTCAGCAGAAACTCCACAGGCCAGGAGAGAGAGGAATGACATATTCAAAGTACTGGAAGATAAAAACTGTCAGCCAAGAATATCTGGCAAATTCATCCTTCAGAAATGAAGGAGAAATAAAGGTTTTCCCAGACAAACAAAAGCTAAGAGGTCTCACTACCACTAGACCTGCCCTGCAAGGAATGTTGAAAGGAGTTCCTCCGGCTGAAAGGAAAAGAGGAAAGTACTCAAAACTCTGATTAAGGCTATACATAGAATTAGAATACAATAACTGTTCTTAACTACAGTGTAAATGTTAAAGGAGAAGAGCATTAAAGAGAACTATAGTTACTACAACTTGGAACATACTTTAGAACAAATGGACTTAACAGACGTATACAGAACATTTCACCCAATAGCGACAGAATACACATTTTCTCAAGTGCACCTGGAACATTCTCCAGGATAGATTATGTTAGTCCACAAAACTAATCTCAGGAAATTTAAGAAGACTGAATCATAACAACTATCTTCTCTGACTACATGGTATAAAACCAGAAATCAACAAGAGGAAAAATCTAAAAATATGTGGAAACTAAACAACGCATTTCTAAATAATCACTGTATCGAAGAAGAAATCGAAAGGGAAATAAAAAATTATCTCAAAACAAATGAGGATGAAAACATAACATCGAATACTGTTGGATATATCAAAAGCAGTTCTGAAAGGAATATTTATAACATTAAGTGCATATAATAAGAAATTAGGAAGATCTCGAACAACAAATTTTATACTATAAGGAACTACAAAAGAAAACAAACTGAGCCCAAAGTTAACAGAAAGAAGGAAAAAGTAAGCATCAGAATGGAAATAAATGAAATAGAAACCAGAAAAATTATAGAAAGGATCAGTGAGACTAAGAGCCAGGTCTTCAGAAAGATAAACAAAATTGATAAACCTTAAGCTAGACTAATTAAAAAAATAGAGAAAACTCAAATAACAAAATTTAGAAATGAAAGAGAAAAACTTAGAACAGATACTATAGAAATGCACAGAATCATGAGACTACTATGAACAATTATATGGCAACAAATAACATAACTGAGGAGAAATGTTTACATTTCTAGAAACACACAACCTAAGAAGACTGAATCAGGAAGAAATAGAAAAGCTAACGAGTAGCTTAACTAACTGTAAAGAGATTAAATCTTTACTTCCAACACAAAAAATTTCAAGAGCAGACAGCTTCGTTGGAAAATTCTACCAAACATGTAAAGAACAATTAACACCAATTCTCTTCAAACTCCTCTAAAGTATCAAGAAGAAGGGAATGCTTTCATACTCATTCTGAGGACATCATCACTTTGATTAAAAAACCAGACAGGGGTACGACAAGACCAATATTCCTGATGAATATTGATACAAAAATTCTCAAAACAGTGTTAGCAAATCAAATTCATGAACATATTAAAAGGATTATACAGCATGACCAGGTGGGATTTATCCCTGAGATGCAAAAATGATTCAATGTACACAAATCAATAAATGTAATTCACCACATCAATAAAATGAAAGATAAAAATCACATGATCATTTCAATAGATACAGAAAAAAGCATCTGGCAAAACACAGCATCCTCTCATGATAAAAACCTTTAACAGACTAGATATAGAAATAACATACAAAGGGCCATATATGACAAATCCATAGCTAACATTTTACTTAATGGAGAGAAAATGAAAATGTTTTCCCCAAGATCAGGAAGAAGGCAAGGATTCCCACTTTCCCTATTCCTATTCAATATAATACTGGAAGTCCTAGTTAGGGCAATTAAGCAAAACAAAGAAATAAAAGTCATTCAAATCAGAAAGGAAGAGGTATAATTGTTATTATTTGCTCATGATATAATCCCTACATATAGAAAATCCCAAAGAATTAGTAAAAAACCTATTTCAGTAAAGTGGCAGAATACAAAATCAACATATAGAAATTATCTGTGCTCCCTTACACTAAAGATGAAGCACCTGAAAAACAAATAAAGAAAATGAACCTGTTCATAATGGGACATCAAAAATATACTTAGGAATAAATTTAACCATGGAAGTGAAATATCTGTACAATGAAAACGAAAAAACTTTGCTGAAGGAAATTGAAGAAGACAAACGAATAGAAAAGATATCCCATATTCATGGATTGGAAGAATTAGTATTGCTAAAATGACCATACTACCCAAGGCCACCTACAGATTCAACATAATTCCCATCAAAATACCAAAGGCATTCTTCACAGAAATAAAAGAAACAATCCCCAAATTTATGAAGAACCACAAAAGACCCCAAATAGCCAAAGCAATCCTGAGAAAAAAAAACAAAGCCAGTGGTATTACGCTTCCAGATTTCAAACTATAGTATAAAGCCATAGTAATAAAAACACTATGGTACTGACACAAATATAGACATAACAGAGAACTGAAAAACCCTAGCATATATGGTCAACTAATATTTGACAAGGGAGCCCAAAACACCCAATAGTGAAAGGATAGTCTCTTCAATAAATGGTGCTGGAAAATTGGAGAAACACATGCAGAATAATGAAATTGGACCACTATCTCACATCACTCACAAAAATTAACTTGAAAAGGATCAAAGACCTAAACAAAAGATCTGATACCACAGAAGTCCTAGAAGAAAACACGTGGAAGGAGCTCATTGATATTGGTCTTGGAAATAATTTTTTTGGAAAATAACACTAAAGACACAACAAAAGAAAAAATTAACAAATAGTACTACATAAAACTGAAAATAGTACTACATAAAACTGAAAAGCCCCTACAGAGGAAAAGAAACAATTAACAAAATGAAAAGGCAACCTATAGAAAGGGAGAACTTTTTTCAAACTGTATTAATGGATAAGGGGTTGAAATATTCAGATAATATTCAAAATGTATACAGAGTTCCATCAACTCAATAACAAAACAAAACAATCCAATTTAAAAATGGGCAAAAGAATTAGACATTTCTCCAAAGAGGACATCAAAATGGCCAACAGACACATAAAAAGATGCTCAACACCACTCATCATAAGGGAAATGCAAACCAAAAACCACAGTAAGATATCACCTCACACCTGTCAGAATGGCTATCATCAAGGCGAGACCACAGGAGTTGGTAAGGATGTGGTAAAAAGGGAACCCTTAAACATTGCTGGTCCAACCACTATGGAAACAATATGGAGGTCCCTCAAAAAATTAAAAATAGATGTATCATATAATCCAGCAATTCCACTTCTGGGTATATCCCCAAAGAAAACAAAAAACAGAATTTTCATGAGATGTATGCTACCCCATTTTATCACAGCATGATTCACAAAGCCAAGATATGGAAACAGCCCAAATGTCCATAAATGGATGAATAGATAAAAAAGACACACACACACACACACACACACACACTATACACACACACACACACACACACACAATGGAATATTATTCAGCCATGAGAAAGGAAGACATTCTCCCCTTTGTGACAACATGGGTGGGCCTTGAGCACATTATGCTAAAGTAAGATAAATGAGACAGAGAAAGACAAGTACAGTATGATATTACTTATATATGGAATCTCCCAAAGTTAAACCTATAAAAAGCAGAGAGTAAAATGGTGGTAATCTGCGGACTGAGAGGAGTCAAATCAGAGTGATGGTGCATAAGGGTACAAACTTGTAATGAGCAGTAATAAGGCACTGAGATCTAACACACAGGACAACCCATGTAGATAATAATACTGTGCTATAATTATGTACATGTGTATGTACATGTATAATTATGTAATGTAATAAACATTTCTTTTGGCAATCATATTACAATATATAAATGTATCAAAATAGCACATGTATACCTTAAACTTATATGATGTTACATATCAAACTTAATAATAAATAAATAAGCATTTTTTATTAAAGATAAATATATACAAACATATAAATATAATAAATGTATATTATATTATATAAATATATTCATTGAATAATTGCAAATTATAAATATATTTTTAAATATATAAAGAATACTAGTAATCCAATTCTAGTGATATTAAAATCTAAGGCTGTAATAAGTAAAATACTTATGGTACTGGCAAAGGAATACACCTATACGTCAATGAAACTGATGAGAAAGTCTAGAAATAAACCCAGAATAATAAAATAAATTATTATTTTTCAATAAATAGTGTTAAGACACTTGGGCAGCCATTTGAAAAAAATCCCTACATCATTCTTTACACCAGACAAATTCCAGATAAATTAAAAATTTTAATGTGGAAAATAAATTCATAAGAATTGCTAGAAGAATGTGTGGGGACATTTTTAAAAAATAACTTCAGTGTATAGAAGGTATTTTACAGAATAATCCAGGATCAGTACAAAATAGATATGTACATCTTCGTGCCATAGATGGCAAAATATTTCTTAAATAAGGTAAAAGAACCATTAAAAAATGAAGAAAATATTTGCAACTCATATCAAAAGGTCTTACAATTCAACACAGATTATGGCCAATGGTCCACCAGAAAATTAAACAAAAGTACAACAGACAGGACCAGATAGTTCACAGGAAAGGAAATACAAAGGATCTTACACATACAAATGAGACACAACCTCCAGAGGTAGTAAGAGAATCACGATTTAAAATCAGACATCACTTTTTGTCTTGCGCGTTTACAAACATTAAAGAAGATTGCCCAAAGAAACAGAAGAGATGGGTCCTGTATATCGTTAGTGGAGGTGTTGGTTGGTACAAACAAGAATCTGGAAACACTTCAATGGACGCCAGTGGGAGACTGCTGTGTTCATACAGTGGGTATATGGCACAGTCTTTAAAAAGAATGCTGGAGGGGTGCCTGAGTGGCTCAGTGGGTTAAAACCTCTGCCTTCGGCTCAGGTCGTGATCTGGGGGTCCTGGGATCGAGCCCCGCATCAGGCTCTCTGCTCGGCGGGGAGCCTGCTTCCTCCTCTTTCTGCCTGCCTCTCTGCTTACTAGTGATCTCTGTCTGTCAAATAAGTAAATAAAATCTTAAAAAAAAAAGAATGCTGGAACCATACGTGTACTATATGTTTTACTATCATTTGGGTAAACACGTGTGCTTCTATTCTACATGCTTCGAAAGCCCTGGGAACCTGCTTGGAAATCAAGCACCTGGTACGAATCCATGATGCCCTCTGCTGATGTAATCTGGATGGCCGAAGGGAGACCCACAAGTTAGTGTGTAATTTGTTGAAACCTCCCACATTTTCTAGTAGGCACATGTATAGAAGGAACACATTCATTAGTTTTTAAGTCATAATCAGAAAAATAAGAGTCAGTTACTAATTTACAGTCATAAAAGACACATGACTTGCTTTAAAGCAACCTATTTGTCATTTTGGTTTCTTGGCTTTGGTTGTGTTGTTTTGTTTGGATTTTTGATTTTTCATGCTTCCACTTTGGTTATCGAGCCAAGATTCAGGACAAGTAAATCATCTGCATTCGGTTTAAGTTTCTTAAAAAGAATGCCAAAAGCAAAAAGCCTATTTTCTTCTGAAATGGAACATCCTAACAGAGACAGGAAGCAAGAGACAAGGAGAGTTCCTAAACTCCTATAGCCGGTACGATTGCCAAGCGACTTTCACAAATTGGCCATTTTTTTTTAATGCAGATTTTTTAAAAATATTTTTTATTTATTTGACAGACAGAGATCACAAATAGAGAGGCAGGCAGAGAGAGAGGGGGAAACAGGTTCTCTGTTGAGCAGAGAGCCCGACGCGGGGCTCGATCCCAGGACCCTGAGACCATGACCTGAGCCAAAGGCAGAGGCTTAACCCACTGAGCCACCCAGGCGCCCCACAAATTGGCCATTTTTAAATTTCCAAGGACATTTATAGGGATGAGAGCCTCCTGCTGGTCTTTGGACATCAACAGTCTTTACATGGCTTCCTACTTGTCCATAGATTCCAAGCCAACAAAAATCCCGTTTACATCTTGCTTTTCTGTTTAATTACATTTCACATTATAATGATTCCATTTAGAAATGCCATGTGTCCTCAAAGAAGCACGGAAAACCTAACTCATGTAAATTTTAGAACCCAGATTTAGGAAATCGTATTGTCCAGGTGTTTTATCACATTACTTTGAAATTGCATTGTTTTCTAGTGTAGATTATCTGTTTATTCTTAAGTTATTCCATTACGTTTGGATATGAAAAATAACACTAGCTTTCTCAATACAGGTCACCAGGCTGGCTGGGCTGATGTGTTGTTTTCATACATTTTTATGATGTTTCTATAGTAAACATAATTCAATAAAGCCAAAGCACACTAAATAAATAATTGCATCTAGAAAAGCAATAAAAACAAATAAAATTAGTACTTTCATAAGTGGAAAGGTACTTCAATTACTGCTACAAGCAACAACCCACCATAAAATGTGTAGAATCATTTCCCTTATGCATATTTCTGGGATATAATAATTTGACTGAAGCTATGAGGCAGCACACAGGAGGCTCCGCAACGTGAAGTGTATACAGTTTCCAACAGAAGATGCATAATGTCGGTCCTTGGCACCTTTAAAGAACCTATTGTTTTTCTGGCATGCACACTTGGCTGTCACCAGCAACCATGTGCTTAATTACACTTCCCGGCTTGTTTAACTGGAAACAAATTCCTGATGGCCAACGGAAGGCGGTAATGCAGACTCCTCACCAGTTCTCACCAAGCCACCTTGTTTTTGCTTGGATGCTTCAGTGGAAGGTTCAGGGGAGAAGCAACTTAGAGCAAATGATGGGAGTCATTAATTACTGGTGAAACTGTAGAATTGGTAGGAAAGCCAGGAGCCAGGAGCAGCAAGTCAAGGTTAAGGTGAGTGATGCGATAGGGCCCAGCTGGGGTGAGGACCCTGCAGCCGGTCTTCTAGACCCCATTCCTACTCACACAGAAATGTATGAGCAATCCAGAATACAACCTTCAGTGATCTCCAGTCCACACCCACCCAGCTGCTTTAGACTTCTCTCAGACACAAAAGAAACTCCTAGAAGCAGGATTTCCAGGCCTCGGACACTTGGGTCTGATGTTACTGCATTCACCAGAGAGCAGGAGAGGGAAGAAACAGGAAGGAGGGGACGTGGACCAACTGCTGAGAAGGTCTGACGGGATCCTTTAGAAAAGGTCCTAGAACTTTCCAAACATGAGAGAAGCATCTGCTCCACTTCCTCTTTGCCAGGATTGTTTGGTTTTAATTTCTTTTCCCTCTCAGCCTACAGAGACCCTTGGCCAGTTTCTCTATTCTTCCAATAAGGGCCTGGGATTTCTGTTCCACTGCTTGGGATCTTGCCTGTTCCACACCTCTTCTTTGCTTTACGTACCTGTGATCTCACTTTGGATACATTTTCTCCCAGCCAAGGGAGAATCCATTCCTTTTTCTGGAAGGGGACTCGATAAGCAAGAGGGGATGGAGGTTCACATACAGACATGTGTTGATGCATCCAAGAAAGGCCTGAATGGAATTCTGAAAAATTCTTCTCTCGGTTGATGGAAATGTTCATGGAGAGGAGGCAAGGAGACCAGCCCTGAGGCCATCATCTTGGGGCTGCCAACAGAGAATGGCTACAGGACCACTTTGGACCTGGGTTCAGATATCAGCTGTGTGACCCTTCCACTGTCCTTAAGGACCTCACAGATCCTAGACTTGAACTCAATAGCACACTGACCACCACTGAGCCAGATTATATTCCCACATAGCACAACTTCCCCTCGGAAGGCTTCGGAAAGCCTCATCACACAAACCAGTTTTCTCACACAGTGATGGAACCTTCTGGACTCTAGATGCAACAAGGTCAGTGTGCAGTGAAATGCCAAGTCTTCCACGGCCCATCCTTCTGTGCTGCCAGTGGTGAGACACTCAACAGCAGATCATAGCCCCCAGGCTGGATCTCCCACTTCTACGTTAAGCTCTTCTTTCCCCTGGTTTTAGAGTATTGATTATGGAAAGTGGGTCTATGGGGAAGGATTTACTGGACATGGCTCACACTAGAGAAGTCAACCCCCAAGAATTCAGAAGTCGTGCACCTCTTGGGGACACAGCACACTTCAAGCTCCTAACTGGTAGGTTCTGAGTATTTCATTCCAGGATTCAAGCCAAAACTTAACATTCCTACAAGGATTGAGACAGAGAGAAAAAAAAGAGAGAGAGGGAGAGAGAGGGAGAGAAAGGCTGATTGAACATTCTATGCAGACTCCTGCAAAACAACATTTTTTTTTCATAGAGATCACAGCTGGATGTGCACGTTGAATTAAGTTGCAGGAATAAAAGAAAAATGGAATTGCAGCCACTGCAAGTTCTCCAATGTCAGAAGTTCAATTGGGTAATAGCATTATCTGAGCAAAAGATCAATAACTAGGACATGGGGATGTTTATGCTAACGTCACCTTAGAGTTAAAAAATGTGATTGCAGTTCTACCGACTTGCACTATCAGGAATCTATTTGCCCAAGAGAGAATTACATATTATCAAGGGCAGACTTCCTCTTCCCCCTTCAAGATAAGTGCTCATTTTTTATTCAACAGAGGAATACCTAGTAAAACAAATGCTCCCCTCACGACGCCCACACACAGGACTCCGGCCACTGAGGACGTAATGCCTCCTTCGTCTGTTGCTTCAGACTTCCATAAACCTTGGGATTGTATCTGCCCAAATTCCTACCCCATGCCTGGCTTTCACATGATTATTCAGAATTGATAGCCAATGAACCAGTGTTCTCTATGGCTTTGGAAGGATTTGAAAGGTTCTGGAACTTAGGAGAGAAGTTTTGGAAGGAGATTAAGATTTCAAAGTTGTATCCAGGTTTTTGGCACCAAGGGTTGGATGAAGTCACTTGGAACTCTTGAGCAGAGCGAATTCGCATCACGCTCTTGACTCTGGAGAATTCAAAGGATGTTTAGCAAAGCGCATTCCCAGAATGACTATGACATGATGGAAAGTCACATGCCCCTGGCTAATAGCTCCGAGGACGCTCAGAGGTGACCAGCTATAGAACGCTAAAGCCACGCACAGAAAAGGCCCAAGGCTTTACGAGTCATCAGACAGATGGAGGTCTCTAGATTTCACCAATGTATGTTTGGAAGCTAAAATGTGATTATAGATAAAGCTCTTGGGGAGGGTCCTGACACATGAAACTTTTCGTAGTGGCACAGTGATAGCAGTGATTAGCTCCATGATCTAATACAGACACTCATTTTCTCTTCCCCATGGACCACAGATGTATGTTTTCCCAGCTTCCTTCCAAAAGTACTTTTACTGGCAGTATTGTTCAAAAGAATATTTATGTTTAGAAAAAGAGAGTGTTTGATTATCTCCTTCTACGTAAGAGCCCGCTATGAGAATTTTCAATTTTGAACCCTCCATCTTCCAGTCAACTGGAATCTTAACACTGACCCACGGAGTGTCTGGGGTTCCAGGGTCTATGTGGTGGTACGTAACAGCATAGATTCTCAGGGACAGAAAGACTCCTGTTTTCCTGCTCTGTGACCCTAGGTAAGTTTCTTGGCTTCCCTGTGCCTCCATTTCCTCATCTATAAAGTGAGACTCATAATAGTACACCTATCCCACAGGGTTATTTTGAAGATTAAATGCATTAATACATGTAATGTACTTAGAAAATGACCTTGTGGGTAAATAGTAAATACTACACAAGGGCTCACTTATTATTATTATGATAATTTTTATTATAGAGCACATACAAGTATTGTTTTGACAGTTGGTCCCTTTGAAATACTTAGAGGCAGAGAGAAGAAGACACTCAAAAATCATTTGGAAAATACCACCTGCCAGATTCTGATGGATGCCATTGGACCTCAGGTCAGTGCCAAATACATCCAGTGATATAAAATTTTTATTTATATCTATAATGCATAGTGGTAAAGTTGATCCTTCTAAACAGTAAGTCAAATCACTCACTCCTCTGCACAAAATTCTCCAGTGGTTTCTTATTGTACATAGAATAAAATCTAGAGGCCCTATCAGGATACGGATCCTTCATGATTATTGTCCCAGGAATCCTCTGACCTCAGTTCACACCACACATTCCCGTTGGTGACCAATGCTCCAGCCAGACTGGCCTCCCGGTGTGTGTCCGACACACCCGCACAGTACTCCTTGTCCAGAACCCACCTCAGGGCTCTTGCCCGGGCTGCACTCTCTGCCTGAAATGTTCTTCCCCCAAATAGCAGTGTGGCTTGCTCCCTTACTTTACTGGGCCTTTGTTCCAAGGAGGCACTTTCCCCATCAAACGTGTCCTTCCTGGCTCATTTGCTCTGCAGTACAGCTCTGCAGACCACATGTCACTCCTTGGAATTATAAAGTCCTGTTCATTTGCCTTCTCCCACCAGAATGTAATCATAGCACCTAACTCTACGCAGGAAGCACTCTTATCATCGTCATCGTTTTACCCAGGTAGAAACAAAGGCACAGAAATGGCAGGCTTGAGGTCACCAGCTAGGAATCAGGGACGCTGGTGCTAGAGCTAGTGTCCAAGCACACTGCCCAGCTCTGCAAAAGCACGGACCCTGTCCACCCTTCACTGCTGCATCCAAGAGTGTGCTGGGAAACTGTGAGCAACTCGTTCTCCGAGAAAAATGTTCTGCTTTATGACACTGGCTGACTTACACGTATAAATTTCATGATGCCAAAGAGATTTGTTTTCTCTTGTGGACAGACGTGGGCTGGAGCACGCCCCTGGCTGAAACTTAGCTTCCCAGAAGGTGCCTGATTCAGGTGCTCCTTGGCACACAGGGGATAGTCGGGGAACATTTTTAAAATATTTTTTTTTATTTCTTTTCAGCGTAACAGAATTCATAGTTTTACACCACACCCAGTGCTCCATGCAATGCGTGCCCTCCATAATACCCACCACCTGGCTTCCCCAACCTCCCACCCCCTCCCCCTTAAAACCCTCAGGTTGTTTTTCAGAGTCCATAGTCTCTCATGGTTCATCTCCCCTTCCAATTTCCCTCAACTCCCTTCTCCTCTCCATCTCTTTTTACAGGATTAAATGAATGAGTTTAAGAATCAGTCTGACACTGCTGGAAAAACCTTTCTCTGAATATCCTGGGCCTTAGGAGTACAACGAGGGGATGCTTTTGGAAACCATGAGCAGACCCATGGGATTTTTTTTCTCTTTCAGCCTACTTAGGGTTTCCATGAGGACATTCTACCAAGAAGAAGGATACCTAGGTTCTACTTCTTGGAATCATATAAATCTGCTATGGCTTTCAACTTCATAAGTTAAAGTATTGACATATGATGATATCAGAGAGATGAAAGAAATGATACCATGACACTTTGTAGTTATTAAAAGAATGGTATGGATCTGCATACGTGTACTGACATAGAAATACGAACCTGATATATATTATTAGTGAGAAAACATTTCAATGTGTAATCATTTTGTTTCAGATCATTCTCATTTTTGGGGAAGTTGGCACACATTAATCCTTTGTCATAATTTGTAACCATGACCTACACTGCTTGTGGGCTGACTGTGTATACACTTTGGGAATATATATAGAGAGAGATGGATATAAGTGTGTACATACACAGAAAATGGCTTCAAGAATACAAGTCAAATAGGAATCTGGCAACTGCAGAGAAATGAGAGCCTATGGGAGGAACTTCACTTTCTAACCTTAACAAATGGATATTCTGAACTACCGGCCCCAGTCCAGTGCCCCACATAGGATCATCATCGCGATCATATAAAAACCAGCCCGTGAGGTCAAGGTAGAAAACACTCCAAAACGTGGACTAGAACTTTCCTGAGCGCTCTCAATGAGAGGCCATGGAGCCCGGAACCCCGGGGTGGGGACGAACAGGGAACCGAGGCCAAGTGCCCGACCAGACCCTGTACTATCATTTCCCAGTGGGTGAGCTTGTGCCAGTCCTTACCTCGCTGAGCTCCCTGCCTCATGGGGGAGATGGAGCCAACAGCAACCTTAGGTCAGGTTGTGCCAGCGTTCCTAGGGACAAGCACGGGGACAGTGGAGAGTGCCATGGAGGGGAAGGGTGAGAGTCATCACCGTCATCACCATCATCTTCATCACATCCATCACCACCATCACCATCACCATCGCCACCACTAGCATTGTGTCAAGGACACAGTGCAAACCGAGCGGTAAGACCAGACATAAAATAAGAGCAGGTATGCTGGCCCATTTGTTGAATTCATACGTAATGTGAGCAATGGGCACACACGACCGAATCCGCAGTTTGCAATCTTCAGCTTTCTGTGTGTGCCTAATCACACAGGCGCGAGGCTTCTGGACATCACACAGGCTGGTTGGAATGTACGAATTCAGCTTGGAAGTTATAATAATAAATTAGAATTAAATCTGGCTACAGGGGCGTAAAATCCCGTCGGTGCTCCATTAGTTCCTCAGGAACTCAGAGTTTCACATCCAGATTTCCTTCTGGATATTCTGAATACTTAGCTTGATTTCACAAATACAGTGATTTTTTTTTTCTTTTCTTTTTTTTTTTTTCCAAAATGGCACTTTTTTTTTCTAGTATTCTCTATTTGAGATTGAAAAAGTCTTTTAATAACAATTCTGAAATGTTTTGCACTCAAAACTGAGGTTTTAAATGAAATCAGCTTTTTCAATAAAAAAATCAGATGTGAGTACAAATGATATTGTTCCACGAGATTACAAAAATAAAATAGAGTAAAAATTTAAAAAAAAATATTTCCCAGCAGTGCAATGATCCTAACAACGAAGTGCCCAATAAAAGCAGCAAATCAGCTAAGCTGAGCCGGAAAACCAGCCACCGCTCTGAAGGGACGGTCCCTGCAGACACACAGGGCTGGACCTTCCCAGAGTGGGCCTCTCCAGGACCCCCAGGAGCAGGATAGGCCCGTGCCACACAGTGGGGCCACCTGCAGGACCTTCAGGCCTCCCCCCGGCCTTGGTCAACCTCTAGCCCAGCTTCCCTCCCTGCCACCTCCCCTCGGTCAGGAGATTCTGAGGCTCATGCACCTGTCCCCACAGCTCCTTGCACACTGCCTGCCGGCACTCAATAAATGTGTGAGGAATGAACAGGTATGTGGAGGCCTGCAGCGTGACAGGACTGCCTAATGACACAGTAAACAGGGACCACAGTCCTGAGGCAGTCAGTCCCGAGTCACCTTCCTCCTCAGAGCACAGGTCACATTATCCTCCTCAGACGGGGTGAGGCAGGCTCCTCCTACAGCGCTCATGGAGTAGGATCCCCACCATCTCCCAAAAAGGGGGTCCCTCACGAGTGCGTAAGGTGCTACCAGTCTTCCTGGAGAGGAAGAGCGTTGCTTGGCCCATCGTGAATAAAATCAGAGCCTCCAGCGATCTCCACTGGCCTCTGACACAGCTGAGAAGCATCCAGCCAGGTGGCTGTCTCTGGTCAGCGCCAGGCAGCAGAGGGCCTGGGAGGTGACATCCCTGAGACAGAGTTGACAGTCCCCAACAGGAGACTAATCAGATTCCACCTCCACTTGGGGCCGGTGGGGGGCCCGCTTCACCTCCCTGAGGACCGCCTTGTGCTTACCAAAGGCCCCACGGCCTGCTCTCTCCGGACTGGAGCAAACCCATGAAACCAAATGACTTCTGTTTCCTTCCTCTCATCCCTTCTGAAGCTCAGCATCTATTCTTCCCTCCAGTCAACATACATAACTCCCTGTGACAATAATGGGATATGCATGTGTACCGAGGGGAGCATAGAATTTTTATCTCTGTAAAAATGGTACTAGCGTGGTACCAGCAAAGTTTTTGTTTTTTTCCCAAGGCTTTTACTTGGGGCAATATATTGTACATGTGGTTGTGGGTTTTTTCTTCTTTTTAATTTTAAATCGAGATTATGAACATATTTTATGCAGGTTAATATATCCTTTTCATGTAAAATTTAACTGAAACCAGTTCTAGCCCATTAACGACAACAAGAGAAATTCTCTGGCTTATTATAAACATCCTTCAAGAAACCTGAAATGCGTGTCCTCTGGAAATAATTTTGCTGGGATTTGGGTTATTATTAAAATCCTCTCAGAATTCTATCACTGGTGCCTAATGTGCCTCCAAGCCCTGTTCTGCTATGGATCAGAGAGAAACTCTTTCTGGTCTTTGCAGGATGTTCTCGATAGTGAAACAGGGCTGGGTAAAGGGGCTTCTTTCCTGACACCAGGAAAACATGGGACAAGGTGAGGCATCTGGGTCCTGGGCTGACCACTTAGTGGAAGGCTGTTCTTCAGACAGGTTCCCTCTCAGCTCTGATGGAATGAACCACAACCTCTGTGTCTGCTGGGAGTGCTCTGATCTTTAAGAATCCATGAGAGGAGGCAGGTGTACTGCAGATGGTGAGCTCGAGGGAACCCCTGGGGGGCAGGTCTCGGTCACACTCTCTCTACTTGTCAGAATGCTCTGCCTGGGAGAGGCCCTAGGTGATCACAGGGCAGAGCTACCCCCAGCTGACACAGAATAAGCTGTCCAGGAAAGGTCCTCAGGAATGAAGGAAACTCACCGTACCCTTTAGAAGTGGATTCTCGAATTTAATTTTCTCTCTGTTGGTAGATAAGAAAACCCACTCAGTGGGTTGAACTCTTTACTAAAATATAAAATCAGCCCCAATGTGACAGACTCTGTCTTATTGGCCATGACCCAACCAGAGCTGGCTACTGAGTTTGACAGTTATTCAGAGCAACACTTTCAAACCTTCATGTTCATCAGATTCATCTGGGATCTTGTAGAACTGCAGATTCTCATTCAGTAGGTCTACAGTAGAATGTGAGTTTCAACTTTTCAACTAGCTTCCAGGTGATGCCTGGGCTGCTAGACCATAGACAACACTTTGAGCAGTGAAGACTCAGAGCTCCAATCACAGATCTCTGTCCTCAATCATTCATTCATTCCACATACATTCTACAAGCTCCAGCTCCTCTACTGGGGACACAGTGATGAGGAGGACAAGTCCTTGATGATTTTGAAACTAGTGCTAATTTAAAACTCCTGTGCATTAAAGAACATAATCAAGAGAGGGAAAAGGCAGTCTACAGAATGGATGAAAATATTTGCAAATTATGTATCTGTTAAGAGATTAATATCTAGAATATATAAAGAGCTTCTATAACTCAACAACAACAACAAAACAAACAACTTGGTTTAAAAAAAAAAAAAACAGGGGAATGACTCAAACAGACATTTCTCCAAAGAAGATATACAAAGGGCCAAGAAGAAGACAAAAAGATGTTCAACATCACTAATTGTCAGGGAAGTATTAAAGAAAACCACCATGAGATACCATCCGACACCCACTAAAATGGCTACTAGCAAAACAACAACAACAACAATCCCCAATAAACAGAAGATAGCAGTGTTGGCAAAGATGTAGAGAAATTGAACCCTTGTGCACTGTTGGTGGGAACATAAAATGGCACAGCTGCTGTGGAAACCAGTAGGGCAGTTCCTCAAAAAATTAAAAATATAATTACCATATGACTCGGCAACTCTACTTCTAGGTACGTATCCAAAAGAACTGATATCAAGAACTCAGGAATGTACTGGTACATTCAGGTTCCCAGCAGTGTTATTCGCAATAGCTAACAGGTACAAGCCACTCAAATGTCTATGCGCGGAGGAATGGATAGGCAAACTGTGGTATATACATTCAAGGAAATAATTCAGCCTTACTAAAAACAAAAAAAAGAAAGAAATTCTGACACATGTTGCAGCATGGATGGTCCTTGACAGTGTTATGCTAAGTGATATCAGCCAGTCACAAAAAGAGAAATGTGATCTCAAAAAAGAGAAAAAAAAGACTATGTGATTCCACTTGCACGAGGTACCTACAGTCGCCAAATTTATAAGGACAGAGAGAAGAAGGACAGGTTCCAGGGACAAGAGGAGGGTGAGTGTTATTTAATGAGTCCAGAGCTTTGCAAGATGAAGAGTTCTGGAGATGGTGTGCACAGCAATGTGAAGGCACTTAACACCACTGAACTACACACTTAAAAATGGTTAAGGTGAATTTTATGCCATGTACATTTGAGCACAGTTTTTTAAAAAAGCAGCCCACCCTGTCTCCACCATCTAAGATGTCCACAGTGTGGAGAACTGTAGTGTGAGAAATGCGGAAGTCACTTTGTAAAAGGAGCCACATGATGCTAGTGGAGGAGAGAGTAAAATTGGGCAGCTTCAGAGTGGTGTGGGAAGTGCTAAAATACAGGTCAGGTGCTGTGAGGGCCCCACGGAGAGGCCCTGAGGTCAGACGGATGGGGAGACGGTGGGCTTGTGAGCCAGTTACGGCAGTGAGTAGGGGGACAGGGACAAGCCTGGGCATACTAAGCAGCAGCTCTCACCATCACACATGGCAGGGGCAGGGTGGGGCAAAGGCACCTAGATTCTGGACGGGACAGCCATTCCTGGGGGCAGGCGTATCCAGGTGGAGAAGGGCTGGGGGCAGGTAATGAGTCCAGTGTGCACTGTAGTGAATTTGGGGGAGCAGGTGGAGCCTCCAAGGGATTGTACCATAAATAGTCAGAAGGACTGGTCAGGCACCGCCTTGAAGACACAAGTGAGGGAAGGGGCGGGCTGCCACGTGGCGGCTGTTGACTCTCCACGTGTGGGTGTTGACTCTCCCCGGCCATCTGTTCAAGAAGAACAGCAGCCCAGAGCCAGCCAACATCCCCGAGAGGTGGAGGAGAAGCAGCCTAACCACCTGGGGCGGGGCCACCGCCAGAAAGCAAAGCAGTCAGCTGGGCCAGTGACAGAGAACCCACGTTTACCTCCAGGGACAAGGATGCTGATGCCTCGAAGGGTCAGAAATGACAGTTTCACTGAAAAGTGCCACGAGGGTGGGTGAAGGGGAGCTCCCTGACATGCAGGGGCGTCACTGATGCCCGGAGAACTAGACTGGGGCAAGGGCTAAGTGGAACTCTGGGGGCAGAAGGGCTCCACAAGCAGGTGGTGAGTGAGCCCGGAGGTGAGTGGTGCAGAGCAGAGCCGGTGGGGCCAGGAGGAGACAGCCGGCACAGGAAGCCACGCTATATCCCCGAAGCAAGGGGGGAGCCCCGAGAGCATTTTCAACGGGGCGGTGACATGGTTGGAGCTGTGGTTGAGACGGATCTCCGGGCAGCAGCGTGGAGGATGGATCTGAGCGGGACAGGCAAGATCCAGGAGACCCGCAGGGGAACGTGTGAGAAGGAAGCCGTGATGTGCCTGATTTCTCTGCGGCTTCAGTCTTCTGCTTACAACGGATCATTTCTTTCTCAGAGAAGAGAGGTGGCCCGAGCCTTCCAGCTCCCGAGTGCTAGCTACCCCAGTGCCTTCATTACAGAGGCACAGGGGTGAGGCACCGAGCAGACCTCAGCGAGGAGGGCACAGGCTAGGAAGTAGGAGCGTGTAAAGTCGGCTGAGCCCAAAGGACCTCGTTCTCTTCTCTTGTGGTTCATTCTGGGGTGCTGACCACCCTCCCTCCAGATCCGTCCTTCTGTGGCTATCCGTGAAGCACGGAGCTCTTGCCTCCACATCACAGAAATGGTTTCCTCCTCCTCCTCCTCTCGGCCTCCAAGTCAGTAACTGACCGGTGCAATAAAAATCAGTCAAGAGCACTTCTGGCTTTCTCTGTTTCTTCAGAAACCAGGGATCCAGGACAGCTTTTCCTGGAACTATCAGTGTACCAGGGGGCTCTGGAGGCAGGGGTCCCCAGAAGGCTTCAGGAGGTCTTGAGCCAGTGCCAATCCCTCCCCCCAACTGAAAGGAAAACTACACATTTGGAGGGTTGTGAAAGTACTCCCTTGTCCCCAAAAGGACGAAGAACCTCTGATGTAAGAACAATGCCTCACGGTCAGTGTTTAGGGTTAGGAAACAACCGATCCCACGGTCAGAGAGACCCTGAGTGATCGCGCACAGCCTCCCTCTCAGACAAGGTCACCTCGAAAGCCAGCTGCTGGGTTTGCTTTATTAAAAAAAGAGGAGGATTAGTTTTGGTATCCTGATTATAAAATGCCTAAAATACCTTCCTCATCTCTTTGTTTCCTTCTTGAATCCTACCTTTTAGACTTTCCAACCAATATCAGGCTCTGGCATCCATACTTGCTGCAAAATGTCATGTTGTCTTGAAAACATACAAAAAGATTCCCACTTTCATGCTTTGAGGGTGAAACACAAGGAAAGGCATCAGCCATTTTTGCCCAACGTCTGGAGGTTCCCACCAGGAGCTCACGTGGGCACTTAGCATGAGTGAGAGGGAGACTGTGAGCTCCTCACAGAGTAGCCAGCACATAGTAGGTGCTCAGTAAACAGATTCTCCTTTCTTGTCCAGGAGTCGCTGGAGGCAGCGAGCAGCGTGGCTTCTCGGGGTGAGCGTGTGCTAACGTCCCTCTGGAAAGAGAGCTGGGGGGCTCTGCAGCCCACAACCACTCCAGGAAGCACCGTTTTACACAGATGGTGGCAAAAGAGAACAGCAACAGAATAAAAAAAAAAAAAGCCCCAACTAGTACCAGACCCCGAAAAAGACATGTCTCCAAGTTATTTTCTAAAACACCCACCAAGGCCTCTGTGAGTCAACAAGTATCTATCAACTTTAGTTTCAGCTCCCATCAAGACTTATTGATCTGAGAGCTTAATATCGACCCAATTGAGACGAAGGTCAATGTTGCCCCCCCTCCCCGGGAAAATAAATCTTAATATTAACTAAAACCTGCAGATACTAGGCCTGGTATTTTTTACTCTAAACTGCTGGTCAGACAGAGTCTCATTCAAAGTCAGCTCTTTTCTTTATTGTCTATTATTATGGATAGAAACTGGTTTCCAAATGGTCTCATTTTTGGAAAATTCTGATATGGAAAATTTTAGGTCTTTTCACCTCATAAACAATCCACATATAATTTGGCACTTAGCAGTGCTTATTGGAGATACTTCCATAAAACAAAGATCCCCTCTGAAACACGTGTAACTGCCCCAACTTACTTTCCATGAAGACAAAGAATGACCTAGGTTGCATCAGCCCCAAGAGGAGCACACGAGCTCGAATGCACACACAAACAAAACTCAGCAACTAAGACTTGTGACTAAGACCAGAATCATGTTTGAAAATGCCGTTGACTCCAATCTGTTTACTGGTGGTCCCAAAGTGCTTAATGAAGCATTCTGTCCCCAAAAAGTGCACAACTGATTTTTGTTTAATGGATAAATGAGAGATGCCCCCTGCCTAGGCTGTGGACTAGAGAAATTGTCCATTTAGGATCGGCAACACTGCCAAGGGGCCGTCCACCGGGACAGCAGCACCGTCTTCACGGGAAATGGATTGCTACGCCTGTGAATTGTAGGAACTCGCTTTTCTTAAACAGAGTGTGTGTCCCCACATGCAAAACCGGAGATTGGGAGAGGGGACCTTATTGTGAGGATTAACCACAACAACATGCAAAAAGCACTTTTTGGCTCTCTCTCTCTCTCAGATCCACAGAGTGTCAGTAAATAGCTGTTTCTGCTATTACCAGGGCTAAAATTTTGGATTAGAAGCAACAGCTCCTGAGCAACTTAGAGACAAAGTACGGTGGGAAAATTTGCAAGGCAGATCCTTTCTTGAGGTTGTTGATAAATATCAGAACAGGAAGAAAAGATCTGAAAAAGACACTTACTCACACAGATCTGCAGGAATACACAGTTGGAGAAGCGAGAAAAGTTGCTAGGTTTAGACTTTGTGCCCCACTGAGCTTCCGAAAGTCCACTGAATGACCAGAAATCTATTAAAATCAGCGAAGATTCTCCAGCTGCTTTAGAGGACAGGACAGGGGCAGTCAATAGAGCAGAACTGGTGAGGAATTTTTGATGATCTCAACCAGATGGAATCAAAGGGAATGAAAAGTCCACTGAAACCCACAATTCACTGCAGGCAAAAGAAGCCTCTCCCTGGAAAACAGGTGAACCAGCCTCTCTGGTAAAACAGCAGGAAACATGGGTGCAAAGCAGCAAGGGCAGGGGCGAGGCTAAGCCAGGACAGTAGGTCCGAACCATACCCAGAGAACCACAAGACCCAGGCTCCACTCTGAGGTGAGAATCCAAATGAGCTGGTTAAAACCTTAGGAGCATGGGCTCGTCTGCATGACCTTGGGTTCCATCTTGCACCTCACTGACTTTGCATCTCACTCTGCCCATCTGTAAAAGCAGAATGATGGAACCTACCCCACGGAGCAGGTGTGCCGTCATTAACACGTCTCCTCATGCTGGACCCTGCTCTGGGCACGGAGGACATTGTGGCAACCAGAGCAGAAAAGCTCCCTGCCTTGATGGTCCGTGCATTCTGGCAGAAGGGAGAGGCAGTTAACAGATAAATATAGAGTAGGTCGGGTGCCTGTCATGGGGACTGCCAACAGGGGGTGAGCCGTGTAGGATTTCAGGGAGGTTTCTCCATCAAGGTGACGTCCGCATAGATACCTTATGGGGTGAGTGACGGGCTGTAAGCACAACCTAGGGAGAATGGTCCAGGCAGAGTGAACACCTGGTGCAAAGGCCCTTCCAGAACATGCTTGATATGTTTAAGGACCAGCAAGGAGGCCAGGGTAGCCAGAGGCGAACAAAGAAGGAAGACAGTGGCAAAAATTATGTCAAAGAGGTAATGAGGGCTGGACCGTATGTGGCTGAGCTTCCCAATGTGGTAGCCACTAGTCAAATGTGGCTTTTAAGCCCTGAAAACGTGACTCTGAAACGAGATGTGCAGTAGGTGTAAAATATACACTGGATTTTGAAGGCTTTGGAGAACAAAGAACATGTAAAATATTTCATTAATAATTTTTGCATAGATTATATGTTTAAATGATAACCTGTTTGCTATTTGGATTAAATAAACCATATTATTAAAATTGGTTTCATCTGTTTCTTTTTACTTCTTTAATGGGGCTACTAAAAAATTAAGACATATGTGACTTGTATGATATAGTGCATTATAGGCCACAGTATGGAATTTGACATTTACGCTGAGCAATATGGGAAGTTAATAGAAATGCACATGAGGGGCTCAGCATATTTTCCAGAACAGACTGGGAAAAGTTTATTAAACTAGAATTCTATTCCCAAGCAAATTGCTCAAATGTAAAGGCCAATAAAGATATTTGGGGGGAAGAGATTAGATTTAAGAAAGAAGAAGAATAAAACTAGTAAATGTTTAGTTCAAATAACTGTTGAGGACATAGGGATGAAGTTTAATAAAATCGGCAAGGAATAATTATTGAAATATGAAACATAAAGTAAAACAAGAATCTGACAAACAGATGAAACTGAATACATGCCCCAATTCCCAATGGGTCAGAGAAAGACAGGCAAAAAAAAAGGAACAAGTGTTTCATTTTAGCCATCCTCGTAGATGTAAACTTTATGCTCTTTAACTTGCATTGCCATGATGCCAATGAGGTCAAATATTTTTCATGTGCTTACTATTGGTGTATCTCCTCCTGTGACGTGCATATTGAAGACTTCTGCTTATTTATTTATTTATTTATTTATTTATTTATTTATTTTGGTAGAGTTGTCCTTTTATTTCCTATTGATTTGTGGGTGCTCTGACATTCTAGGTAAGAATCCTTTGTTAAATGCATGCACGCCGTCATGTTCCTCCAACCTATGGTTTGTATTTGTATTTTTTCTTGGTGCCTTTCAATCACAATTGACATTCTAAATTTTAAGATCGATTTATTTATTGATTTTTATTTTTAGAGAAGAAGAGAGAGAACAGGGCGAGGGGCAGAGGGAGAGGAAGAGAGAAAATCTCAAGGCAACTCCGCACTGAGTATGGAGTCCGAAGGGGGCTCCATCCCACAACCCCGAGATCACAGCCAGAGCAGAAATCAAGAGTTGGATGCTCACCCAGGCGCCCCAACAACCAACATTCTAAATTTTAAGGTAATCCAAATTTTTAAATCTTTTCCTTTCTGCTCAGTACTTAGTGCGTCTTGTTTTAAAAAGTCTTCGCCTGTGCTGAGGTTGGGGAGATAAGCAATCTTTAGGAAGCTTTATATTTTCTTTTCCTATTTAAGTCTATGATCCTTCTCTAATTTTTGTCTATGCTGTAAAGCAGGAGTTAATGGATCCTTGTTTTTCATATGGATATCCAACAGACCAGCCACCCTATATTGAAAAGTAATCTCTCCCCTCCCTTGTAATATCACTTCTTTCATAAATCAAGTGACAATACATATGTAGATCTGTTCAGGGCTCTTTATTCTATTCCTTTGCTCTGTTTATCTATCTCTGTGCTAATACCACAGTTTACCAACTATTGTGGCTTTAAGGTAAATCTTGAGAACTGGCATATAAATTCTCCACTTTGTTATTTTCCTTCAAGGTTATCTCGGCCCTTCCCAGTACATCCACATTTTAGAATAGGTCTACCAATATCTCTCCCTCTCAGTCTCTCTCTCTGTCCCTCCCTCTCTGCCTATCCATCTCTCCCTGCCTCTCTTTCTCTCACACACAAATATACAACCGCTAAGCAATGTTAGCGACAAAATAAATAACAATTAGAGACTTAAAATTTTTCATATCTATGCACCCATACCAATATAAATTAGTGTAAATAAACAAGGGAAAATGTCCTGCTCTTCCTTACAGAAGAATTTCAAGTAGTAAATACAGAAGGATTAAGGAAAATACCCATTAATACACTATAGTAATAACTGCAACAAGTAAAATCCACTGATGAGTGCTAAAAAGTTCAAGGAAAAACAAGATATTTACTTAGACTTGACATACTCCCCCAAAATATCCATTAATTTATTAATTACTGCGGTGGTTAACAGATGTCCACAAATTGCTTAATACTCCTCCTTCAGGATAGGGAGCTTCTCCCCTCCCTCAGGGTGTGAACTGGACTTAGTGATGGCCTTTTTTTTTTTTTTTTTGACTTTGTCAGAGAGAGGGAGAGAGATTGAGCAGGAGAAGAGGGAGCAGCAGGCAGAAGGAGAAGGAGGCGCATCACTGAGCAAGGAGCCCGATGCAGGACTCTATCCAAGGACCCTGGGATCAGGCCCTGAGCTGAATGAAGGCAGACACTTAAACAACGGAGTCACCCAGGTGTCCCTAGCGACTGGCTTCCAACAAACAGGTATAGGAAGGGAAAAACAGGAATTCTGTATGCAGGAAGTCTGCCAAAAACCGGCCTAAACAAGCGATTGCGATTAACGTCACCATTAATAAGACATATCGACATCATGCATCCCCAAAAACAGGCCATGAAGACGAAGTGTCACCTCTGTATTCTTCTCCAAAATCCAGGGCCTCATCTCTACTCATAAGAAAACCTCAGAGAAAGCCAACTTAAAGGACACTACAAAAAAATAATAATAACTAGCTGCTTCTCCTCAGAAGTGTCAAGGCCACAAAAGAAAAAGAAAGGCAAGGGAATGTCACAGACTGGAGGAGACAGAGGACGCATGACAACTAAGAGCTATGTGACATCTTGGACTGGATCCTGGAACAGGAGAAGAACATGGGTGGAAAAACTGCTGAAACCTGGCCAGAGTCCGGAGCATGGTTAGCAGCAATGTGCTAATGGTAGCCTCACTTTTTTTTTTAATTTATTTATTTGTCAGAGAGAGAGGGAGAGAGAGCGAGCGAGCACAGGCAGACAGAGTGGCAGACAGAGGCAGAGGGAGAAGCAGGCTCCCTGCCGAGCAAGGAGCCCGATGTGGGACTCGATCCCAGGACGCTATGATCATGACCTGAGCCGAAGGCAGCCGCTCAACCAACTGAGCCACCCAGGCGTCCCATTGGTAGCCTCACTTTTGACAAAGACAGCAGGGCTGTGTGAGAGGCTAACCCTAGGAGACGCTGGGTGAAAGGCAGACAGGAACTTGCCGTGTCTTTACAACTCTCCTGTAAATCTACAGTAATTTCAAAATAAATTGCTACAGCATATTTTCTGGAAGATTCTTCAGCAGCCTCTTTAGAGTAGTTATCAGGGAAATTTGTATAAACAGGTTCATATTCTATTTATATCTTCAGGAGTGTGGCTTTTTTTCCCCCCTTCTTTTTGAAAAATAGCATTTATAATGGAACATGGTTCTCCTTGGATTTTTAAAAAGCCACTCTGGGAACCAGATGTGGAGAAAAGACAGCTCAAAAGCTGACCCAAGAAGAGAGAATGTCTTTGCTTGGGGACCAAAGCACCGAGAACTTTCAGCATGTTTTGAGTCAGTCAAGGTACTACTTGGACTTCAAGTGTGTTTAAGGCTTAAGGGGACAATAACAACACTGACTATGGTTACTCACCAGGGCGACTTTCCTCTGTGGTTTCAGCAGCTTCGGTTTATGGAATGTGGCAGCTATGGGAGCTGTGGAAGCATGTCAAGGGTTTAGCTTGGATTTCCTCCAGGATTCCCAATACCCACATAACACGAGCATCACAGACATACTCTGTGGAGACTCACCGTCCCTTTCCTGCCCCCATGGAAGAAGTTTGGTTTCTGATCTAGGTACCACTGGGTGCCCCTCCATGGAGAGCAACCCTCTCCGAGTCTTTAGACATGTCATCCTCTCCCACTAACAAGGTCAATGAAACAAGTTTGCATAAAACACTGCCAGCTACCAAGAGGTAAGGTGTGCAGGTGAGAACCAGGTATGTTTGGTTAAGCCTGAGGCCAGAAACTTCCCTGGGGCTTCATCCAAACTACACACTTACAATTAAAGCTGTGACCTTGACAACAACCCTCAGAGGTCATCAGGGAGTTGGGTCTTTATTGTCCCCATGTAACAGAGGAGAAAACAAAGGCTCTTCACCCCAATATCATGTAATGAGTACTTCCATGTTTTGGAATTTGAACTTGACCTTGAAATTCAGGCAGAGCTCATCTCCAAGCCAGGCTCTACCACTTAGCTCTCTGAGGCTCACCTTCATCTTTTGTAAGGTAGGGTACTAACCACTCAGATTGAATGAGATGTTACGGTAGGGTTCTCTGCCTCCTTTTCTCCCCAGATCTACATTCGTCATGCCTCCCAGAATGCCCAGGCCTTCCAGTCCCTCTGTCCACCCAACATGCGCTCAGCCTGAGCACCAGTGGCTTTCAGCATAGGACCCCAAGGATCTGTAGGGGACAGTCCTTGTACTTCCAACTACATTGGAACCTCACCTATGTTGCTCTACATTACAGCTGGAATCAAAGACCAACCTTGATTTTATCCCCAGAACAAATCCAAAATAAACTACATACCCAACTTACATCCTTAGAAAAATCAGAGGCTCCATTCCCTTGAATGAACCAAGAAGATGTTGATAATCCTTTGTCCCACCCCACTATGTGTGAGCATGTTAATAGTTGAAGGCGAAATGCATTGTGGAATCGATCTGAGCATGCTGACATCCCCTCTCCCAACTCCCCACTAACACCATGCTGGGCCAGTGCACCAGCCCCAGCCCCACACCAGTGATGGGCCTCAGTGATCATCAAAATGAAGATAGGGTTCTGCAGGTCATATCATCACCAGATGTCCTCCATCTCTCTACTCACCCTGTCCCGATCCCACTGCAAACCCCAGACCCACTTCTAGATCAGTCATGCTGGTTCCCACATGGGTAACCGTAGGCTAGCCTCCTACCTTTGGCAGGGACTGCAGGAGGAATGTCAGCCTTCTCCTTCCGCCTCTTGCCCTTCTTGGGTTGCAGTGGGGCCAAGCTGGTCACACTGGTCACGGTCTCCCCGGAGCTATACAAGAAAAGAGTCCTGGTGAAGGCAAAAGCAGGTTTGTTCCAGGGAAAGGGAAAGGAAGCAGTAGTTTCTGTGTATTTCCTGAGTACCTACATAAGGTGAAGTTCTCTTACAGCTGGACTGGGACACTCTAGGTAGATCCCCAGGGATGTCGGGAGGTCTAGTTCTGATCTGTGGCTAAGACAAGGATGGCGAGATGAGCTAGTTAGTGATTTATGATGTGCTTTACATTCAAAGATCCCTGGGGAGATCCGAGGCCAGCTTGTCTGCCTTACAGATGGAGAGATGGACGGTTCTTACTAGTTGCATCAGTTACACAGTCTGGCTTGGCCACATCACCAGTAGGGTATTAAGATACTATCAGAAACTTCCACTTGAGCTACCCTAAAACCAAGATTCTTTGCACTTATTTTTGTGGTGCACAGTCCCTCCTATACAAGGGAGAAAGGACCTTGGGACCTGCACCCAGAAATCTCCAGGGTCCCCCGTGATTGGCCACGCTTTCTTCTCCCACTGTACCTTTACTTTTAGGAGAGGGTAAGTGGCTTCACCCTAAAGAGGACTGTGGGTGTTTTCAGTTATCTGGCTCTGCGTAATCACTGTGCTATCAGGTTCTTTCTATGTGTTACCCAGAATGATGGTACTGATAAGCCTTATACTGGGGGTAAGAAAACAAGGACACGCAGGTGCTAAAGTGACAAAAGTTACACAGACCACCTTGATGGCAAACCTTGATGCCACATGTGGGATGGAGTCCACGTGCTTCCTTGAATAGCTAACACTCTTATCTCAAATGCATTGGAGTGACTCCAACAAAGGCCCCTTCTAGAACCTCTTGTCCTGAGACACACGCTCCAGCCAGGTAGGTGCGGTTACCAAGAGAGGCTTTCTCCCTTATACATAAAGAATTTCTAGAAATCCATAAGACTATGATCAACTGCTTAATAATCAAAGTGAAGGAAGGCAGTAACAGTTATCACACAAGAGGAAAGGCTCTTACTAGTGAAAACACACTAGGGCTCCCTCACGAAATGAAGCCAAATTAAAACATACTGCACTTCCATTCTCCACATATCAGAATGACAATAGTCACATTGGAAGCAAAGCACTCTTTTGCCAAGGACGTAGAGAATCGGGTGCGCCTAAGTACAGCTGGTATGAGTGAAAACCCTTCCCGAAGGAGAAGAACTTGGCAATCAGAAGAACTTGGCAATCAGAACTACAGATGCTTATACTCTGACCCGGCAATTTCACTTCCGGGAGTTTACTCTGTGGATATCCTTGCGTGTGTATGAAATGTGCGTGTGAGATCCGTCCTTACGGTGCTGTTGTTGATAGCAATGGATCAGAAAGAACCCAACTGTCCATCAGCAGGGGACTGGTTAAGGAAATGATGGTGAGTCCACAAATACACATGTGGGGTTCTCTGTAGCTGCAAAGAGGAGTAAGAAGCTATTTATGTGCTGATGAGGAAAAATACATTGCTAAGTGGAAAAGCTGGGTGTTGGACAATGTATAAAATGTCCCCCTTTTTGTATGAAAATAGGGAAAAATAGAAATACATATTACTGTTTGTATATATATGCATAAAGAAATTCTGGAAGCAGTCACAAGAAATTTTAAAATAGTGGTTCCAGGAGCGCCTGGGTGGCTCAGTGGGTTAGGCATCCAAGTGTTGGTTTCAGCTCAGGTCATGATCTCAGGGTCGTGAGATGGAATCCCACATCCAGCTCTATGCTCAGCACAATGTCTGCTAGGGATTCTCTGCCTCCCCCTCTCCCACTGCCTCCATCCCTCTCCCCATTCAACTGTGTACACACTCTCTCTTTTTCAAATAATAAATAAATAAATAAATAAAATTTTAAAAACAAAATAAAATAGTGGTTCCTTAGAATGGGGATGCTGAGAAACTAAGGCAATGGGAGACCAGGCAGGAAGAATTATCACCATGTATATTTTTAGTCAATTATTTAACTTTTTTTTTAAAGATTTTATTTATTCGACAGAGGGAGAGCACAAGCAGGGGGAGTAGGAGAGGGTGAAGCAGGCTTTCTGCTGAACAGAGAGCCCAACGTGGGACTCAATCCCAGAACCCCAGGATCATGACCTGAGCCGAAGGCAGACACTTAATCCACTGGGCCACTCAGGCGCCCCAATTATTTAACTTCTTAATTTTAACTATTAAACCATGTGTTTGTATAATCATTGAAAAACATAACCATTGCAAAACAGTAAATTAATCACAAATAAATATCTGCATACATGTAAGAGAATGTAGGCTATTCTAACAGACTCCTAGGGTTTTTAAAATGAACAAAGACTCACACATCGTGGGAAAAATTCCAAGGATACAGATCATGCTGAGACTCCCCAAAGACGGCTTATTTTTACTGGGAACTAAAACTCCAACTGCCCATAGGTTTAGAGGACAGGGTCAATTGTGAAAACTCACAAACAGGCCAAAGGAATGTGTGTTTACAAAACGCTGACCATTAAGAAGAAACAAGGGATCCCAAACTCTCAGAACTGCTTAAACACACAACTGCAAGCACAGCTTCATATCATAGCTTTAAACTCTTCAAGTGTTTATTTTTTTCTTTCCATTATAAATTAATGCACTTTCATGTTTTCAAATGGTAATTACAGGCAGGGAGAAAAAGGAAAATAAATAAGTCTACCCTAACCAAAACACAGCCTTTAAAAATATTTCCAGGCTTTTTCCTCTTTCTTGTTTATTTTTTTTAATGGACTTCATTTTTTTTTTTAAGAGAAGTTTTAGGTTCACAGCAAAATGGAGCAAAAGGTAGAGATTTTTCATATGCCCGCCCATTCTCCCTCTGACGTGTGCAACCTCCCCCATCATCAATGTCCCCCACCATGGTGAGACATTTGTTATAACTGATGCACCTACTTAAGGCGTCATTAGCACCCAAAGTCCATAATTTGCATTAGGGCTCCCTTTGGGTGAGTTCCATTGGTTTAGACAAACACGTAATGTATCCACAGTCGTAGTATCAGACCAAAGAGCTGAACTTCCCCAAAACCCTCTGGGCTCCACCCATTCATCCCTCCTGCCCCCCACCCCCTGGCAACCACTGATCTATTTGCTGTCCCCATAGTTCTGCCTTCTTGGGAATCTTACACAGGTGCAATCATACAATAGGTAGCCTTTTCAGAGTGGCTTCTTTCACTTAGTAATATGCATTTAAGTTTCCTCCAACTCTTCTCATGGTTTAAGAGCTCATTTCTTTTTAGCCCTGAAGGATATTCCACTGTCTGGATGTACCACAGCTTCATTATGCATTCCCCTACTGCAGAAGATGTTGGTTGCTTCCAAGCGTGGGCCATTATGAATAATACTGCCATAACCATGTCCAAGCTTTTGTGTGGACATTAAGTTTCAACCCTTCCTTGACTTTTATACATTGTATTTTTTGTCATAACGTACGTATAATTTCATGCCCTTCTTTTTACCTAATCTCTATTTTCCTTATTGTTATGTCCTCATACTCTGGTGAGAAGCTATGCCATGGCTTCCTCGCCATTCCCTGACATCTAAGTAATATTTGATGCATGAGTGATATTGCCATACATGCATTTGTGCATTATGGTTTTCCACTCTGAGAATTTTGTTTTGGGTTCGAGTCTCAGAGCTGGGATTACAAGTTCATGGAGGAGGACCACTTGAAAGGGTATCTAACTCCCTGCTGTCAAAAGGATCTCCAAAAAGTTAGTCCTACCTTGCAGTCACTCAGTCAATGGATGAGGGTATTTCTGTTGTCAGCTTTTTTAACATCAGGTCTATCTGCTTTAAAAAACTCGCTTAATGAATAAAACTGTGATCTCCCTTTTCCTTGCATTTCTCTGACTGCCAGTGAGAAGGAGCATTTCCAGCATGTGTCTAATCATGTTTCTGCTTTTACAAATGCCGTATAGACATCTGCTGTCATTTGCAAGGGTTCTGAGTTTTTCTTACAGTTTTGCATGCACCTTTTACATTGGTCTGATGTATTTATTACAAACATTTCCCCCAATTCCCTTTGAACTGTGGCTTCTTGTTAAATGCACAGTGACATTTCTTTTGTTAAAATCTTGTTTCTTTTGTTAAAATCATGCAGTGTTTTCCTTTTGTCTGTTGCCACTGAGCTTGGATCGTCCTCCTCAGCTGCGTCTCACACGCTGCAGAATCAAGGATTTCTCCTTCCTCTCCCCTTTTCATGAACTTCATTCTCTAGCTCTTCAACACAAAGTGAAAGTTTTAGGACCATCATTTGTATAGATGCGTGGTCTCAGGCCCAGGGCGTTCAGCAAGCTAAAAAAGATCTACTTTGTCATCACTGTTTTCCTTCCAAACAGCAAAACTGCACTAAACTAAATTCAGCTCTAATTCATACTTCAACAATGAGAATTCATATACAATGAGTCACCCCCATGACATGACAGATTATTTTGCTCACAGAATATTATGTTTCCCATTGAGCCAGCAAGACTGGCAGACATTTTTGACAAAGAAACTCCACATTATGATTCACTGACCATAAAGTTACTCTATACCGTAGATTGGAACAAGACTGTGTTTTGACTCTGACACAAGGGGAGTGAGCGTTGCTGGATCCAGTCAAACCCAAAAAGATAGAGAAGAGGCCGGAAACTCCATCTAAATGAGAGAGCTGTGTGATTGGAAAGCAAGGCTACTTGTGGAAAACAGGGCTGCCTTTCTGGGTCCACCCGGGACCTCGTGGCTGGCACGCGTGTGTGACAGGTATAAGGTTCCAGCCTGGCCACTGCTCGTGGGTGTCTCCCTCCCACAAACGTGGGGCATGTCTGCTCTGTGACACACGGTGGTCGGGTCTAGGTCTAGCAAATGGGCAGTGGACAAAGGGGTTGGGTTGGCACCAAAGGAGGATCCACTCTGATTAGAGGGGTGACCTTGGACGAGTCGCTCGCTTCCTGGGCCTCATCCACCCATCTGTAAAATGGGGAGATGTACACTTGCCATCTATCCCACGGAGTTATCATGAAGGTCAGAAGGGCTAGTAGCGCTGACCTACATCCCTGGTGTGTGGTGCAGGGGGAATGTCTCACGGTGTGCTACAGGAGAACAATGTTGCCCCCTGGATATCTCCTGGCATCATGTCTTGGTCCTGAGGGGAGGGCTACGAGTTAGAAATTAAACTTCAATCAGAAAATCTTTCCTCCCGAGATGGTCCAGCACGCCCTTCTCTTGCCGCAGAGAGAGCAGTGTTTGCTAAGAACCAGCACAGCACACAGCCAGCGGGAAAGGAGGAAGAGGAAGAGGCTGCAGCCTGAGCAGGGGGAGCTGCCCCAACATGCCGGAAGCAGCAGGCCACCTGGATTTTCTAGGTCCTGAGCACACTGGGAGCAACTATATTTTGCCAAACTTAAATGATTAAGAGCGATATTTGCCTCTAGCCTGTGCAAAGCACCATGAGAAGTGCATGATATCCATAGTCCTGGACACTCCCCGGTGGGGAAAATGAAGCCTCGGAGAAGTCCAGGCAGGAGACGTGGGATCTGATCCAGGTTGGCCTGTCTCCCTGGCCCTGAAGCAAAGATGCTGGGTCCAGCCCCAGACAGCAGAGAATAAGAAAACTAGGACAGGAAGAGGGTAGATCCAGCCAGATCCACAATGGCTGCTCTGGGCTTAAACCAGCTCCCTAAAGAGAAGGCCCTGAAAGGCGAGATCAGCATTCCACTGCATACAAATCTGTACTAAATCTGGGTCTGTTACAGCTGCTAAAGCCTTGCCTGGGTCGGGGGAAGAGGGGGCCAACCCGAGTGCTGGACACTTGGAGGCAGGCACTGGGGCTGGTGCCCAAGACCAAGGATTATCCTGGCCCGAAATTGGGCAGAGGAGGAGGGGAGCATGTTCTTATACCTGGAATGATCTGGAATAAGTGATGTCAGCTGTCAAAATGGAGGTGGGAGGGGGCAGGCTGGCCATGTGGAAATTTGGTGCCTGTGAAGTGTTCGGGAATAGGAAAAAAAACAACCACAAGAAAACAGCACAAACGGAATGGAACACCCCCCCCCAAACAAAGAACATAACTGTAACGAAGATTCACAGATACAGCCACATCTTGCCTCCACAACTAAACGTGAGATCAAAGCACCCTCATACTGAAGCACAGTGCCTGTGGCATAGGCGTCCTCACCCAACCGTCTGTGCCCGTCCTAATGCCCGCCTCTCCCTGGGATCATACCAGAGGTGCGGCAACCAACCATTCATGCCGAGGGGCTTTAATACATCCGACCTGAGCCCCCCAGATGCCAAGCGTTTCCTTTGGTGCTGGGAATCTTTGCATCTCAGCACAGCCACTGTGAATCAGAATGCTTCCTTGAGGTCTGTCTAATCTCGCTTCCCATAGAATGAGCAGGCGCCCTCATTCCTGGGCACACAGCAGCCTGTCACATGCTGCAAAGGGATTTGCTGTGGTTTTAACTGGGATGGCCACAGATGCCAAGTGTTGTCTGTCAGTCAAACGAACCCAGCCCAGAAAGCCCTTCGGGAATGAGGCTGAGGAAGATGCGCTGGTTCCGATCCTGCTGACATTCCCCCAGGCCTGCTTCTTAGAGCCATTCTCCTCCCCAGCCCTCCATGCCATCTTCGGAAAATCACTGCATCTGCAGAAATGTCCATGCGCTGCCTTTCCTCCTGCCCACGGAGCTCAGTTTTGACAGTGACAATGCCCGAGAAGGGTCCCCAGAGGACCGTGAGCTCCTTGCTAAACAGCTCTGAGCTCTCCCTGCCAAGATTCCCTGCCGCCCACTCATCACCTGTCAACCCTGCACCCTACAATGTCAAATGCACAGTCCTGAAGGAGGAACACTGCGGTGGCAACGCACTGTCATTACCAGTTATGGCCAATTACATCTCAATAAGCTACAGGGAGAAGTGCGATTACAGTCCTTCTCCCCCAGGATGGCTGCCACTGAGAAAAGCCAGTGATTCATGCGATGGGGCAAATTTCCCAACATCTTGCTTGAGGCTTTGGGACGTGCTCTGCAGGCCTCCCGTGCCACTGGACTACTCATGCCAGGAGCAGCTTGGAAGTTGTAGGACTCCCCCCTCAAGATGGACGAAGGGTGCCACCTACTCCCATGACTTCCTTGAAATGACTCTTTTTCATAAATGGCATTACATACATGCCAAGAACCTAGAACCATGTCTGGTGTGCCATGAATGTGTCATGGGTCTCACCTGCTATTACCTTACCGGGATTGTTACCATCATTACTGTGGAATCTCCTCTCGGAGTCCTTGAGTAGGGAGCCAGACATGACAGAGTTCTCGACGCCTCCAGCCAGAACCGGTGCCCTTCGCAGAGCCCGGCAGACCCTCGGCGGTCACGGTGCGTTACTTCTGCTGCTTCCCCTCTGTGACATCTTTGCGTGCACATTCCAAGCAGCAGCAGAGGAAAGATGTTCCTTTGTGACAGAGTTGCCAAGGCGTCTCCCTGTCCACAGCCTCCATGGCCTTTCATCGTAAATGCTTTACACAGCCCGAGATGCTCTGCTGGGGCCTCTTTGTTAAGTCTGTTCCTCTAGAGTCCTTGCCAGCTTTGTGAACATGAGTACACACTCCACAGGCCATGGCTTTTGTCTGTGAATGTAAAATCTCTGAACACAGACTGGAGAGATCAGGAGGGGGTTCATTAATATTTAGCGGTTCCATGCATTGTTCTCTCATCTTGGGCCATAAGAATAACGGCAGGGAGAGGTCACCAGGGGTATATGCCCAGCATCTAGCACCTGTACTCCTAGGGTTGAGGGTATGTGTCTGGGTGGGATCTGCCCCGGCCCCCTCTGGCCACCATGCTTGGTTCAGGCTGGTCCCCTAGCCCTAAGGGGTGACTGTGTTTTCTGTCAGGAAGGGAGACAGCTCCTTCGTTAGGCCAGAAGGGAATGCACCTGCCACCACCTTTCTCTTCCCAAGGGGAGCCAGCCTGGCCTGAGGACAGGCCAAGCCTTGAGGCAGCACTGCCCAGAGATAGGCTAGAAATGGAAGCCACCACCGTGATGACAGCGTGTCTCCTAGACAGAGCTTCCCTGAGGCCCACCCACCACAGCATCCCTAGTTAGATGAGTCAGCCAAGTCCCTTCCAGGCCAATAGCATCTGTGCTAGCTTTCCTGTCACCTGGAATCAAGAGGTTCGTAAATAGTACAGAGGAATAGCTATTTATCTAATAGTTGGCAGTTTTATTCCTGTTCTTAGTCTGGGGAGACTAATTTGTGCCTTCCAGGGTTTTATGAGGATTAGAAATAAATCCCACAAAGTGTTCAGAAGTGGAGGTGCAGGGGCACATGGTGAGTAATTATGAGGAATTAGCCCAACACCCACTGAGAGCTCCTTGAATCCTCAGAGTGACCCTGAGCGATAGGGACAGAGGCAAATTTGTACCCATTTTGTGAAGACTGAAAATTCCCAGAGAAGCCAAGTGGCCCAAGGTCACCAAGCTGCCGGGTGGCATGGCTCCAGCGGGCACCAAATCCAGGTGGAATGTTCTTTACATTACGTGAGGAACAACCAACAGGGTCCACCTCACAGGCCAGCCCTCCTCATGCCTGCCTCAGCCTGGGGGCTACGGAAGGGCACTGATCCAGAGAGTTGAGGCAGGAGAGGGGGTGAGGATGAAAGGGAGAGCAAGGATGTCGGGGATGCAGGGCGGGGGCCGGGAGACACATCACCTGTGTCTGCCATCCTTGCGCTTGCCACCTTCCATGCTCTGGTGAACGTGGCCAGCAGGGAAGATGTTTAGCATGTGTGTGGGCTAAAGCCAACCAAACAACAACAACAGTGGTTGGAACTTTCATGAATGGGTGCCTATGACCAGAGTGCATTGACCTTTCAAAGTCAGGGGGATGGAGAGCAGCTGCAGCCGCGGCCAGCATCTGTGGCTGTACCCTTCCCACTTCTCCTTCCACAGCCCTGACTTTCTGGAGCTTCTCCTCCTTGTTCATCTGAGCGAATGCCAGCACGGAAGCCCTCACAGGCAAGTCTGAGCTTCCCGGGCTGGTATCCCTTGCTGCCCCATCCCTGCCCAGCAAAGACCTCACCACCATCCACACTCCTTGTGCATCACTTTTCATCTGTAGAATGGGACAATCACAGCACCCGCTCACACGATGCCATGAGGAATGAAGATGGTATGTGGCAAGGCTTAGCCCTGTGCCCATCCCTGGCCTTCCCCTCCAGCCTCTATTCCCTGGTGCTCTGCCCAGAATCTCCAGGGAACCTCACTCCTGTGGACCAAGTGCCACCAGCCCTCCGCCTCCTACCTGCTGTACCCCTCCCTCCCCACTTCTGTGCTCTGTGCTCTCCCAACTCTCTTCTGGAACACTCTTACCCCTCTTTGAATACTTGACCCAAATCTTATCTCCAGGAAGCTTTCCCTACCACCCACCGACCAGGAAGATAGGGTTAGCGGGGCCTCTTTGCTGTGCCCACGTCAGCTTTGTGGGTAGCACATGGTTTTGCTTCTCTAGTTCTCCCATTCAATGTGGACCTCAAGGGCATGGGCTGTGTGTTATTTCATCCCTGCCCTCCGGGCCTTATAAAAAGTCCTCTATAGAAGAATCACCCATAAGTATGACTGAATAATAACAGAACCACTTGCATAAAGCTCACCAAATACCAGGACCATTGGAAGCACTTTTTACAGACTAATTCATTCAATCCTCCCAATACCACTTTGCACTAGGACTATCTCTGCCCCCATTTCATCAGAGAGGTCGAAGAACTAGCCAAAGTCACACAGCAATCAGTACCCGAGTCCAGATTTGAACTGAGGCAGCCTGGCCTCAGAATCTTTAAACATCACAGTGGATTACCTTTCACAAAAGAAACAAATTCTGTAATACTACCGCTCTGCAATATTGTGAAAATAAAGCAAGTAGATACCTATCTAAGTTTAGAATTGACATGTTCACATTCGTTCTGAAATCATTTCTGCCTTCACGCTAAGTTCCTAAACAAATCAATTATTAATTAAATCCCATACTTCAAAAAAAAAAAAAACACCTCTGATGGTTCAGAAAAAAAACGGAAAATGCTTTAAACTAAGCTCACAAACCACAGTCAGCCTGTGCCTGTAATTTATCCAACATATAAATAGTCTGCACCCCTGTTTATCCACGAGAAGGCGTAGGAACCAGAAAACATGAAGAAGGCTTGGATTACTTCGGTCTCGTAACTGCCGTTGGCACAGGGAACATGCTGTCCACTTCAATTTCTCCCGTTTGCAAATACTTTATTAGCTCAAACCCATAAGGAGAGGTCAAGCAACAGGTCAAGAAATCTACTGGGAATTGCCTTTTTGGTGTCCATGTCCATCTTCTTGACAACTTTCTTGAACATGACCGACAGGAAGGAAGGCACCTGGATCCATGGAAGAGGTGTCATGGTATCATTCTTAATCATGGAGCCATATCTCCATGCGAGTCACGGTGGCATTTCATTTCAAATGTGACTTTCTGGGACCTTTAGGGGCAGGTCCGTGCTTACCCACTGAGCTGCTGTCGGGGAGCTGCCGTCCCTGGGGAAGGCCCATTTACAATCTTGAGAAATCTTGACAGGCTCCCTCTGGCCCAGCCTTCTGCTCCAGAAGAGCACTTAGCCATGGGAAAAGAACAGCCTCCCAGCCCCAAAGGCAGTGCCCCCCCTCCCAGGAGATGGCAACTTCCGACTTCGGGAACGACACACATTCAAGATGAGACTTGTTTTCCTTCTGTATGAACTTCTCGCAAAAAGTCATTGAAAGCCCTAGGGTCTCCAGATTCTGGCCCAGTCACTCGGCAGGTCTTCTCTTGGTGACCGCAGCCTCAGCAGCCAGCATGGCCCCATCCCGAGGGTCCCTCCCCTGCCTGAGGGTTTCCGTTCCTGGCATCTCGCCCTGGCCCTGTGCTCTCTGCCCACTCTCCCTAAGGAGGAAGTGGTCAGAGGACAGAGAAGAACACTGATGCTGGATAACAGCTTGAGAATCTCCGGGCCCAGCCGCCCACTGCCACAGCACAGATGGGGCTGGGATCTGGGAGCCCCCAGCATGGCAGGGACAAGAGGAACTGCCTGGGCTGCAGAGGCAGAGCACAGGGCCGGCCAGAACCTGCTGGAAGGCAAGGACTGACCGGTTCACTAGCGAGGCATCGCGGCAGGGAATCTGGGCTGCGTGAAGTCAAATAGGCCTGAGACTCTGATCAGGAAGATGAACACAAGTCGGCAGTGTTCTTCTGCATGGTCCTGGGGTGCAGTGCAGTAAAGGCAGCTTTGTAGAAGTTGATCTGTTGGCTGGTCCCCCAAGAGACATGCCCATGGAGAGGGCTTGACTCAGGCACTGAAATAGACTCACTGAGAGCACCAGCTGGCAGAGGGGCAGCTCGGTAGGTATCCCGGGGCTGGGGAAGACCAGACTCTCCTCCCCACCAGGCTGAGGTAGCCCCTCATTGTACTCCAGCCTTAGCACAAGCTCAGGATAGGGGCCTCCCATGGGTCAGACTTAGGAGGGACAGGCAGGAGCCCAAACACCCAGCACTGCTTGCTAACCATGAAAAGCCAAACAGGAGGCCACAGCAAGCAAACCCTGAGAAGCACTGGCAGGCTGGCCCCGCACAACCTCTGAGCTCCCCAGCCATAACCTCTCCAGCCCCCCACATCTGAAATGCCAGGCCCTGCGGAGCACATGCTTTTGGAAAGAAACAATACCTTTATGGAGAGATAATTTAGTCATCATAAAATTCATTGATCTTAAGTATACAATACAATAATTTAGGGTAGATTTATCAAGGGGTGCAAACATCACTACAATACACTTTTGGAACATTTCTATTCCCCCACAAAGTTCCCTCTTGCCCATTTATAGTTAATTCCCACTCCCACCCTCAGCCTTAAGCAACTGTTTTCTGTTCCTATAAATCTACCTTTTCTGGACATTCCAAATAGATGATATCATGCCATATATAATTTTTTGCATCTGGTCTAGTTCGCTTGGTATAACGTTTCTGAGGTTCATCCATGTGCCGCATGTATCAGCACTTTGTTCCTTTTAATTAGCAAACTGTAATTTAGTGAGTGGATTACTCAATGGTGTTTATCCATTCACCAGTTCTTGGCTATATTCAGACTGTTTCCAGCTTCTGGTTATTATGAACAAAACAGCTGTGAACAACAGTATGTTTGTTTGTGTGTGGACAGATGCTTTCTTTTCTTAGGGGGCCGATTTTTCTGGATCCTATGGTGAGTATGTGTTTAATACTTTAAGAAACTACCAAATTGATTTCCAAAGTGGCTACACCCTTTCACATTTCCACCTGCAAAAAACAGGGTTCCAGTTTCTCTATGTCCTCACCAACACTGGACGTTGTCTTTTTATCGCTATTATAGCGGGTATGAATAATGAACATATTTTCATGAACTTGTTAGCCATTTGTATATCTTCTTTAGGGACGTATCTACTCAAATCTGTTTTGTCCATTTTAAATTGGGTTATTTGGCATCTTATTATTGAGTTGTAAGAGTTTTTTCTGTATTTTATCCTGGTATTATTTGTTGAAAAGATCATGCTTTCTCAAATTTTTTGAATTACTTTGTGAAGGGCTGGTATTATATTTTCCTTTAATTCTTGATATATCTCACCAGTAAAGCAATGTGGGCCTGGGCGTTTCCTAGTTGGAAAGAATTTAGCTAACAATTCAATTTCTTGACTTACTGCAGGTTTATTCACTTTATAGATTCCTTTTTAAATCAATTTTGGTGATTTGTGTCTTTCTAGGAATTTTTCCATTTTATCTGTTTTTTAATTTGTTAGAATCAATTCAATGTGTTCATAATATTTTCTTGTAATCCTTTTAACTTTAGTTGAGTCTGTAGTGATTCCTTTTTTTTCTTTTCTTTTTTCTTTTTTTAATTTTAAGTAGGCTCCAAGCCAGCATGGAGTCCAATGCAGGGCTTGAACTCACAACCCTGAGATCAAGAACTGAGCTTAGATTACGAGCCAAATGTTTAATCGACTGAGCCACCCCAGTGCTCCAGTGATTTCTTTTTTGCTTCCTGATTTGGTAATTGGTTTTTCCTCTTTTTTATTTTCCTGTATCGTCTACTTAAGATCTGTCAATTCTATTGATCTTTTCAAAGAACAAAGTTTGGCTTTATTGATTTTTCTCTGTGCACATGTGTGTTTTTTCCATGTCATAGATTTCTGTTCTGATCTTTATTATACTCTTTCTTCTGCTTACTGTGGATTTCACTTGGTCTTCTTTTTCTGGTTAACTATGGTGAAAGCTTAGGTTATTGATTTGAAGTCTTTCTTCTTGTCTAATATAGGCATTTAAAGCCATAATTTTTTCTTCAAGCACTGCTTTAGCAGCATCTTGTAAGTTTTGATGTGTTTTGTTTTCACTTGTATTTAATTCAAAATATTTTCTAATTTCTCTTGTAATTTCTTCTTTGTATTATTTAGAAGTGTGTTGTTTTAAATTTCAAAATGTTTGGGAATCTCCCAGATTTCTTTCTGTCATTAATTTCTATTTAATTCTGTTGCCCAGAGAACAACCTTTGTATGATTTCTTACATACATAAAATTTATAAATTTATGCAGATTTGTTTCATGGCCTAGCTATATGGTCTGTCCTGGTGGATATTCCCAGTGCACTTGACAAGTACGGTATGTGGTCATTGGGTAGAGTATTCCATGTCAAGTCAAGTTGCTTGATGTTCTGTGCCCTTGTTGACTTTCTGTCTTGGTATTCTATCAATTTCTGAGAGTGGACCATTGCAATCTCCAACTATCATTCTAGAATCACCAATTTCATCTTTCCCTTTTCTGTTTTTCTTCATGGCTGCTGAGGCTCTGTTGTTAGGCCCATGTACCTTTATAATCGTTGTACCTCCCTGGTGGTATTAATCTTTCAAAATGTGTAATTTCCTTCTTGGTCTCTCGTCCTATTTCTTGTCTTAAATTATATCTTATCTGATATTAATTCAGCTACCATGTCTCTTGTTACTATTTGCACAGTGTTATTCTCTTCCTTTGGGTGCTCTCCATACCCCACTCCCCATGTGTGTTGTCTCAGCGAGAAATACACTTGCCCCGACGGTGACCTCAGACTAGCAGCATTGTGGCCCTCCTTGCTCAATCCCCCTAAGAAGGTCAGCTCCCGGGACACTGCTGCTGAACGTGAGCACTGCACGCTGCTCCAAGCCGCACGGGCCCCCTTCTAACAACAGAGCATCTGGTGGTCCTCACAGCACTCCCTGCTCTGAAAGAAGCTCACCAACAAAGCAGGAGGGAAGAGTTTCGGAGCGCATGGAGGCCAAAACCCCACCAGACCCCGCTACTGCCAGCAGCAGCTCAGCAGTTTTTCCGGTATAAAAGGCTCTCCATTTAGCATACACCTGCGGTCTTCCCAGAATGTTAGAATAGTTATTTTTGTTGATTCGGTTCAATTAAAAGCTGCTTTCGGGGGGAGAGGACTTGCCGATGTCCTCACTTGGCCATAGTCAGACATCTCTCCCGGGGACACGAGCATTTGCATTCAGTGCCTAGTAAGTTCCACAAAGCAGGGATTTCTATCTCTTTTCTTCACTGTTGGACTACTCCAGACAACCACCTGGTAGGTGCTGAACTCTCAATAAAAGAAGTTTATATTCTGATTTTAGTAACAGGGTTTCTCTGGATCCCAAACTCAGCAGCAGAAACGCAAAGCAGTCAGGTATAGGGACGGCTGGGGCTGTAAAGAGGATCCCCCAGAGACATCCAAATTCACATCCAACTGAACTATTTATGAAGATAATTGCATATTCACATACAGCCATAAGAAATAAAGCAGAGAGATCTTGAGTACACTTTACCATTTTCTCCCAGCAGTCAGTCTCCTAAGAACCAGATTTTTGATTCACTGATTTTTCTCTATTGTTCTGCTCTTTTCAATTTCATCAGTTTCTGCTTTGACCTTCATTTCATTCCTTTCTGCCTGCTTTGGGTTTATTTTGCTCTTTTCCTCATTTCCTGAGGTGAGACTTCTGATTGTTGATTTGAGGGCTTTCCTAATTCCTAATGCAAGCATTTAAGGCCATACATCTCCCCATCAGCACTGCTTTAAAGGCATCACACATGTTTTGTTGCATTTATTCTCATTTTTGGTCAATTCTCTATATTTTTTTTTATTTCCTCTGAGACTTCCTCTTTGATCCATGCATTATTTTTAAACTGTGCTGTTTCATTTCCATGTGTATGAGTTCCATTGCTTTAAGGTTGCTGAGGTTTGTTTTAAAGCCCAACATTTGGTCTAAGATAGGCTAGATCTTATGGTGAATGTTCTGCAGCGGCTGGAAGTACACGTGTTCTGCCGGTGGTGGCCCGAGTGTTCGATCTGTATCAATTTGGGCCTGTCCTTGATTGTGGTGTTTAGATCTTCCATACCCTTGTGAATTTCTGTTCAGAAGGTCTCCTGGTTGCTGAGAAGGGGCACTGGAGCTGCCCACTGTAACTGTGGATTTATCTCTTTCTTCTTTCAGCTCTTTTTTCTTTGCTTTATTTGGTTGGTAGTTCTCCCGTTTGGTGTGTATACATACATTTAGGGTCTTTGTCCTAGTGGATTGATCCTGTCATCATTATTGAATGTCCCTCTTTGTTTCTTGTAAGTGTGTCTGCTCTAAAGTCTATTTTATCATATTATTAGTCTACCCTCTCTGGATTTGTCTTGGTTTTCTTTATGTGGTAGAACTTTCTCCATCCTTTTATTTCAACCTACCTAAGTCACTGAGTTTGTAGTAAGTTTCTTGTAAAGAGCATATATGCCGGTTGTGTGTGTGTGTGTGTGTGTGTGTTAATCCATTCTGTCAACCTCTGTCATTTGACTGATGTATTTAAACTGTTTAAGTTTTAAACCAGGTAAGAGAAACAGTATGTTAGCAATTAAGTCTGTCATTTTATGATCTGTTTTCTGTTTATTTCCTGTGGTTTTCATTCCTCTGTTCCTTTATGTTGCTGGAACATATTTTAGGATTCTGTCTTTATTTTACTATACTGTTTTTGAATGTATTTTTTTCATAGTCACTTTAATGGTTGCTTTGAGCATGATAAATAAATGTGTGACTTACCAAATTTCTATCACTTTGAGGGAAGTGTAAAAACCTCACTTCTATTTAGGTAACTTTCCCCTCCCCACTTCTAAATATCTTAATGCTTTTCCTGAGTATCAGATGGTTTTATAATTTTTGTTTTGATTATAAGATATTATTTTTAAAACTCATGAGGAAAAGAATAGCTTACTTATGTAGCCATATTTCTGCTCTACTGTTCCATCTTCTCCCCTAATGTAGCAAGTCTTTTTCTTCTATTTCAAGAATTTATTTTGGCCTTTCTTTTAATATAGGACCCATAGTGACAAATTCTTCCAGTTCTCCTTCACCTGAGAATGTCCTTATTTCCCCTTTATTCCTAAAGCACAGTTTGGCTAGATATAGAATTTGTAGTTGACAGTTCTTCTCTTTCAATATTTGAAAATGTGCCACTTCTTGGGCTGCCTGGGTGGCTCAGTCAGTTAAGTGCCCAACTCTTAATTTTGGCTCAGCTCAGGATCTCAGGGTCATGAGATCAAGCCCCACATCAGGCTCTGTCCACTTATGATTCTCTCTCCCTCTCCCCCTCCACCCCCACCCTGCTCGTGCTCTCTCTCTCCTTTGTTCTCTCCCTAAAATAAATAAATAAATAAAGTCTTTTAAAGAGAAAATGTACCACTTCTTTCTGTTTTCCATCAATTCCAATGAAAACTGCACTGTCGTTCCAATTTGTGTTCCCCGTAAGTAATGCATTGTTTCACTCTCATTGCTTTTAAGATTTTTTTCTTTGTCTTTCATCGTTTTCTTCTTACCCCCTTTCAGAGTCCTCCTTTGGTTGTCTCTGGCATTATTTTCAGGGTTTATGGTTGTGCTTAGCAGGGAAGAGCAGGGAGAAACTGACCTATGCCATTGTGCCTGAACCAGAAGTCTCAAATTTCTAAACACTATGAGTTTGCAATGTCTGCTCTAACTCTTATGTTACCTGTGAGGTGTGTTCCACCAGTTAGAAGGCTAGCATCTCTGCACATATATTTCTAACGGCCACATTCTGCAGAGCATGGCATAGGGCAAGCAGGCACTGGTAGAAGGGAATTAGGAGGATTTGTGGCCAGAAAGCATCAAAGTGCTTCAGTCTAGCTGCTAGTTTCCTCCTATACAAGGGAAACAGTCGTCCAGGAGTAGGTGCCAAGCCTCCTCCAGCCAGCATGTTGAACCAGCATGAGTTATATTTTCTCTAGAATCTGAGGATAAAAACCAGAGCATGGAATCTAGAAACACGCAAGTGTGTGAAGAACACACATTTTTAGGCCAACCTGAAGACTGACATGCAGACCCTTAAGTAAAGATACAAATTAAGCCAATTTCTTGGTAATATCAATAGAAAGGAAAATATCAAAGAGTTTCATTTGAAAAAAGAAAGAAAGTATTCCTACCTGTTCTGGGGACATTTCACCAAATAATGTCTCGCTGTAAAATGAAAAGAAATAGAAGATGGTAAATAAATGTTACTTTAGATGCATATGCTCCAGGAATCACCAGGGAACGTAGGTGCCTAGGCATTGCCCAGATGTTGGTACAAGCCACTTCTTGGGGCTTTCATACTTCTCTTTGGATGAGTAAGTTTAACCATAGCACAGACGCCACATTGACTCAATACTGTTCCACACCTAGACTGAGCCAGGCATGAACCATATACCCCAGACCTCCTAGTTTGATAACGTAAAACAGTATTTTTTTTTCCCAAGCCAGGTTGAGGTGGGTTCTGATCTGGAAGGTCTTGGAGAAACAGTCGCCCAACTTGGAAGCTCTGCTTTAGTCATGAGAAAGCCTTTGGGGACAACCTGTTTCCACTTAGATGCTCCTCTCTGTAAATTGGCATTTTGTTCTCTGATCAACATTCTTCCAGGGGCGGGGGGTGTCTCGGAAAAACAGTCATAGAGCAAGACATCCTCCACAGTAGGTCTCATAGAGGAAAAAAAAAAAAAGATTCTAGCAGCAGAGGAAAAACAAGAAGACCTGGGCAGTTATCCTAATAAGTGTCCAATCTAAGCTCACAATTGAGTTCACTTCAAATAGAAGTAAAGCCATGGGTTCCGGAGGTGGGTGGTGGATCATTACATCGATGGTCCCAATGAATCACACCTCCCCGTGTCTGTCCACACCGCTGTGAAACTGCTTGACCGCCAGATGTGTTTTGGTCAATGAAACAACAACCAATATGTCGCAAGCAAAGGCCTAACCAGCCCCTGTGCTCTGAGGTTTGCTCATTTGTTGTTTCGTTGCAGGGAACTCTTCTGCTACCACGTAAAGAAGCCCGGCCAGCCTGCTGGGAAATGAGACCACATTGAACAGGCACAAGTCACCCCAGCTGAGGCCCCAGAGCAGCCAGGCCACAGCTCATCCACCAGCAGGCTGAAGCAACAGCAAGGACTCCAGCAAAGACCAGAAAAAATGCTCAGCTAAGCCCAGCTGAAACTCTTGACCAACAGAATTGTGAGCAAATAAAATCCTTGTTCTTTTAAGCTGCTACACTTGGCATGATCTGTCCTACAGGTGACCAGGCCAGATTCCAGACCAGCATGACAGGGTCTCTGCTCTAAAAAGGGCTTTTTACAATGGCCCCGGTCACCAAACTGTGGAAAGAAACAAGATGCCCTTCAACAGACTAATGGATAAGGAAGATGTGGTCCATATACACTACGGAGTATTATGCTTCCATCAGAAAGGATGAATACCCAACTTTTGTATCAACACGGACAGGACTGGAAGAGATTATGCTGAGTGAAATAAGTCAAGCAGAGAGCGTCAGTTATCATATGGTTTCACTTACATGTAGAGCATAAGAAATAATACGGAGGACATGGGGATATGGAGAGGAGAAGGGAGTTGGGGGAAATTGGAGGGGGAGATGAACCATGAGAGACTGTGGACTCTGAAAAACAATCGGAGGGTTTTGAAGGGGCGGGGGTGGGAGGTTGAGTGAGCCTGGTGGTGGGTATTAAGGAGGGCACATATTGCATGGAGCACTGGGTGTGGTGCATAAACAATGAATTCTGTTACACCGAAAAGAAATAAATTTTTAAAAAAAGAAAGCACGAATTCAAAAAGAAAAAAAAGAAAGGGCTTTTTAGGTTTACCTGTTACTACCCCCTTTTAGTGCATAAACTCTTTCTATATCCTGTTTACCAAGCACCTACTCTGTGCTGGATAATTTACAGACGTAGCAATAATAAAACCATAATTAGTTTTACGGAACACTTCATGTTCCTGGCCTGACTCTAGGCTTATTAAATAAATCAGTGATCATGTGTCTGGGGTTTGGAAACCAGTGGGCAATCCTAGGAAGGGTAGTGTTAAGGCAATCACTTTCTAGACCCTCACGCATGTTCTTTTTTCCAGAATTCATTCTCCCAGAACATGCCCGAGCTCTGGCTTCATTCCTTTCCTCCCGCCCCATCATATCACTGTTTCTCTTCACAAAATCAAGGCACACCTCTCACCCATCCTGACTTGTGCTATGGAGGTAACAACCAGGAGGCACCAAACGAGAAATGATTTGAAAGGTTGGTACCAGTGTTGAGAAAGCAAATGACTGGCCACTAAAGCTTTCACCAGCAGAGAGTTTTCCAATATTTTGCTTTCGACAAGGATTAAATAATGATCTAATCCAGTTGTCAGCTGGTCAAGTATTAAAAATAATTTTCAATGACAGATCATATACTCTTGTGTGAATTTGCCTAATAACAGAATTCAACATCATTTCTATTCTTAGTAATGGAATTCAGCCTCAATTCTCTACTTTAAAAAGTATGAATAGAAGTGATGCTGAATTCCATTTTTAAGCAGATTCACGCAAGGGTATATGAACTAAAATAAAAATTTATTTTAATAAAAATACATTTCCAATAAAATGGTCTTCTATGACTGATTATCTAAATTGATAATATCTATGGGGTTTTGATTAATTTTATATTCATTTTCCAAATCTTATTAATTGTGCAATATTAATAACAACACAAAAAATTTAATACCTAGAAACTTATGGAATAAGGAAATTTAAAAATTCTTAATTTAAATTTTTATACACATTATTTTTACAGAAAAGTGTAAACAAAAAAAACTGCATTAAAGTGGGATAAAATTCTGTGGGGAAAGTTGAGTGAAGATAAAAGTTCAAGGAGAAAAAGGAACAATATACAATTTCTAATAGCTGAAGCATGTTCACAGTCTTTTTAAATAAAGAGAGGTAGTTATGAAATTCATAACATTTAGATGTGAAAGAGATTGAAACACTTTGTTTTAAGATGTCCATATTTGTGATGCCCCAGAAATTACCTCCTTTACAACAATTTACACTTATGATCAAAAAGTTTAGACATCAACAAAAAATGTTCAAGGGTGTATAGTTTTTGAAATGCTTTTAGGTGCTATGCAAGCAAAAATGTTTGAAGACCACGAATTTGCACTTGAATTTAATCTTCACAAAAACTTTGTTATTGCACCTAATTCTATGGTGGAGGGCACTGAGGCACAGAAAGGTTAATGACCTTGCCTAAGGTCACACAGCTAATGTTAGGGGCTGAGCTGCGTCCTTCCTATGCTGAAGCCCTAAAACCCAACACATCAGAATGTGACTGCAGTTGGAGATGAGGCCTTTAAACGGGTGATTCAGTTAAGATGAGGTCACTGGGGGTGGGCCCTAATCCAAAATGACTGATGTCCTTCTAAAACGAGATTAGGAAACAGGTGCAGAGGAAAGACCATGTGAAGACACCAGGAGAAGACAGCCACCTATAAGCTTTACTATGGCAGCCAAGCAAACTAACACACCTAGGAAGGGGCAAAACTGGGCAGCCTGACTCTAGAGCCCTCTTTTAACTACTCCTCACCATTCTCAGAGATACTAGGTGGCTGGTATCAGAGCTCCTATAGACGAAGAGAGTCAGTCTCAGGAGATATGGCTGGCCCACTGTGCCACAGGTGGGCAGGGCAGAGTTGGGGTTGGAGTCTTAGGGAATCCATGCATTGGCCTCTATTTTGGGAAATCCAGTCCAGGGGCAGTGAGATGAGCAGCCTGGAGATCAGGAAGCCAGGGAGCTGAAGGGCAGGCCACGGCGACTTGTAATAGTTGGCTGTAGGAGAACGGGCTGACTCAGAAAGACCAGGAGCCCAATGAGGATGGTTAGTGCTGGGCACAAAATATGCCCCTCGGCCAGCACTTTCTGACCGATGCTTATGATGTCTCAGACCAGTAAACACATGGCTGATGTCCCTTTAAGGCTAAGGGACTGCCATGGAACCAAAAGTAATCCATACCGAACATAAGACCTATGCACATCGGAGACATAGCCCTGGCCCAGAGTCACCTTTAAATATACGTAACTTCATCAGCACTGACTCCCTGGAAGCAGAGCCTGTAAGATAAGCATTTCAGTACAGAGTCTCTGTGGTATGGGATCCCAGCAAATCCACTGGAGAGTGGGGAAGTGAGACCAGCAAGAGAAGGAAGCCAATAAGGGGGGGTCCTGGAGCCCGTCTCCATCATGTGCCATGACCTCGCGCCCAGTGTACTTGACCGGGGGCTCCTGGCCCCACACAAAGGCAACAGACTGCACAGAAATGAAAACTCAGGACAGTGTTCTTTTTTAGCGGTGATCTTATGATCTTTAGGACTTGGAAGACTAAAAGGAAAGACTGTTTTTCTCACCTCCTGGCAGAAGTGTGTCTGTGAGCTAGGGCTATCCTTTCTCTGCCACCTCAGTCTGAGCCACACTGCTCCCAGTCCCACCTCATGGCCAAATCTCCCAGATGACCTATTCAGGCTGAAGACTGTCATCCCCATCTGGGCCCATCTCTGCCACCACTACCACCCGCAGACGGGTGATTTGGAGTAGAGGTAGTCATGCTCCCCCGTCCTATCAGGCTCTGTACCAGTGTTGGGGCCTCAAGGTCAAGGTCTGACCCTCCCCTAACTTTCCCCTAATTTGCCTGCACCCTCTCCCAACCCCAGGCCTTGCAGAGATGCTGAGGTAGGACCCGTAGGTAATTCTGCTCTGCTCCCCAAGCATCTCCTGCACTGTGCAAGGACTGTAACAGCCCCTGCAAAAGGTCCCATGCATCTGCTGAAGGAGCAAGAATGACTGAGCACAGTGCTCTCCCAGCCCCCACCCCACCCCCAGTTCCATCCAGCAGGGGCAGACAGCCCAGCAGCCTAGAAAAGGATATCTGCACTTCCCTGTCGGGAAAGATAAGCCCAGCTTGTGCCCTGCTTCCTGCCAGCCCTTCCCTTTACACAGAACTATGCTCCCATCACGTCACATCCAAAACCCCAGCCCCTTCCAGGAAACAGACCTGGCCTAACAGTGTTTCGGGGCTGGCGAAGTCACAAGGCCAGGTGAAGCTATTTCTCTCAGGCACCAAGTGATAAGCTCAGAAGGAGAATGGGGTTTCCTATTGCCTGTCCTCTTGCTACAGAGAGCTATTTCATGACCACATGAAAAGCACTGATGGAAAGCACCAGCACATAAAGTTGTGGGTCTAAAAACTGGACTTATATGGAAGTCATGGGCCCCAGGTGGCTACCTAGCACTCGAAATACGCCTAGTCCCAAGTGAGATGTGCTGGAAGTATGAGATCATGCTGGATTTCAGCCTTAGCATGAACAAAGGAACGTAAAATATCTCATTTTGAATCTCTATATTGATACTTGTTGAAATGCTATTTTAGATATATTTTAAATAAAAGAGTTGGGTTTTTTTTAACCTTTTTACCCTGTTAATGGGACTACTAAGAAAATGTCCAATGACGTGTGTGCTAGGGTTCTAGCACAGCAAGTGCCAGCTAGACCAAGACATCACAGAGAGTAGCGACAAATGTGTTAAGGCCGTCTCCTTCCATCTGGTCCTACCGTGCCTTCAAACTGCCCTTGTAAGAGCTCAGACAGGGAAGCCTGGGGGGATTGCTGGAGACAATATTTGGGAGCTCTGTTTGCCCTCACTGCCAGGATGGCTGATCCCACAGTCACCGTGACCGTGATGGGAGGATGTGGTTTGGAAACTGAGCTGCAGGCTTTGGGAGGTGCTCTCCAGAACTGCCCACGCCAGGACTGGTGGCCACACCACACAGGGAAAAGCATCCCCGGGAGCCATACAAGTAAGAGAAACTCTTATCCCCATTTTATAGTGAGGACACTTGGGGATGCAGGATGTCTACTCGGGGCCTAAGAAGACCCACTCTGTAAGTAAAGGAGCTTGAATCCAGGCTCTGGGTCCCATGCTCCTGGCATTAGGCTTCTGGGGAGGCTGACAAGCACCCGCACAGGGAGGATGGGTCCCCTTCCCAAGGTGGCAGTGGGCCCGTGAGAGCCAGCCAACCTTCCCACGTGCTCTGAAGACCAACTCTGCATCTCAGAAGTGTGCGGCGAGGAGAGCTTGTGCTAGGGGTTGTCCAAGTGTCCACGACAGCAGGCAGGTGAGCCAATCAACTTCTCCAAGGCCCCAGGGTCACCCCTCTGCTCCTCACCCAGAGTCACCCCCAACTCCATGCTTTGAGCCTCCTCCCTGCACTAAGCGTGGCTATGACAGGGACGTACCACCCCCCACCCACCTTCCTCCTGGGGGTACAGCTCATAGGCTCTCTGGCCCCATCCCCTGGGGAAGCAGGGAGAACAAGCCTACAGTAGGGGAACATGGGGGTCTAGCAAGCTCTAGGAAGCCCTGGCTCCGGGGCTAGGATTCTAGCACAGCAAGTGCCAGCTAAACCGAGATGTCACAGGGAAGAGCGACACAGTTAAGGCCATCTCCTTCCATCTGGTCCTACCGTGGCTTCAAACTGCCCTTGTATGAGCTCAGACAGGGAAGGCTGGGGGGATTGCTGGAGCCTTCTCAAAGCAGCAAGTCTGGGCTCATTCCCAAACAAGTAAAGGTCACGGGAAAGCACTGTGCTTGAGGAGTAACTCGGGGTCTGGTCCTGGGCCACCAGGACTCGTGTTTTCCAGGGTGACTCAGAACCGCAGAGCCCCTGGGACAAAGCTGCAGGCACCCAGGCACTAAGAGCCAGGACGAAGAGTCACAGCTCGGGAGGAAAGTGCAAAGCAAGGAACACATGGGTGCAATTAATGGCAGCTCACGAGAATAATGAACACCCCAGGAAAACAAGGCAGCGCAAGGCCGGGATAAGGGCCAAGCAGCGGGAATGGAGAGAGAGAAGGATGCTGGCTGCCAAGCCCCCCCAGCTTCCAGGCTGGGCTTTGTTTACCTCTGGCACCCTCCAGGGGATGGCACCAGGAGTGGGGACAGCTACTCTGATATCCCCTTTAAGGAGATCCGCTGAAGGAGCGGGGAAGCCAGTGCTGGGCTCCCCTCTGCTTTCCCTATGTCTGTGAGCAGCCAGAATGCTCCGAGGTTCCCAGTCAGGCAAGAGAGCTTGGTTTTCCTCCATGTGGCCAGGATGCAGAAGGCCCAACCTACACACAGTGACACAGAAAACCCAGAAACTGTCCACGTAACAAGGGGGTCTGGGCCCAATTGTATTTTTATGGGCAGAGGCGGCTCATCTCATCTCTGAGTTTCATTTCAAGATAGTAATGGGATCCTTTCAAAATATTTGGTATAAAAGACGGGTACAAAGGAGGACAGGGTTCAGAAGAACCGGTTCTAAGGCCTTGCCACTCAAAGCGTGTCCTCTCACGGGTAACCGTGGCCCCGCCATGATCTCATGAGAAGTACTCAGTCAGAATGTTCATTTGAGCAGGCTTCCCGGTGAACAGTCTGCTCCTAAAGGTTCGGGCAGTGCTGAGCTAAGGCTCCCAGGCCCAGGTGAGGGGTAACCCTGGCCCCACTGTGCACAGTCCCCTGTCCCCAATCCGGTGGTGGCTAGGAGGCACCTGGGTGCTAGCGTCCCACAGGGCAGGACCCGCCCGGCCAGGGCCACAGAAGGCCAGCCTGCTGGAATAAAGCCGAGCTCCCTAGGGGCTGCCGGAGCGATACCTGCTATTTGGGAAGGACCTTGGCAGGAACCGCCATGAAGGCTGAAAGAAAATTCCTTGGCAAGCCTGGCTCCCAGAGGGCGAAACTCTCCTCAGACAGAAATTTCAGGCTGGGCTTGGGCTCTGCCATACCCGTTTCAGGACTTTCTCAAGCTTCTCAGCTGAGTCTTCTCTCGCAAACAGAAGCAGTAGGGACTGGTGGTGCGGCCCGTAGCAGGTGTCCCCGCAAAGCTCCTGGAAGCTCAGTCGGGCTTTGCGACACTGTGCGCAGGTGCACATGAGGCCATCTGGGCTCGCTCCAGCGGGGGCAAGGGCGACTGGGATCTGGGTTGTCGGGGGCTCTGTGTGAGGCATGGCACGTACTCCGGCAGTCTGCCTCGTCGGCTCTGGAGGAGATGGATGTCTCCTGAACTAACTACTTTGCTTTGTTTCCCCGATCCTGCCTACGAACTAGCAGAGCCTGCAGCTCAAGGCACGCTGCTCTGTCCTGCTCCCGAACCCAGGCAGAGGTGCCTTTGTAGGAAAACAGGCTTGGAGACTGCTTATGGGGCTTCCAAACTCCAACAGCTGGGAGCAAAGCAGCTGGGAACCAAACACATTTGTCCCCCACTTGCTGAGCAGCTGTCATAAGCCAAATTCCAAGGAGAATGGATCAGATGATGGGCCTGTGTCTTCCTCGCTATTCTCTTGAAGGGCAGCGAAGGCATCTGTACAACGTGCCCCACAAGCTCACAGGCGTAGGCAAGGCTTTGTAACAGGAGGAAAGCTTGGGCACTCTTGACGCGGTAGGTGGAGGCTGCAGAGGAAGGCTCTCTGGCTCAGCTGAGAGACCGCAGAGAGCACTGTGGGAAGGGTACAGCCCATGAAAGATCCGCCACAGGCCTGGGTGTGCTGGGTGTCTCTGTGTCCCTCTCCACTGTGACTGGCCAGGAGGCTGACCTCCACACCCTGCCCTCTGGCTCCTGGTTGGTGAGAGCACAGCAAAGCAGCAGCAGGACATCCAGAGGAGAGGGGAGAAGGGAGGGCTGAGGAAAGAGTGCTCCCAGCTCCCTCCCTGCTGCCTCCTGGTATGGCGTTGCCTGGGTCTCTCTTCTAAGGCTCCTGCTGGTGACACTTGTCCCACAGCGGCAGCTCTTCCAAATCCCAGTAGCCTCTCCTGCCCTCATCCCCTAACTCTGCAACGGCAACAGCTTCCTGCAGGCTGGTCCCCGAGTGCACCCCCACCCGCCCTCCGGGGTTCCCTGAGCCTTGCCTGCACCTTGGCAGAGAGGCGCTCTGGAAGCATGGCTCCATCTCCCTGTTCAAGCGTTCCCATACACTGCGACCACCCAGTCTAACACTTCCCAGCTTTGTGACCTCAGGCTGATGCAAAACGCTAACCACATGTCATCGACACTTACAAGAGTCGGAATATGTTAAAGGTTTTGTTGCTGTTGTTGTTGAACTTTAGCCTCTCAATAATCCCATGGGACTGGGCATACTACTGCTTTCCCATTACTCAGATGGGAAAGGTGAGGCTCAGCGGGTAGGTCATCAGCTGGTAAGTGAAGAGCAGCCATCTGAACCACAGCCAGTCTAATTCCGGAGCCCAGCCGTCACCCACATCACCTCGGGGAGCTACAGTGTCCACACCTGCTTTGGGAATGCAGAGGGGGTGCAGGGAGGGTATTTCGGAGGAAACATACAGGCTCCAGTGGAAACGAGACATTGAGGCTTGCTGAGAGGTGGGGACTGGAGGGGAAAAGCAGCCCGGGCAGCCTGCATAGGGAGGTAAGAGTCAGAGTCCCCAGAACTGTAATCATTAAGAGAGAAAGAGCAGAGCAGGACGGGGCTGAGGACAGATCCAGGCCAATAGGGATGTTAACAGGGAAGGAGATGGAAGTGACCCCCCCCAGGCTGGGCGGAGCCTTCCTGAACCCTGGGCGCCAGGCCCTGGGCCAGTACTGTAATTAAATAATGAACACTCACAACTGCACGCCGTCTGAGGAAGGCAGTGTCCACCCCAGTTCGTTTCATAGATGAGGACAGTGAAGCCCAGGGTGGTTAAGGAACACGTCTAAAATCAGTCAAATCCAGGTTCATCTGACTCCACAGCCCCATCTGGGCAAATGAGAGAGGGAAGGGCCACCCCCTCGGAGACTGTGGAAGGAAGGGATTTGAGAAAAAGAGAAATTTCAACGCGGACACAGCTGATTTTAGCAGAGTCCAAGGGGGACACATCTCCTCACTCGCTGAACTCACCCATCACAGGGACATAATCCCTGACTCACGATGCATTTTTCAAACAAGGTTATACTTTGCCCAGCATCTTCCCCCGTCTGTGGTTTGGTTGTGCTCCCGTTCCAGACATGACCTTATCGGTCCTCTTACCTCTGGCTTTCCTCTTGCTAAACACAGACTGCCAGATGATGGTCAGGGTGAAGAGGAGGACACTGAGGATCCCCACACAGCACACGAGAACAGCGTAGATATAGAGATCTGAAGGCAAAGACACAGTGGGCACGTCAGAGAAGAGGTATCAAATAAAATAAACTTCAGACATTACCAAAAATCAGTTCAAAATAAACCACAAGCCTACACAGAAAATATAAACTAGAAAATGTAGGGGAGAATATAGGAGAAAAATCTTTGGGATCTAGGACTAAGCAGAGAATTCTTTTTATAAATATATTTTTTAAGGACTTTGTTTGTCAGAGAGCGAGAGAGAGAGCACAAGCAGAGGAAGTGGGAGGCCGAGGGAGAAACAGACTCCCTGCTGAGCAAGGAACCCAATATGGGACTCGATCCCAGGACCCTGGGATCATGACCTGAGCCGAAGGCAGACACTTAACCAGCTGAGTCCCCCAAGCGTCCATAAGCAGAAAATTTTTACACTTCACACTGAAAACATCATCTATATAGAGAAAACTTGATCAACTTGATTTCATCAAAATTAAAAACTTCTCTTTTGTAAACACCCGTATGAAGAGGATGAAAAGACAAGCCATGGACTGGAAGGAAATATTTGTAATTGTATATCCAACAAAGGACTACTATGTAAAATATATAGAACTCTCAAAACGCAACAGTAAAAAAATGAACAACCAATCCTACTAGGAAATGAGCAGAACCAGAGACATTTCACTAAATAGAACATGCAGGAGGCAAATAAGTTCATGAGAAGATGTTCAACTTCCTCAGCCATTCGAGAAGTGCAAATTTAAACCACGCCGAGATATCTCACACACCCATCAAAACCAATAAAATAAAAAATAGCGACAATACCAAATGCCAGGAAGGCTATGAATAAACTGGGTCATTGGAGACCAGTTTGCTGGTGAGAATATAAAATGGTACAGCCACTCCAGAAAACAGTTTCATAAAAGATGCATCTACAAATTCCCTTCAACTCAGCAACTGCTCTGGGACAAATGCCCCCAGAGAAATGAAAACTTCAGTTCACACAAAATCGCAGCTTTATTTGCAGTAGCCCGAAACTGGCACCTGCCCAGATGTCCCTCAGGAAGTGAAGAGCTCAACAAACTGTGCTCATACACACCGCAGGCTACTAAGGAATACAGCAATCTGCAACTTCCGGAGAATGATGCTAAATGAGGGGGTGGGGTTGGGGGGGGTAGAAATCCCAGAAGACTACATAATGTATGATTTTATTTATATAATGGCAAAATTACAGAAATGGAGAGCAGATTAATGATTGCCAGAGGTTAAGCAGCGAGTAGCTGATGGGAGGAACCTGGGTTTGGCTCTAAGAAACATTTGTGGGGAGGGGAATGTTCTGTATCTTGGCTGTATCAATGTCAACATCCCGGTTGCCGGGTTGTACTAGAGTTTTGCATGATGTTACCATTGGGAGAAACTGGGTTAAGGGCACAAATGGGTACAGGGGATCCCTGTATCATTTTTTAGAAATACATGTTAAGGGGCACCTGGGTAGCTCAGTGGGTTAAGCCTCTGCCTCTGCTCAGGTCATGATCTCAGGGTCATGGGATCAAGTCCCGCATCGGGCTCTCTGCTCGGCGAGGAGTCTGCTTCCCCCTCTCTCTCTGTCTCTCTGCCTGCTTGTGATCTCTCTCTCTCTCTGTTAAATAAATTTAAAAAAAAAAAAAAGAAAGAAATACATGTTAATCTACAATTATCTCCATTTTTTTTCATGATTATCTTTGTCTCAGTCAATTTAGGCCACTATAACAAAATACCATCGACTGAGCAGTTTTTTTGTTTTTGTTTTTTTTAAGATTTTATTTATTTACCTGACAGAGATCACAAGTAGGCAGAGAGAGAGGAGGAAGCAGGCTCCCCACTGAGCCGAGAGCCAGATGCAGGACTCGATCCCAGGACCCTGGGATCATGACCTGAGCCAAAGGCAGAGGCTTTAAACCACTGAGTGGGGCACCCAGGGGCCCCCCACTGAGCAGTTTAAACAATAAACATACACTTCCCACAGGAGCAAAGAGCTGGCAGAACCAGTATCTGGTAAGAGTTCCCTTCCTGGTTTGTGGACATTTCTTCTTGGTGTCCTCACATGGCAGAAAAAAGAGAGACGCCAAGCAAGCTCTTATGGGGTCTCGTCTTAGAATGGCAAATAATCCCATTCAGAGGGCTCCACTCTCGTGACATCATCACTTCCCAAAGGCTCCACCTCCTAATACAGTCATATTAGGGGCTAGGATTTCAACATGTGAATTTGGGAAGAACAACAACCTTGAGCCCTTAACAACATACATCCATTTCTTAAACTCCTATGATCAACTTCATCACCAATCTGATTGATCAAATGCCGACTGCTCAGAAAGGGAAAGGGAAGCCAAAGGCATTGTTTAACCCTTCTCTGCAGCAAAAAGCTACAGACGTTTGAACTTGGCAAGAATGTTTCCCTACCCACTTAAATGTCTTGAGCCAACAGACGTTCATTATCAGCCATGTTCAGCACTCTCCTAAGTACAAGGAATAGAACAACGGACATTTAAAAGTCTCATCAAGAAATCAGAGAGTGGCATGGCATTTGTAACAACAAAAGCGTGTACCCAGTGCCAGAAACACACAGAGAAGGAACTCAATCAGTCTGAGGAGGTCACAAGGAGCTTCAAAGAGGACTGGAGCTCTGTGCTGAGTCATAGTTAAGAAAACATAGAAGGGGCGCCTGAGTGGCTCAGTCGTTAAGCGTATGCCTTTGATTCAGGTCATGGTCCTGGGGTCCTGGGATCGAGCCTCGAATCAGGCTCCCTGCCCAGCAGGAAGCCTGCTTCTCCCTCTCCCACTCCTCCTGCTTGTGTTTCCTCTCTCAGTGTGTTTCTCTCTGTCAAGTAAATAAATAAAATCTTTTTTAAAAAAACACAGAAAATGCAAAAATATATAGAAAGAATAAAAATACAGAGAGAAACAGAGTGAAAAAAATGCATTAGATTAATAGAAGTGGCTTCATGGGACCTTATTACTGACCACACAAAGTGTTTCTAACTGCTCCCTGTAATAAATGAGGAGGATGAACATTTGCAGACTCAAACCTTAACATGCCTCTCATATTAGGTTTTTAAGATGAAGCTCCTAGAAGTGGAATTGCTAAGTCAAAAGGAATGCACCTTTGTAAAGTCCTTGGGACCCGGAGAAGCAGGTAGTTAAGTGTCCAAATGGAAAAAGCAAGCATGTTGGGAGCAGCGGGGGTTGGGGGGGGGGGCTGGTTCCACAGAGAGCTGGAGACGCAGGTAAGGCCATGGTCAGTGAGAGAGGAAGAGGGAGGATGGGATGGAATCAGACATCTCAGCCTCCTTTTGACTATCTCTTCCCTGGCCTACAGGCCAGGAGGCTCAGTGTAGTCTCTGAGCCAGAGTCCATGAGGTCCTCCCATGGTCTTAGGCTCATTCAACATTTTTGCCTAAGCTAGTCTGAGAAGGTTTCTCTTCATGGAACTTAGGAGCCTGAACTAAAAGTAAAAGAAGTAGAAAGCACAGTAGGATAAGGCTTCAGGGGAAGGGAACACCTGCCCTAATATTTAAAGGAGCAGGAAGTTGGGTAGGAAGAGTGTGCTACAGAGGGAGCTGGGAGCCAGTCACAGAAGCAGAGGAAAACTGAAGTTGAGAGTTCTAGAAGCCAAGAGAGTAGATGTTAAAGATTCTTTAATAGCAGCAGGTGCTGCTGGAAAACATCCACTAGGGTTTTCCTCCTTGGAAGTTACTGGAAAAGCCCTGGGGGGAAAGCCAGTTCAGTGGGACGGTATGGGCTGAGCCTGATGACAGGGACTGAGGAGTTCAGTGGCATGTGAGGAGTTTGAGACAGAGTTAGTGGAAACCCTCTCCTCCAACAAAAATCAAAACTGCCTTTCTGTATAGACACCTTGTCTCAGACGCCTGGGCTTTGCAGATTCACTTGGTGAGAGCTCTGAGTGGTCGGAGTTAGGGGCTCAGGTCTCCATTCAAACGATGAAATTCTGAGAGCTAGAGCAGGGGCCACAGACCAGGATTCATGACAGGACGCAGGATGGGCCAGAACACGAAGAGCACAGGGCCAGTCCCGGATTTACAGGGGTTAAGCAAACTGCTCAGGGACCAGGACTGTGTAGTCATTTCTGGCATGAGAGGATGGCAAATAATTCAGCCCCATTGCCAGGCACACAGACGTGGGGCAAGAGGACACAGCATCCCCCTGGACAGACTCCAAAGATGTGGGCCTCAGGACCAAAAAGGCAAGGGCGATCTGGCTTCAGTCTCATCCTTCGTTGGAGAGACAAACTGTCTCACTGAATGAAGTTTCTGGACCACTGGAGCAGGGCAGCGTCCACCACGAGCTCCCCCTTCATTGGAGCCCTTTCCTTGGTTTGGAAACTGGAGCAATCAAGCAGGGACAAGGTCGTGGTGAGAATCTCCCACAAGCGCCCCCAGAAGCGCACTGTAGACATCTGTGGCCTGCTTTACCCTGGCAAGAGGCGAGGGGCTCTGAGAGGCCCGAGTTCTGGTTTCAGATCACAGCCTCTACCACGTGGCACGGAGGGGGCTCTCCCCAGGCAGCCCTGGCTGCAGACATAAAACATCTGGCCAGTCCGGAAGGCTCAGTTACACCGACAAACACGCAGACCCACGGGTTGGGGACACTGGCCGGCAGGCATTGGCCGCCTGTGTGTGCGTTCCCACAGCCTCAGGAGCAATCACACCTTCTCTCTGTTGCATTCCTGAAGCTCCAGGAACCTGAGCAAATGTCACCTTGCAGGAGGAGAAAAGCTCAAACAGAACATCTGAGTTTCTCTGGATGGGGTGGCACCCAAGACCCCAGAGTTCCGATTTCTCCCTCTCTTCTGAGAGTTCCTTGTGCTGCATAAAGACAATGCCCTGTTTTATCTACTCAAAACACTGAAACCACCGCCCCCAACTTTCTCTGCAAACAAATAACACGCCAAGCCGTTTCAGCCAGGGTCACAAACACCTAGATGGAGCACCGCCTTGCCACTGGGCGAGCGACAGCAAAGCTGGGCTGTGCCCCACACAGGCGGCAGCCACTCTGCTCAGGACTGCTCAGCTGTCCTTGGCCTGGAAGCCCGGCCTGTGCTGCCTTATTTTCCATTTTCCCTTAACTTCCTCGCACACACCTCTCTAATTATAAATGTGGGCTCAAAGGTTTTAAAACCCAGACCAGACCGGGCCAAACAATCCTTGTCTGGAGGCTGAATCCACAGCCTTCAGATCCAAATCAAACAAAACATCTGCACTGAACCGAACCTGGGGTTAGCTTTTCAAACACCCCATGTACCTGCGCCCTCAAAACCATTCTAGAAATCTTTTACGTCCCTCAAACTCATGTGCAGCTTTGTCTTCTGCCACCAGACTTTCAAAGGCACTGATGTCATTTTTAGGCTCAGTTGCAAGCTGCCATGCAGAAAATGTCCCTCCTGCCCCAGCCCAGGCCTCCCCGAAGCAGATGGCGGGGCTGGCAGGCTGGAGGGACACTCACGCGGCAGGGAGGCCGAGGGCGGGGTGGGGGCACAGAGAGCTAGTGCCAGATCCCCCCTCCCAGAACACCAAGCCACCGCAGGGCAGGCCCAGCAGAGAGGCCCCGGCCACAGGCAGGCAGCACCTGTTGCTGGGCAACCCGGAGGCCAGCTGGGATACTCGGCCTCTCTGAAACCCGGTGGCCCCAGCATGTCTCCGCGCAATGAAGGAAGCCACTCTCCCAGACCACTGACTCCAGAAAGTCCATGTCTGTCCTCTACTCTTCCAGGGAAAATGCAAACGCCAGGATCTCGGATCTGTGCAGCCAACCTGAGCAACGGCCCTGAGGGATTTTAACTCACTGCAGCATTTCACCAAGCGGCCTGACAATGCTGGGTTCTGTGCTGCGGGCATGTGGCCCACTGAGTGGAGCCCCAGGAAACGGCCATCCCTCATCAGCTCTCCCATCCAGGAACAAAAGGGCAAAGGCCTGGCATCAGGCGCCAGGGAGTTTCATCTGTACCCCTGGCCTCACTGACACTGTGGCTGGGTTAAGTAAGCAAAACACAAGGCCACTGCTGCCGGAATCACAGGGAAAGAAGGCTCTGGAAACAGCTGCTCTGCGGCATTAGACAGAGCAAGGACTCTAGCTCTTTTCTGAAGGGACCTAATTCTCTGTGTGGAGAAGGAAGCCCACATTGGGCTATGGATTTTGTGTAGAGAGCTAGGTTGAGAGTGACCCTGAGAGTCAAGAGCTACATGTGAATTACCAAGTACCATTAATTACACGCTCGTTTTAGACGTGCTGATGATGCTGCAAGGCGGGTTGGGACCACGTGCTGCAATCTTCCCACATATATGGAGTCTTGTCTTTTGTACCACGGTTTTTTTTTTTTTTTAAGATTTTATTCATTTGTTTGAGAGAGAGAGAGTGTGTGTATGTATGTGTGTGTTTGTGTGTGTGTATGTGTGCGTGCGCGCGCGCACACTAGCAGAGGCAGAGGGAGAAGCAGACTCCCTGCTGAGCCCAATACAGGGCTCTGTCCCAGGACCCCGAAATCATGACCTGAGCCAAAAGCTTAACTGACTAAGCTAGCCCCCCCATCCCCATACCATGGGTTATTTCTAAATACAGTCCTCAGACCATTTGCACTGGGAAAACACCCTGGGCCCCAGTACAAATGTTTTGCTCCCTTCCTAAATGCAATAATCAGATTCTCGGTGGGGAGCCCAGAATTCGGGTCACTAACAGCCCCCCAGAAGATCCTTATGCATGTGATGATAAACAAGGCTCCCGATGTCACAGCTGCCAGCGACCTACCTTAGGGATGCCCTGGATTTCTCCATACTTCTCCCTCACCATTGGGCCTCAGTCATGGAGCAGCTCCCCAAAACATGGAGTAAATCAATTGTTTTTTCTACTGCTTCACTCCATGGAGTAAAGTCCCTTCCATCTCCTTTCTAACAAATAGGCATTCCCTGAATGAAAAGCTGAGGGAGGAGCAGCACCTGGTTGGCTCAGTGGGTTGAAGCCTCTGCCTTCAGCTCAGGTCATGATTCCAGGGTCCAGCCCTGCATCTGGCTCTCTGCTCAGTGGGGATCCTGCTTCCCTACCTCTCTCTCTGCCTGCCTCTCTGCCTACTTGTGATCTCTGTCTGTCAAATAAACAAATAAAATCTTTTTTTAAAAAAAGGCTGAGGGAGGGAGCGTGGGATTATTTTGCTGGGAGGGGGTCATTAAATAAAAAGACAGGCAGGGAGGGGCGCCTGGGTGGCTCAGTGGGTTAAAGCCTCTGCCTTCAGCTCAGGTCGTGATCCCAGGGTCTTGGGATTGAGCCCCACATTGGGCTCTCTGCTTAGCAGGGAGCCTGTTTCCCCCATTCTCTCTGCCTGCCTCTCTGCCTACTTGGGATCTCTGTCTGTCAAATAAATAAATAAATAATCTTTAAAAAAAAGAAAAGAAAAGGCAGGGAATACAAGGAATCACTACTAAATGAAAGTGCAATCTCACAAAGAAAATATTTTATGGCAAAACAATGAATCCCAGTGTCCTATCTGGGTGACACTTCCTGGTTGCACATAACGTCCGCAACCGTGATTACATTTTTCTAAGAGAGAAAGTGCCTCCACCCACTGCTTTTAACTGGCTATCTGAAGAGAAAGAGGTGGGTTTGGATCCAAGTGCCCCCCTCCCATGGGCCACGATCTCCTTGCAGCACATCTGTGAGCTAACTAAAGGTGAGGGGAACCCCCAAGGCACACACATCTCCCTAGATCTGTTCGGCAAGGGGATTCATCACCCATAAATGCCATGCCTTCCCTAAATGCAATCCTTCAGGATTTCCTGATCACCTTTTGACATTCAGTTTTTCACTGACCAGAGGCTCTGCCTAAGAACTCACAAAGAACATTCTTTCATTGCTTCTGGTCACAATCCTCCCCCACTTTGTGATAATAATTCCTGTGAACTCTCCTCACTCCCGGTAAGGCAAGGTTTCTCAGCCTCAGCACTCCTGATATTTGCAGCCAGATACTTCCTTGTTGTGGGGAGCTGACCTATGCGGGCATTGCTGGGACGTTTAGCAGCACCCCTAGCCGTAGATGCCAAGAGCATCGAAAGCCTACTTGTGGCAACCAAAAATATATCCACACACTGGCAAATGTACCCTGGAGGGGCCCAACCCCCTCGAACTCCAGTCTGAGTGCAGCAGAATCCCCCCCGGAGGTCTTGTGAAAACCCAGACTTCTGGGCACCACCCCTAGTGTTTCTGATCCTGTGCGTGAAGGGAGTACCCAACACTGTGCCTTTGTATCGGGCACCCAGGTAATGTTGCTGCTGCTGACCTGGGACCAGTCAGGGCTCCTGCTGGGAGCACCTGGAGAGCTTTGAACCGGTTCCAGTTCAATCAGAATGTCCAGAGATGCATCAGTGTTTTTAAAGCTCCCCAGGGGACTCTAACATGGGTTGAAAAACACTTGCTGAACGTTCTCAACCTATTTCTAGAATCCCAAACTCTGTAAGAAACTGGAGATAGAATTTGCCACAGTAGGGGTACATTTCAATTGTACAGTACTTGAAGATCCCTCCCTAAAATCACTTAGCAGTAGGAATTCCGGAGCTTGGAGCTTTGTCTCTACTCTTTCAAAACCCATGGGCTGATACCAACAGGGATTCCCACCTTACTCTCTTACTCTCTCTCTCTCTCTCTCTCTCTCTATATATATATATATATGGGGGGGGTTCAAAAGATTTTACTTACTTTTTTTAGAGAGAGAGCACAAGTGGGTGAGGGTGAGAGGGAAAGGGAGAGGGACAAGCAGACTCTGAGCTGAGTCCAATGTGGGGCTCGATCTCAAGACCCTGAGATCATGACCTGAGCAGAAATAAAGAGTCAAGAACTGACGCTTAACCAACTGAACCACCCAGGGGTCCCCTCCCACCCTTCTCTTGAGTAAATTTAGAGTAAGAAAACAAGTTGAGGGGCACCTGAGTGGCTCAGGTAGTTATCATGATCCTGGAGTCCTGGGTTTAAGTGCTGCATCAGGCTCCCTGCTCAGTGGGGAATCTGCTTCTCCCTCTCCCTCTGCCCCTTTCCCCACTCATGTTTTTTTTTTTTTCTCTCTCTCTCTCTCTCAAATAAAATAATTTAAAAAAAAACTTGATGTCATAGCACAACTAAGAAGTCAGGATACTTTTTGTTGGTTAAATGCAATAGGAAGTTACTCAAATAAGAGAGATGGAAGCTATCAACAGGAGGTGGGAAGGGAAGGGACAAAAGCAGGGGAAGAATGTGTTTTGTTTCACAGAACCAACAGTTCCAGCCAAGGAGATGCCCAACCAGGTGATTCACCTGAAACCCACTTGCTCGGTGTGTCTCTGCAAACAGCCCGCATGGGAGCTGGGTGAGCCAGGCTAGAGCTGAGGACCTCCACAGAAGCCCCCATGAGCTGACCTCAAGTTACCTTTAGCTCATTATACTAACATCACATCCTATGGGCAGAGTGTTCTGCCATTTTCTAGAATGTACAAGGTACGTACTAGCGGGCTGCCGAGCTAGACATGTGCGACTCATTCAACCATACCAATGGTAGCTCCCCGCCCCAGCCCCTAACACACTGAATAAAAGGACATTGGGTTGGGGAGGGTATGTGCTATGGTTAGTGCTGTGAAGTGTGTAAACCTGGCGATTCACAGACATGTACCCCTGGGGATAAAAATTTGTTTATAAAAAATAAAAATTAAAAAAAAAAATATATAAAAAAAAAAAAAAAAAGGTTCTTGTACTAACCCCATGGGGAGACGGTGCTTTGAGAACTATCTCCCTGTCCCCTAACTTGTAACAAGTAATAAAAAGTCCTTCGCTTCCAATATTTCTTGGGGTTGTGTTCAATTTGGTGTACCCCAAGTGGTGACCCCTTTGAGTTCAGTTATGCTTTCTTCCCATTTTATTCCTTTCTTATTCTCTAAAAGCAAGGGGCATCTTTTAATAAAGAAACATGCAAGATCTACCTTCAAAAAATGCCCAGGTCTCTTTCTTTTTCTCAAAGGATGAGTCTTCAGAAGCTTTGAGGGAAATCACTGTAAGACAAAAAAGAAATGGCACAGCGTGAAGTGTAGTAGTTTATGGACCCGGCCCACACTGTGATCCAAAATAATACCATATGGTGTGAGCAGCCCTGACATTTACAAAGCAATTTTACCATTTGCAGAACCACATTTAATTATCACAACTCGCACATGAGGGAGAGGTACAATGCTTGACACACCACACTGGAGGCTCCAGAGAGGGCAAAGTAGGTTGTCTTTGTTTAAAAGCCAATAAATGACAGAGCTGGGACTGAACACAGTAGAAGTCCCACTTGCCCCACATACTTGTCAACTACAGAGTTCCCCAGTGGGAATTCTAAGAACCAAAACATTTATTTGACCATATTAGTGGACATCTTTCTAAGTATGTACACTTGCCAAGTACCCCTAGACAGAGGACCCTGAAGTCATCTGATGGCCCAGGGTCTGCGCTCTGAGCACTACTCCATGCCAGACAGTCAAGCACAGCAGGAAGCATCTGATTTTAAGATTATTTTGCCCAATTTTAGTCATAGTTGATCACTGAACTTATTGAGCCTGCTCCCAACAGTCAGGAAACAGAAATGAGTTATACAGTGTAAAACTCTGAAGCAAAAGAGGCTGGAAGCATGGAAAGGTTCCATGCATAAGCGTAATTTAATCATGGGTAAAAAATTAAGCTGACCAAAAAAAGCAAAATGTGAAGGAATGAGATCACTGTATGATAGAACTTTCCAGGATGAAGGAAATGGCCACCTGTGGCTAATTGAGAATGTGAAGTGTGGCTGGTCCACATGGGCCTGAGGAATTGAATTTTTAATTTTATTTTAATTAAAATTAAAAAGCCTTTGGCTACCACACTGGAGAGTTCTAGAGGAGAGAATCTAGCACCTGAATAGAAAGACAAAGGAGATTGGAATGGAGACTGAATCAGAGAGGTAAGGCCTATGGCAGAGATCATCTGAAACTCTATTTACTGTCCCTCAAAAAATTTTTGTATTATATTGTCATGAATTTCAATCTGAATTTTCATCTTTTTACTTTTCTAGGCCTTATACTGGGTATTTTCTGTTGACCCATCTTGCAGATCGCCAGTCTTCCCATCTGATAAACCCATCTATTAATTCTTTTTTATACTTAATTAATTTATTCATGTTTATAAATCCCAGCTCCTGACAAATTTCTCCAGCTTGTCACCTAATTTTGCAACCATATTAATCACATTACTTTAATGCATGTGCCTGACAACTTTCATATCTGCATCACCCATAGACCTGTTTCTGTTATCTGTCTTTGCTTTTGATCCTGTCCCTTGCTGTATTTTAACTTTCTTTTAATTGAATGCCAGACATTGTATATAGAAAACTTTAGAAAACTAAGCAAGATTTTATCTTAAGGGGTCTCTGGCAGGCTCAGTGGGCAGAGTGTGCAACTCTTGATCTCAGGGTTGTGAGTTTGAGCCCCACATTGGGTGTAAAGCTTACTTAAAAATAAGATCTTAGACATTTTTTACTTAAAAATAAAATCTTAAACATTTTTTTTAGGGGCGCCTGGGTGGCTCAGTGGGTTAAGCCTCTGCCTTCAGCTCAGGTCATGATCTCAGGATCCTGGGATCAAACCCCGAATCAGGCTCTCTGCTTAGCGGGGAGCCTGCTTCCCCCCTCTCTATGCTTGCCTCTCTGCCTACTTGTGATCTCTCTGTCGAATAAATAAATAAAATCTTTTTAAAAAAAAGTATTTTTGGGGACGCCTGGGTGGCTTAGTTGGTTAGGCCACTGCCTTCGGCTCAGGTCGTGATCCTGGGGTCCTGGGATCGAGTCCCGCATCGGGCTCCTTGCTCGGCGGGGAGCCTGCTTCCTCTTCTCTCTCTGCCTGCCTCTCTGCCTGCTTGTGTGTACTCTCTCTCTCTGACAAATGAATAAAAAATCTTTTTAAAAAAAGTATTTTTTTAAATTTTACTGGCAATTGGTTAAAGTAGAGAGATGAACATTTAATCCAATCAGGATTTTAACTGCCTAGAGTCTGGCTTTCAGTTTTAGATAGTCTAGACTATCTCTGGTTTGCCCTTACTTAAGGGATCCTCAGTGAGAATCCTAGAGTATCAATCAGGGCCCTTCCAATTGTTAAAATTGTCAAAAGTTCTGCTTGCCTCCCAAGCATCCTGATTGATACTTTCTGCATAGCTTCTCTTAACTGCTAAAGTATGATGGAATTTCTTAAAGAGTTAAGTGTCTCCAGCCACTGGGGTCACTAACTACTCTTCTCTATGTTCTATTTAGATAGTCCTTCAGAGACAAATTAGGACAGCTGAAATATATATAATTGTGCAATACAAATGTATTTATGATAAATAAGTGTGTTATTGGTACAACTGAAATATAGATTTCTTTTTTTCTACTTTCTAATTGTTCTCAGAAGGGAGACTTTGGTCTGCTATACGCAGGTCTGCCACTACTAAAGAACTCTCCCATTAGAACCTAAATTCCTTAAAATGTATCTTCTGCCTCTATATCCCCCATCACTTGATAGAATGCCTAGCAGCTAGTTAGTGCCTGGTAAATAAATGGATAATCCCTTTCTTTCCGGGTGCCCACAAAGTAAGCAGTCTGGCCCTCCAGGAATGAATTCTTGGTCTTGCATATAATATTCAATAAGCCACATAATTTGCCCATCATCATCCTGCTTAATTTCCCCACCCACAGCTGACTGCCAGTGCAATCAATCAGACTCTTCCTTCAAGAATTTGAATTAAGAAACATAGTATATAAAGGTTGTTGTGGGCCCTGGGGTTGAAAGAGCCTGTGGACTTCTGGGCAGCAGCCATATTGGAAAAACAGGCAAGTAGAATGGAGCAGAGGCAGAACCCACAAGGGGACATGAAGTGAGAGGACTCGTGGGGCTGAGGGTTTGATCTTGCTGGAGCTCTAGGCCCTAAGAGAGCTGATGTAATGTGGCTGCTATCCTTACATTTTATGAGCTCCATATCCTTAAATTTATCCCTACCTTTCTTCTGAATTAGCTTGAAAGGGCTTTCATAACTTCAACAAATTGAGCAGAGGCTAGGATAACCATAAAGAGACAAAAAGAAAGCAGAAAGGAAAGAGAGATGATCTCCAAGGGCCTGAGTTTTCACGAGATCCAGCATGCCCATGATCATCCAGAGCCTCACCATTCCGAATGTGGCCCACAGCCAAGCAGTGCAGTGTTACCTGGGGGCTTGTTACAAGTGCCAAATTCCAGGGTCCCAAGCCAGACCTACTGGACCAGAATCTGCTTTTAAACCAGATACCCTGGATCAATCTTATGAACTTTAAAGCTTGAGATGCACTAATAAACCTCGGGTTAAAAAACAAAAAACAAAACAAAACAAGTTGCCATTTACTGGTTGTGTACCCTCGGGCAAGTTGCTTGATTTCCCAGTGCCTTAGTTTCACAAACAGGGATGACAAATGTCTGCTCTTAAAGGACATGTGATTCAAACGCGTTAATATATGTGAAGTGCTTAGAACAGGGCCTAAGATGGAATGAGCCATTTTTACCCGCAACAATGTTAGCTCCATAAGAAAAGGAATTTTTGTCTGTTTTCTTCCCGGCTCTAATTCCTGCACCTAATTCCAGCACCATCCTTTGTTGTCAGTCCTTTGTTTCACTGTGTGAATCTTCAATCATCCAAATGGTCCCCAAGAAACGGTTCCTTGTCCTTGTCACTAAATGTCTACAGCTCAAAAGGGCTGCGACTGTCCTCGCAAAGGCAGGCATCTTCGGACAACTTTTTCTTCATTTTGCTTTTTCTTTCTCTTTTTTTTCCCCCCAGAAATTATGGGCCCTTGCTGTAGTCAATAACAATGGCTTTACCTTACTTAGGATACAAGATAACAAGGTCTCCCTAACCAATTTGTAGAGACCTGCACTGAAAAAGCCAACAAACTGGAAGCTAACAGGGCTCTACGCAATGAATTAGTGCATGTTCCTCATTTCCCTGCAGTGCAACTGTTTTATAGGAAAATGCAGCAAATCTGTTTGCATATGATTAGCAACAGGGGTCATAACTTTATCTGTTCCATAGACTCCTTCAGAGCTTCAGAAATTTGTCCAAGGCTTTGCCATAACGATCTTGTTTCAGCTGCTAATCCCTGCTATCTCAAAGTGAATTTTGATACATTGTCAAACCTTGTATCTTAAAGACACAGTAAGGAAACAAAGTATAGGACAGGTGGGTGAAGGGCTTTGCAGTGGACAAGAAGTGGATCTTCGACTTGAGCAGTGCACCTCCTTCACGGCACAGCTGCACAGGGCGGGCACAGATTTAGAGAAGCGAGCCTGGAGACAGAGTGCAAGAGGCCACTGCAGGGTAGATATGGAGGAGGATAAAATGCTTCAAGGAAACATTCTGCTTCACCAAGGAAAGAGTGGCAAATTTTCCAACCACAGGTTATTCACCCTGATCAAAGACTTTTAGAAATAAAATGGAAGTTTCTTGATCATCCAACATTTGTAATGGCTTCGGATGAATTAAGCCATCAGAAGGCTGCAGCCTTTTAAACAAGATACCATAAATCTATCACTTTCAACTGCGTTTGCCTCACCTGGTGATCCCAGCTGGACTCCCAGACAACTGGGAAGAAGGCAACAAGCACGCTTGCATACCCAAAGTGCTGGTTTTTTCTTAGATACTTTTTCTTAGATACTTAGATACAATAGATACTCAATACTTTTTCTAAGTATCAACTCAGGGGAGCTGAAAGTCCTCACACATCCTGATAGCTACCTAAAATTGGGGGAGTTCCCAGCGCAATCCCTCCAAGATTAGGAATTCACATGCATTCAATCAGCCTTTTAACCAATGGGTTGTCTTATAGGGTCATGAAAGGGAATGGGGGGCTCATCCTCTGTGCTGGGATTTGAGATCCGGAGGAGGATAGCACTTCTGTCCCTTCCCAGAATGGAGCGTGTTACTTGAGTATCCCTGCCTGACCCTCTCTCCCCTCCTACATCCACTCACCCTCCTACTCCCCCAGGCAAGGGGGCTGAGGAGGAGTCCCTGATCCAGGCAAGTTTCTAACACAGTGCCCCTCTCCGGGTGGAGGAATGTGGTCAAGCCCCGGCTGAAGGCAGTCTCAGTCTTATACACGTTCTGAGACTGTGCTCTCAGCAAATAGCTGACGAGGGGATGGGCAGTGTGCACCCCCTCGGGAAGGTCTCATTACCCCAGCTGCTGGGAGTGATGCCAACCCTGCTTCCCGGGGAGCTCTGTGACCGCTCAGGTGCACACTCCTCTTTCATCCTACCTGCAAGGACCACCTCCCGCCATGAAGTGGGGGGCCCCCGGCCACCCTGCTGGGTCTGGGGGAGGCTCCCGAGGAGTAGTGCAACTGATCAGGAAAGCAAAAGGAAGTCCAATTAGACCTTAGCACCAGACCACTTTTTTTAGGATAGCTTTATCCAGAATAAAGTGGGCATTTTTATCTCTGTCTGACTTGGGCTCATTTTCCGATGGTTTGGGCTCACAGTAGAGAAAACAAGAGCACTCAAAGCTAGGTCATCCACTGACCTACTGACTGCTTTACAATTTTAGGGACCCCAGTGCCCAGTGGACAGAGCCTGTGTGACCTCCCTGTGAGGTGTGGGCCGGGATGATGGAGCTGCAGGATGTCTGGGGGCCTCTAGCCAAGACGGCAGAAATCAGAGGAATCTCAAAAGGAGCAAGTTGTGAGACCCACCCTGTCTTGGCTGCTCCGGGAAGAACTGGTTGGAAGTGGCTGCCGGATCAGTCTGGAAGGACGCAGCCCAGAGGCACCCAGACAAACTGATCCTATCAGCCTCCTGTCTGGAAAAAGCAGGTTGCAAAGAAAGAATCTTAGTCGAGCCCCCTGCGATGAGACCCAGGGAGGGGGAAACCATCACTCAAAGAGGTGTGAAAACTGAGAGGCTTGACTGCTAACTTGGACAGAATGTCCTGCCAACTCCCCTGGGGAGGACAGTTTCACAGGCTGTGGCAGACTGTGTCCCCAAGCCCCTGAGACAATGCCCTCCCGGCTGAGGGGCTCCCATTCCCCTCCTGGTCTCCTTTTCACAGATCATACTGACACCCTTCTCTGGACCTGCGCTGATGCCATCATCCATAGAACAGGTGGCTGACAATTTTTAGGGGCCTTGGAAAAGCTCCCTTTCTTCCAAAACTCTTTCTCATCTGCTCTCCCTGTGTCCCCAGATCCTTTAACAAAAGATCCTACAATTAAAGCAGTTTAAATTGGAACTATGGGTTACATCCAAAGGAAGGTGCACAGCATGTTTCTGATAAGGAAAGCCTTCTGGAATGCAGGTATTGATGGAGAGGAGTGTAAAAGGGTCCCCAGCACAGCCAGAGGACTGAGAAGGCTGCAGGGATACGGGACAGGCCAGCCTGAGTTCAAGAGACATACCTTTGCCTTTCTAGTCCCACTGTTCTTCAGGCTGGGTTTAAGTATCCTCTCAGATTATGTACACAGATTTTAATCGTAGAGAGTGCTACCTTTATTTAGTGCCCAAAGACCAAGATTTTTATAAAACTTTGATGTGTAGGGGAATTCATTGAGACTCTTGCTAAAATGAACATTCCCAGGCATCACTCCTGAGCTTCTGATGAGAAATTTGGGGCGGGCTTAGGAATGTGCACAATTAGGGAGCACGTCATTCAGGAAAGCCTGAGGCTCGGGGTCTCGGGATTCCACTTAGAGAAGCCCTGCCTCCCACGCTCTTAGAGAGGTGAGCACACAGACTCCAAGCAGACATGGGAGAGGGGATTCAAGTCACCTGGAGCCAGACCCGGGGCCTCCATCGCTCGTCCAGTCCAGGGCGGGGTCTGGAGCTTGAAACTCAAATAATGCCTCTCTCCCTTTCATCCAAGAAAAAGAAAGGTAAGAGCAAACCCTAAGAAGTAAGCCTATCAAATGAGTGTTGTTTACAAAAAACTCCAAACAGGCCCCTTTAAATAGCATGTCTCAGGACAAAAGAACAGTTTTCAAGGAAGTTACTTTCTAAAGAACAGACCATCTGTAACAACTGATGTGTCTCCCCAAATGGCTGACTCAAACTTGGAAACTGGAGAGAATCTGAGCGAGGGACACTGTGCTCCAACAGTGACCTGGTATTTCACGCTCTCCCTCCCGGCACACCATGTTGCCTTAGGAAGTATCACTGTGCCCCACACCTTCATCTTGTTATCCACCACCCCCAGCTGATGGGAAGGTGACTGCTGGACTGCACCTGTCTTCTTCACTTCTCAGAATCCTTCTGGGCCCACTGTGAGTCACGGTTACTTTGAACAAACAAATGAATGGAATGAGCATGAGCATTGGTATTGGTGGGTCAAGACCTCCCGAAAGGAACTTGGTCCTGGGATGATGACACTGTTACATTCTGGAAGGCTGAGAAGAGAGGCCAGGGAGGGACCCATCCTACCCAGTCACCTCCCTTCATCTGGAAGCCCTGCCCCCAGAGCAATGGGAATGCACCAGTACACCGGGCCAGTAAGCCTGACTTCTCTGCAAAGTTTGGGCCCAGGAGTTGAGTACTCTGTGTGTGCTGTGATTAATCCTATGGCCTTTGAGTTCTTAGTTCATTACAGAATGGAGGCAGAAAGACCTAAGATCTTAAGCAGAAGGCAATTCTTTTTTTTTTTTTTTAACTTATTTATTTGTCAGAGAGAGAGAGGGAGAGAGAGCGAGCGAGCACAGGCAGACAGAGTGGCAGGCAGAGGCAGAGGGAGAAGCAGGCTCCCTGCGAGCAAGGAGCCCGATGTGGGACTCGATCCCAGGACGCTGGGATCATGACCTGAGCCGAAGGCAGCTGCTTAACCAACTGAGCCACCCAGGTGTCCCCAGAAGGCAATTCTTAAGCTCACTAAAACTGAAAGGAGAGGGACAGCCACTGAAAACCCTGGTCCCTGGCATGTAGATCTCTCTGACTGGCACCGAAGGGCTGCAGGAATCCACACGGCAGACACAGCCCTGGCTCAGTTTCCTTAAGCAGCATCTTGCACACATCAATAAGAGGGAAAAATCAAAGGAGACCAGAAGAGGTTGGTGATATGAAATATGCACAAAGAAAGATCCTTAAAGAAAATAAAGAGGCGGCAACACTTTTGCTGCAAATTCAGAAATGCATACACTCAGTTCACTGTCCCTTCTTATTCAATGATGGGACGGTTTCCCAAGGAAAAAACTGTTAAAAATGTAGCTGTGTCGCCACTATTTGTAACTGGATCAGCGTTCTCAGGGAAGGCAGGGGCAGCCCCAGGGACACACAGAGACTTTCTCTGTCTCTGACCTTCGGAAGTTCGCCTTTTGCTTCACTTCCCCCTTGTGTCTCCAAGATTCAGGCCAAAGGCAGTCTCTCTTGGGGCTCAGACAAAGCCATCCATGCGAGTAAGACCTCCGAGTGACCTACAGGGAGCAGCTGATGAGAAACGGAAAAGTTCCAGTTGCGTCTATTTCAAGACATGCTTTTCTTTCCCATCCACTGTAAGACAAATTCTAAAACACAAAGGAAAGCAAAAGAGCAAACAAGCAAACAAACAAAAGACCCGGATTAAATAGACTTCCCATTATGACAAGGCAGTTGGAAAAGAAAGTCGCCCTGGGAGATGGAATCTGCTATGGAATACAAAGGCCCAGTGTATGCCCCCAAAAGCCATTAGGAAATGCTGAAATATAGGGCTTGGGAATTGGCGCTCTCCAGATACAAGGCCAGGTCTATGTACTTGCTTGCTTCCACCTTCCACTCCTTGTTGCCATTAATTAAAATGGCATTTTACCAAAGAGCCTGGGTCACCCATTCATTCTTTCTTCCCCACCCTCCTCCCCCCCCCCAAATATAATCACTGAGCCCTTCTATGTACCATGCCCTGTGTCAGGTATGAGGATGCATTTCAGAAGAATCTGGCAGGGTCCCTGGAATCGAGGTTATCCCTAGCTAAGTCCACCATGCCAACCTTGGATCTTACCACGACGCCCCCACCCCAGCCCTCAAAAACCACAAACGTGCAGCCAGCTCTAGCAAGTTGTCTGCATACTCCTCTTCCCTCTTGTCTAACCTTTGCTCAGCCTGTTTTGTCTTTTGACATGGCATGGACCACCGCTGTCCTGGCCCCCCTCACCCTGTGGCCCAGTAGAATCCTACAACCTCCAGGTGACCTTCTCATTTCCCCTGAGAATATATCCTTGTCTCTCCTTTACTCCCATGCCAGTGTCACCCTCATCTATGGCCTCACACTTTTTCTTAGCTATCTCCATGGCCTGTTCACACTTTTTCTTAGCTACCTCCATAACATCTCCCAGATCCATGCTCATATCTACATGTTCTTCATCCAGATGGCGAGGCTGGGGCTCAGAAAAGGGAATCAGACCTCCCCACCCATCCCTCTCTTTAAGGTAGGCGCAGTGATAACAGGCTCATAACCCAGGGCTTAATACATGTGTGTTCAGTTTGATTTCAGTCTCTTAAATTCTTCCAGGACCGTGGCAGTCGGAGTGAGGGTAGGCACACTGAAGAACTGTTTCAAGCGTAGTTTAAATTACACTCCTGTTGTCAATTTGTCCCCTTTGAGGATCTGGACCTGTTGACACTTTCAACATCTTGATATGTGCTTGCTTAATTAAGCAGTAGCACTAAATGTTTAGTAAATCTCACTCCTAATTATCTGCTCCGTGTCTCCAGTGAAAAAGGAATTATTTAATTTCTTCCCCTGAAACTTGAAATATGGGTTCCCTGTGGTAGTACTTTCAGATCCAATTATTAAATTCCCTCTAACATTTTGGGGTTAAGTAGTCAAGTAAGAAATTGTCATCTTTGCCCCCAAATACTTTTAGGGTAACAGAGTTTTCCATTTGCTTTGTTTACTCCCTACATTTAAAGCTTATTTATATAATCTTGACTCAAATAGTCATTTGGCTTATTAAAATATGTTATTTGGGGTCAGACTGAGATACTGATTAAATTGCAGGAGACAGCCTTTGCAAATTGCTTCTATTATTAGCGTTTTCACTGTTAAGACATCTCCAACTGAAAGTAGGCAGATTCATTTTGGCTCAGAGTATCAGTCTGCCTCTGAGTCTGTGGGTGGCAGGATTGGGCTGAAAAGCCATCAAGGGTAACTTTTTATGAGGTCTGGGGAATTAAATTTGCTGTCCCTTAAGACCTCACGGAGCAGCTTCATCTCCCCATCGGGTAGTACCCCAAACTTCTACTCATACTCTTTCACTTCCATTCTGATCTGTTGTTTCCATCTGACCAGTTTTTCGGCCAACTGCAACCTTTTTAAATCACAGTGCTGGGTAAAAAGCACTCAGAACTCCACCTTCCTGCTATTCCTTGGGTCTGGCAGGACCTTACCCTGTTCTTCACTTCATAGTGTCTCACCCTCACTGAGGCCCACATCTGCATCTCACCTGCTCATGATGAATGAGCAAGAAGATGTTACCTACACATGACTGTCATTGGAGCAGAAGACACAAGGCTCACGGGGCCCCTGGGGATCGAGGTGACTGCAGCTAGTCCTCACCTAGACACTGTGTTTCTCTGAATGTCCCACAGACTGACCTTCTGGGGCTCGGGGCAGAAAGCTGCTGTACTTTCTCCCTCCAGTGCTGCCTTCTACTAAGAACATTCTGCTTTGTCTAGAGGGCCAGTGGGCTGGTCTGGAGGTGTCTGAATCAACACCAACCCAAACTAGCTCCTTCTGTTGTCCCAAATGTTGGCGCCATCCCAACCCCTGCCTTTAGGCATTCTCCCTCCTCCCCATGCCCCATGGTTTCAGCTGCCTGACTCAGAAATCAGTTCTCACTAGCTGGATCAGATAGGGACTTCAGCTCCTCATGCCTGTGTACTTACCAGACAGGGTGGCCTCCAGCCATCTTACTCTCAAACCTAAATGCCCCCTATGGACCAGCTGTGGGCACCACCCTGCTCATACTACTGAGATAGACCTCTGCGTGCCATCCCCAAGCTCTCTTTTTTGCCCACACCCAATCAATTATTAAAGACTTACCATCTGACCTCTCCACATCCCTCCATTCCTCCTGCCAAATGTCGTCCTCTATCATTCCAAGCCTGGGCAGCTACAAAAGGCTGCCTCCTCATCCTCTAGTCTGGTTCCCCAAATCCATGCCCTGAACAGCCAACACAGGGATCTGTCAGAAGATTCTAATACTTCCTGGGGTTTTCCAAGGGCTAAAGCAGAGATTCCCCCAAACTGCCTGATGATCAATTCACCTAGACTTCAGTTAAATATTAAAATCCCACCCCCAGGCCTAATAATGCTTGGGAATCTTGAGATTGTTACCTGTAGCCCCGGTGATTCTGATCATTTAGACGAGATTGAGAAGAACAGCCTACAAAATCAAGTGTAAATTCCTTAATATTCAGGATAAGCCCCTCCACCTTCAACCCTGCCTGCCTCCCCCAGTTATCCTCGGCTGCCTCGCCCCAGCTCAGACTCCAGACCCACAGTGATAGCACGTCCACACGCTGAGACGCTGCCTCCTCCCGTTTCCACCGCTGCAGAAACGGCCCTGCCTTCTCCCCCATCCTTGGGGGGCGCTCCCGTGTGTTGAATGAATGCCCCGTGCACACCGTGTTCATTGCACATGCATTATGTTCTAACACCCCGTTTGTCTATCAGCCACCCCTACAGACAGATCTATCCACATGTGTCCCAAGTTTCCAGCAGAGCAGGGCCTCAATAAAATGCCCACCGAGTGAAGGGATAAGGGAGCCCACCCAGCGCCGCTGAGCACCGCAGTCCACGAGTGATCCCCCGAGGCAGTGTGTTCGCTGAGCCCAGCAACCTTCCTCCGCCGATCTGATCGCATCTCTGGAGGCCACCGCTCATGTCCTCATCACACTCGCCCCTCTCCTCTAGTCTGAGTCGATCTTTCTGGAAACGAGGTTCCCCAAACGGACTGTTGTAGTCCCCATTAGTCTCACCAGCGCAGCGCACACGACACAGCCGCCTTCCGTCGCGGGGCTACCGGGCCAGTCTGGACGCGGACGGAAATCACCACGGCTGTCGGCGCTGCAGCGCGGCCCTGCGGACACGGGGCTCATTCGCGGCCCCTGTCCCCAAGGTCCTTTCGCAGAGACAGCCTCACAGTCTCTCAGCCTCTCGTGGACCATCCCACCGTGCCTGGGCTGCGCTTTCCCCATATGCATTGCTCTGCCATTTCCCAAACAGAATCTCATGCTGTTATTTCCTGCCTGTATTTCTGACCTCTCTGGATTCGTTTTTATGATGTTTTTACTCCTCACTGACCTAAAAAAGACATTTCCCAATTTTGCATTTTTCTGTAAAGTTCATTAGGGTGCCGTGTGCTCCTTTTTCAATGTCATTGGTTAAACAATTAAATGAAATCAGACCTAACATTGGCCCTCCTGGTTTCTTTCCACTGAAATCTTCTCCAGAGGGTTCCAGCGCTGTGTGTCACTTAGGACTTTTTGATCCATTTTCTCGGCCGGCAGGTCTTCAGGCATAACATCCTTTACCTTTCCTTCTATCTCCGTGTGATAACACTGTTAGGACAACTTCTCTAGAATAAACTGAGCGTGGCTCCCCAGTCCTCTAGAGGGTCACATATTTTCAGTTTTCATTGTTTATCATTTCATTTTGTGCCACTCAGCACCCAACCCTATAGTCAGAAGCCCTCCCTCCCATGATCTCACACAGACATGATTTGCAGATAAGCCCCCATTTATCAATTCCCTGTTCTTCAAAACCCCCACTTCTCCATCACGTTTTACTGACACGCACAGTTAAAACATAAAATGGCAAGTCATGCTTTGCCTCAAATTCATACAACTTACATTTCTTAGCCACACATTTTCAGCAATGTCTCCAGGGGAAATTGCCATGACAAATCCTTATGTTAGTGTAGATTTTTTCCCCCCCAATAACTTGCTATTTTTTTTCAGCACATATACATGCTCAAGGACTTACCCCAAATCGGGGGAAACTCAAAAAAAATAGAGAGCAAAGTAAGCGAATAACACTGCAGATATTGGGATGCACTGGTTTGGTTCGGTCTTGGGCTTTTTGTTCTTTTTATTTCTTGGTATGACATTTATAAAGCATGTTATAAGCACATGGATAGCAAGCCGGACTTTGTAAGGAGCCACCATGCCAGGGACACAGCAGGGATGTGACAGGTTGTGGTTTATGTACAATTCCCTGAACACCCCCTGTAACTGCATCCCTCTTCCCCTTCAACAGATCAAATCAAAGCATAAGTGATATGGACTGATGTATGATCACACCCTTGACTCCACTATAACATATGTAAACAATTTAAAGGTGCTAGACTTCAATCAGCATTCACGAAAATTTAGTTGTGGTGCCACAATGATATCCAGGAGTTTCATGTATTCAACAAGCTGGCAAATGAGCCTTCCCAGTAATGACCTTTCCAGTCGGTAGGCCTACTAGCCATATTTCCATCCCTTTCCTCCTCAGAGGACAGCAACATGTGACCTTTTGTACGTGGTGATCACTCCCAGGTCAGAAATAACTCCAACTAAGGAAAAGTCAGATGTCCTGGAGAACGCTAGAGGCTTTGAGAATGGAATTCTGAGGCACCTGCCTAGAAAAGCATATGATGGGATGAAGTTGCCCTAGGCCCTAATCTCCTTACCACTGCGGTGTTTCAAAACGAAAAGCTCTTTGAATATCCACCTGCCGGTTTGTACGTCTCTCCTCTGAGGCATGACTTGTACAGACCAGGAACTTGCAGAAAACCCCAGCCCCCTCCGATAATCTTTTTCTCTGACCTACCTCGAAGGTGCTGCATTGAATCAGGAAGCCAGAAGCCACAAACTTGAAACAAGCTCCGGGTTGCAACTTACAACAAGTTTGCTCCTACAAACACCAGACCAGACCAATCAGAGCCACAGTGGACCCCAGCCCTGACCTTTCGACTTTTTCCTCTTGTTATAATGCTAAGAATCATGGCCAGGGATAGAGACTTAACATGCAAATAAAATGTTGTCAACTGCACCTGCGCACCCAAGTCCCTGTATTTCCCTGCCTTTACGTGCAACATATATACAGGATGTCACTCCTTTCCTGCCTCAGCTCCTTCAAACACTTGCCCAGCCCTTGCTCAGGGAGGAGTCTGGTATCCCTTTCACTAAGGCTGTCTCCCTCATGCCCAGGCCTGAGCTTGCAGTAAAGATTATCCACATCAACCTTGGACTGTGTCAGTTTCTACCTGGAGGGTCAGAGAACCCTAAAGTCAGTAACACCTTGGCTTAAAAAAAAAAAAAAAAATGAGTAGGAAAGTTAGTTTTTAAAACTTTAGGCTATCTCTGACAAGTTTCTAGGATGGATTTTTTTTTATTATTATTAAGATTAATTTTTTTAGGGGCGCCTGGGTGGCTCAGTGGGTTGGGCTTCTGCCTTCCACTCGGGTCGTGATCCCGGAGTTCTGGGATTGAGCCCAGGTCTCTGATCAGTAGGCAGAGTGGCAGGCAGAGGCAGAGAGAGGGGGAAGCCTCTCTCTGCCTCTGCCTGCCACTCTGCCTACTTGCTATCTCTCTCTGTCAAATAAATAAATAAAATCTTAAAAAAAAAAACCTAATTTTTTTAGAGCAGTTTTAGGTTCAGAGCAAAACTGAGGAGAGGGTACAGAGATCTCCCATACCTCCAGCCCCTACATACGCACAGCCTCCCCCACTGTGAACACCCCCACCGGAGGGATGCATTCAGTACAACAGATGAAACTACAATGACACGTCATAAAGACCCAGAGTACATCATTTACCTTAGGGTTCACTCTTGGTGTGGCACGTTCTACAGGTTTGGACAAATTAATAATGACACGTGTCCACCATTATCATATCATACAGAATGTTTTCATTGCTGCAAACATTCTCTGTGTTCCACCTGTTCATCCCTCCCTCCCCCAAGCCTCTGGCAACCATGGATCTTTGTACTGTCTCCATAGTTTTGCCTTTTCCAGAACGTTATATGGTTGGAATCACACAGTACGCAGCTTTTCAGACTGGCTTCATTCACTGCACAGAAAGCATTTCAGGTCCCTCCATGTCTTCATGGCTCGATAGCTCATTCCTTCAGAATGGATTTTTTAAAGTGTTTTAAGAAATTTAAAAAGGAAAAGGTAAATTACTAAGAGCCATTGGCAGGTCCATCCCAACTGCTTTTCTGATAGGTTTACTAGCGGGGATCATGAAAAAGTCACAGATACCTCAAAGCTGGTTTTTCAGTAGAGAACTGACCGTCCCTAGCATTGGTCATGTGAGCTACATGGAAAAATATGGTCAAGATAAAAGCCCAAATGATAAAATTAAAATTCCTAGCGCTGTTAACAAAAAGAATACAGGTAGATGACTCACTTCCCCCAAAGTCCTGGTCAATGCAATAAGGTTAGCTAAAACAGTGACATATCTACTTGCAGACATTCTTGAGAAGCAACTGAAAAAGCCTATATTCAAAAAAAATAAGTCACTATGTTGCCAAATGCAAGCCAACAACTTTTCTATACATCAGTAATAACCAATTTAAAAGAGATGTGTGTGTGTGTGTGTGTGTACATAAGGAGAAGGGATAGATCCCATTTACAAGTGTGCAATACTTAGAAATAAACATACTAAAAATATTCCAGACTCATGTGAAGATATCTTTTACTGAAAGACTAAAAAAAAAAAAACAAAAAACAAAAAAAACAAAAAAAAACAAAAAAACCCCATCCTGCATGCATGAAGGACTATACCAGTTCTGTGGATAGGAACATTTAAAATCATAAAAACATTGGGCATCTGAGTAGCTAAGTAGGTTCAGCATCCAACTTCTGATTTTGGCTTAGGTCACGATCTCAGGTCTTAAGCCCCACACTGGGCTCTACACTGGGAGTGGAACCTGATTAAGATTCTCTCTCTTTCTCCCTCCCCTTTGGCCCCTCCCTCTCTCTCTCTCTCTCTCTTTCTCCCTTTCTAATAAAAAAAAGGGGGGGGGAGAAAAAATCATAAAGACCACGCCAAAGTAATTTATAAAGTCAATTAAATTCCAATAAAATCAAACCCCAACATAATTTCTACAAAACTATGTAAGATCAGCTGAAGGAAAAACTAAATGAGACTAGGCAAAACATTTATTTAAAAAATAATGAGACTTGCCCTATTCTCTAATAATTAAAATAGTGCTTTATCTTTGAGTATGGAGTTTGCATTTAAATGTAGGAATTTTGCTCATGACATCGTAGCATTTCAAAACAGGGAAATTTTATCTGTTCAATAGATAATGTAGGGACAAAAAGACAGCCATTTGGAAACAAAAATTTAGTTAATTATTCCACACCTTATACGAAAATGGATTTCGGGGTGCCTGGGTGGCTTATTCATTGAGCATGTGCCTTCCACTCAGCTGATGATCCCAGGGTCCTAGGATCAAGCCCAGCATCGGGCTCCCTGCTCAGCGGGAAGCCTGCCTCCCTCTCACATTTTCCCTGCTTGTGTTCCCTCTCTCTCTGTCTCTCTGTCAAATAAATAAAATCTTTTTAAAAAATGGATTCTAAAGAGATAAAGGAGTAAAACTTTCTTTTAATCCTTTAAAAATATTAAAGGAAAATACAGAAAATACTTTTATAAGGGTGGGAAATACCCTCCCAGATAATATATGAAACCAAGGTACCATGTGCAACTTATTGAATAAATTATATCTCAATAAAAAAATACAACTGAAAAAGGAATACCATAAAGGGCAAAAGAAATCTGGCAAATTTGACAAAATAAATGTCTTGAAAATGTAAAATATCCATGTGGTTAAGAAAAAATAAAGTGTAAAGATAAGTAACAAATAGGAAGAAAATTTTGTACCATACATAACAGCTAAAGAATTAATGATTAGAAAAATATATATATATGTATGAAAAAGACAGCAAGCAATTGAAAAATAGGCAAAGGTTAGGGGCAGGCAATTGATAGAAAACTTTTTTTTAAAGATTTATGTATTTATTTTTAAAGAGAGAAACAGAGAGAGTGAGAGACAGCATGAGTGGAAGGGACACAGAGAGAGGGAGAAAGAGAATCCCAAGCAGACTCCATGCTGAGCGCAGAGCCCACAACCTGAGACAAAGCCAAGAGTCAGACACTTGACTGGCTGTGGCACCAGGCGCCCCAACAGAAGAAATTTTCTTAAACAGTCAATAAACATATGATGAGATATTCAACCTCACTAATAATTGAATACAATAATTAAAATTAAATTGTGTTGACTATAATAATTGAAATTAAAACAACAACGAAATATTCTTTTTCCCATCACCAGGATAAATAATGAAAAAGATTAATAATATCCATCGATAATGAGGCTTCAGGGAAATAGACCCTATCATGCAATGATGGTCAGAGTATAAATTTGTAAAATCTTTTTGGAGAGCATATGGGCATTGTCTATTAAAAATTTAAATATGCATGGCCTTAGGCCTAGCAATTCTCTTTCCAGGAATTCAAAAGACACACTTGAAAATGTGTAGAAGGATGTTCACTGAAGCACTGAAGCACTGAAGCACAAGGATGTTAATGAAAAATTGGACGTTTCTGAGTCTTCATCACTAGAGGGATGATGGTGTATAGTTTGGTGTCGTCTGACTATGTAATATCACTTACAAAAAAGAGCATAAATAATATCATCGGCAATACTTATAAGGCATGAAGTGTGGTGTTGCTGGAATATATGTGTGGGGGTAGGCACTAATGCCCACAGAAGAGGGACTTGATGGAGGCAGACCACACCATGGACAATGATTACCTCTGGGGACAGCAGTGTCCCTGAGGGTGTTAAGGTGTGATCTCGGTGGGCCAGCATGCACAAAGAAGTCCTGAGGAAAGAGGAAGGATAGACAAGCGCCTCGAACGAGATGTACAACTGGAAGAGGCCAAGGAAAAAGAGATGACTTCTCCCAGAGAAGGTGACATTATCGACCAAGTCTTGCCTAGCTCATGTATTGGTAGCAAGAAGTGCTATCAAAGGGCATTTCATTCATTCACAAGTCAACCTCCTTTCTACTTTCCTCCAATCTACAACAGTGAGATAAGAAGACACGGCGTGTCAACCATTCTTCCTGGGACTTTACAGTGGGAGACCAGCAACTTTATCTCATATTAAGAACAATGCAAGAAGGAGAGTGTGACAGCCCGTGGTCAAGAGCAGGGGACAGGGGTAGTGTTAAAAGCATTCCCGAGGGGCGCTTGGGTGGCTCGGTGGATTAAGCCTCTGCTTTCGGCTCAGGTCATGATCCCAGGGTCCTGGGATCGAGCCCCACATCGGGTTCTCTGCTCAGCGGGGAGCCTGCTTCCACCCCCCCACCCCCCGTCTGCCTCTGCCTAGTGATCTCTCTCTCTGTCAAATAAATAATAAAGCCTTTTAAAAAAATAAATAAAAGTATTCCTGAGAAAATTGCCCTGCTCCTGTGAATGGCTTGAGAAGCCTGCAGGAAGGAGAGCAAAGTGAGTTCCTTAGAACAGAGGGACTCCGGAGCCCAGAGGAGGAAAGGTGCTCACTCCAAAAACACTTGTGAGAATTGCTATTCAGTGTTACAGCCCAAAAGTATTTGCCCACAGGACTTTTCATTGTGTTTGTTTTTGTTTTGGTTTTCCATATAACAATTATTAATACGAGGTGAAGATTTAGGAAAATAAGGCTCCTGGAAATGAGCAAGGAAAAGAGCCTGGGGAAATGGTGCCCCGGGAGGTTGGAGCCACGGGCCTCTTCCCGGCCTTGGGCCTTGCGGAGAAGGACAGTGAGCCAAGCTTCCGCGCTCTCCCCCCAGCCTGGGACAGACATGTTCCAACCTAAACAAGCCAGTCTGCTTTCAGGTCATTTATGTAGAGTCATCTTTTCTTAATCTTCCTGGTGTAGTCCCCTTGAAGCCTACGTGGAATGTTCTAGAAGGTATGGTCATCACTTCCTAAGGTTTCCAATCATCCCGTTGGAAAACCACAGCCCTGCCCAGAGGCTGAGACAGTATGAGGAGCAGGAGGCTCTGAGTTAGGACAGAGGCAGCCGGGGAGGCCCAGCTCTGCTTCCAGGGCCTGTGGGGGATGAGCGTGAGACAGACTGACAGAGAGACAAGGGAAAGAGGAAGTGAAGGGAAGGGGAGGGAAGAGGGGAAGGAAGAATCAGAAATGGGAGGACCAGCAGATGGAAAGAAAAAGAGGTTCAGAGAATGGGAACAGGAAGGAGGGAGGGAGGAAGGGGATTGGGGGAAGGGGGAGAAGGAGGACAAGGGTCTGTATTTCGACTGAAACCTTATGAATCACCTCAGGTTTGGGGAGCAAGTACCTAAATAAATGTTCTAGAAGGAACCCACCTTCACTCCATGAAAGTAGATTCACATTAAATGTGAAAAGTGCAGATGACGACACTTGAAGGCAGGGAACTTTTCATCTATTCTAATTGGCACAGAGTCCTTACTACCAAGAGATGTAGTGTACAATTCCAGAATATACTGTGACATAAACATAAAAAAGACACGTATAAAATCTTATGTTTCAGAGCCAAGTGATATTCAGAGTGAATTCCCTCCTTGGCCCTTGGTCATCTGATGCATTTTTCTGTTTTCTGTGCCAAAAGATATATTTATACTAATAGTCATTTGTTTTCTTGAATGAATTTGCTTAGGGAGAAAAAATACACATTTCAGATAATACATCATTCCCTGCTTAAGAACATTATAATGAGGAAACTCCAAAGGCAAATAAAGTTGTACTAACCACTCTCTACATAAATTATCTGCTTTAACATGTCCCTTATTCACGCAGGATATTAAAAATACTCCTTCTCCTTCCATTAAAAAAAAAAAAACCTTCACAACTGAGTTTTATCCTTTCAAAAAAAAAAAAAAGCTTATCAAAGCCACATCACTAATGCCTTTACTATTATATTACATGTATATAATAAAATTAGATTCTTTCTCACACTTGAGACCATCAGCTTTACTTTGTGATCCTCTTTATCTTGTACCAGACCAAATTCAAGTTCAAAGCAATCAAAAATGTAATATTTAGCACACCATAAGAAGTCTTACTAAAACAGTAGAACATCTGTGATTAAAAAAAAAATGATAACCTTCGAATGTGGGGCTTGGTAGCTAAGATGTTCCAGAACACAGCCGATACCTCCTATCTTTCTCCAGGAAGAGTAGGCTACCTCTGGTCCTTTGCCCACTTTTGGATGAATTTCTCAGTGAGATGTTGCCAGGGGCTTGGATCAGTTCCTCTGGGCAACAAATCAGAGCCACCAGCCTGTCCTGCTCCAAGGCCTGGAAACTGACATCAGGATTTCCCGACGCAGGCCTCCCTCACTCCAGCCCAAGCAACCAAAGCCGCATGGAGCTGGAGGCAAAGCACACACACAGCCAGTCCAATCTTTTAGACATAAAGGTTTTGCCCAGGGCCATGTTGGGCAGGATGGGACCAGGCACTTGCTAGTCTCCAGTGTCCAAGGAAAGATCTGTCCTCATCCCCACAGCCTAGCTCACGTGGCTGTGGCCCACAGAGGCCATGAAGATGCATTCTAGCCCAGCAGAGCCATCTGGGGGCCCCTATCTCTCCAATGAGAGGAAGGACCACTGATCTACGCCCCCCCCCCACCTCCCCAAAGAGCGGAGAGGCCTGTACCTCTCATTTCCGTCGCTGAGGAGCCGTTGGACCAGGCGGTCCACTTATTCCTGTGCTTGCTGATTTCCTGGACTTTGCAGACGTAATGTCCTTGATCTGCTGGCCGGAGGGTCAAAACAGAGAGCGTGTAGAGTGCCCCGCGCCTCTTCTCCAGGAGACACAGCCTCTGCCGGAAGGCGCTGCGGCTATAATTCCCGTAGTACTGCACCACCCGGAGTTTGGTCATCTTAACCATCAAGGCTTCCTGGGCGTTGGGGCGTGCGAAGAACCAGCGCACGGCCAGCAAGCTGTCCTTCCGTCTCTTCTGGGAGACATGGCAGAGAAGAGTGGCATTTTCTCCCTCCAGATAGTCAACCACAGGCCCCGGGGACACGGTGACGTTGAGGGCCCCACACACCTCTGCAAAGAAAAAAGGAATATGATGAGCATGGCCACCACTTTTCCCCGGAAGGACACACTGTCTGTCTTTTCTCTGCATGGCCAGAGGGGCAGGCCACCCTGATCCCCTCCACGCTCACTCTATGCCTTTGTGGCGGACAGGAGGAGCCCTTTTGGAGCATGTCAAGGACAGGGGGTTTCTGTGGGCTCCCACGTCCTCATCCATGGGACAGTCCCATCCACATGAAAAGCCCCTGACCACTTGGCCCAGACATAGTTGGTGACATTCAACACTTGGGAAATTTCACATAAAGATTTGGGGTTTTGGAATCCCTTAAACATTTCCAGCGCACATCCCACCCACCAGCCTGCCTCCCAGGGTCCACTTTCGATCAGTTTCATCGCCTGCCTGAGACAGCAATGTTGTGGGTCCAGTAGCTGCCCTTCTAAGTCCCTTGCCCTGTCTCAGTGATTTCCACTGTAACCAAGGCAGAGCATCAGTGCTGGTCAGGCAGGCGTTGAACTAGGATCAAGGAGCTGGAACAGCAGAGGTTTCTCTGTGTCTTATTCTAAGTCTTTTGTAGACTTAGGGTCCACGGTCTCAGAGCTACAGTGCAGGAATAAAGAATGAAGGAACTCAGAAACAGGGAGGAGGGGGAGAACCCCCCAGCAACTCAGAAGATGCTCCAAAATTCCAGACCTGGCCTACTACTTCCTGTCCTTTGTTTTTTGCTTTAGATCCACTCCAAGGTTTGCCCCTCCCAAATTGCCCTTCTGCCCCCCAAGCTGATCTTGGAGGGAGCCACCCCAACACCCATCCAGAGCAGCCAGACCAGCAGACCTCACACAGAGGCCACCCCCGGAAGACTCACTACATGGTGACAACAGGGACTGAGCCGTGTGGCCGTTCTGCCTTGGAGCTCACTGCTGGAGCCGTCAGCGGCAGGTGGAACCCAGAGGCTGTTTCCAAACAGGATGTGCAGAACCTGATGGCCGGTGAGTCTTTACCCCAGGTCCCCTGTCCTCCCTCTGCACTGCCAGATGCCCAACCCCTGCCTGCCCCACCAAACCAGCAGGCGGCCCTGGGGTCATCTAGAGCCACGGCTCTCAGCCCCAAATGTCACCTCTGATCACATGAAGGGGCTTGGGTCCTGATGTGAGGGACACCAAAAGCTTTGAACTCTGGCCAACACTGCAGGTGAGCAAGGAGGAAGGATGAAAAAGTGATCAAGAAAGACCGGAACCTTCCACTGGGAAGAGGCCGTGAGTCAACAAGGTGAGGCCCTGTGTCTGTCGGGGTGGGAAAGGCTCCCGAGAAAAATATTCTTCACAGTAGAAGTCCAGGCAATAATCTCATCCTCCTAAAGGGCTTCTACTGTTGAGTTCATAAATTGCAAAATTGCATATGTTCAGAGAGAGGGTGGAAGGGTCCACTTTCTCTCATTTTCTTTCCCAGCTCTCAGAAGCCAGGCCCACCAGGACACTCCAGCACACTCCAAGGTCCATCCTTAATTACCTCCATTAAGTACCTCTTGCCACGTAAGGTAATATTCACAGGTTCCAGGAGTTAGGACACAAACCTAGTCTGGGGCCATCATTCAGTTTTCCCACAGTTTTCCCTGATAATCTCTTGTTACCTTGAAAAACAGACGGTTATAAACTCACAAGAAAAAGGATGGTGCTGGGCTGGACTGTCCTTGTGGAAAAGAATGAGATTGTCTCTGTCTACGGCCACAAAGGACAAAGCCAGCCCTGGGACATACTTGGGGAACAAAGAGCATCAGCTAAGGAAAGTGCAGGTTCTCTAGTAATCTCCCTGTGACAGAAAGTGCTCATGTAGGACAAAAGAAGAGGAAATGCTCCCACTGTCTCCCCTGCATCTCGCGCATCTGCCCTACACCTAGCCCAGACGCTGTACTAAATTAGTCCAAGTCCCTCCAGACTGCTAAGGCCCTGTCTGAAGTCCCCATGGGCCACAGCAGGGACACCAGGCTGACCCACTCCAGCAGCTGCCCCAGGGATCGGGGATGGGCAGACAGAGAGCAGCAGAGAGCCAGCGGCAGCTGGCTTCCAGAACTGAAGCCCAGCTTTACCCGCCCCCAAGGGCGCCCCGCTGGAGTCAAGGGGAGAACTGGGGAAGGCAGGAAATTGAAACAAGATGGGTGGGATGAGCGAGCCCAGACCCCACAGCCCAGTCTCCTCCCATTAACGCTGGGTGAAGGAGGGGTTATTTATAGTGACTGAAACCAGGAGAATGTGCCAAGTGCTGGGTCCCCATGGGAGGCCAGATTCCATCCTGGAGGCAAACAGTAACCCTTCCACTTCTGCAGCTCAGACCAGGAGTCAGAAGCTCCCTGGAAAGCCAGTGGATGGAACCATCTGCCTAAAAGGACCCCTCCTTTTCTCTTTACCAGGGCACCTCTCCGCCTTCATTTAGCCCTATATCCTCTTACAAATGGGCCACGCAGGCTTCTCCCAGCAAAGTACAAAGACCCTATTGTGCCCCTGAATTCATATGTTGGAAGCCCGAATCCCCACTCCTCAGAATGTGACTGTCTTTGGAGATAGGACCTTTCTAGGGGTGATTAAGTTAAAATGAAGCTATTAGAGAGAGCCTTAATCCAACATGCATGATGTCCTTATAAGAAGAACTCTGGACACGGACACGTGCACGCGCAGAAGGCTGCCCATGTGAGGACAGAGGGAGCACATGGCCATCTGCAAGCCAAACAGGGAGCGAAACAGTTTCGAGAGAAACCAACCCTCCCGACACCTTGAACTCACACTTCAGGCCTCCAGGACTGTGGGGAACAAACGTGTGAGGTTCGTGGCACTTTGTCCTGACAACCCGAGCAAGCCATACAACCTTGTTCATAGGAAGTTTCGTTTTGGCCCCGTGCCCATCACCAACTCAGATATTCACACCCACCATCAGCCCAAAAGCATGAGTGAAGGGTTACTGAAATTCAGGGCCAAGGGCCCTTCAGGGGCTTTGTAAAGCTTTGCTAGAGAACACATGCTCTCAGTTGTCCCCAGGCCTGCGATGAGCCTTCCTTGGAAGCCAGGTGTTCCCAGTAGCATCCTTTCTTTGGCACTGGAGATGGCTGGTTGAAACCCAGCAAACACAGCTCCTGTGCCGGCCTGAGTGGGGAGGGGGAAAACTGCAGCTAGAGGCCCCAGTGCCTAGCAGATGCCAGCTGAGCTGGATATTTAGTTAAATACTAGAAAAGACAGCATCACTTGGCATCTGCCTCACTGCAGCCAGCAGCGCCCCCCCCCCAGCCCACCACCCCCCCCCCAGCCCACCACCACCACCAATCTCAGCTTAGGACACAACAGGTGGGTGTCAGGAGGGTAGGAAGCAAGGGCAACACCAACCAAGGTATGGAGTCAGGCTGACCAGAAGGCAGTGCCCGTCGGAGTCCAGGCCTTTCTCTCCTGGATCTGTCTGAATGACAGAGCATACACCCACCCTGCAGGGCAGAGGGGCAAGCCAAGCAAACAAGGACCAAGCCAGCTCACGACTGGAGGATGAGTGTCACCCTCCAAGCAGGACGGTCTCCCCCTCCTGGCCTAGGATGGAGAATTATCAAAAATTCTCACCCAGAGAAGAACTGAATTTCTTGCTTTGTGACCCTGCATTGCAGGGAACTGAGATGGGAAGTAGATTCCCCAACCTCCCCCCTGACACCCCACACCCCACCTCGCCCCAGGCTCCTCTGCGCCCAGAGTTCCCACTTCCTCCAGCTTCTGTCCCAGCCTATGCTTTGTTCACTTGATCACTCAACAAATATTTTCTGAGCAACAGTCTTGAGCCAGTCACAAAGAAGACAGCATTCCTAACCTCATGGACCTGAGGGTTCAGTGGGCAAGACAGCCGGTGCCAGGGGAAAACGACACAGGAGGAACAACGAACAGTGTCACATGGTACAGAGAAAAGTTGCAAGGCTTTTAAAAATCAGGGCAAGGTCCTGATCTAGTCTGTGGGGTCAGGATGATATAAAATTCAGGAGAGCAGGGGCGCCTGTGTGGTTCAGTGAGTTAAGCATGTGCATTCTGCTCAGATCATGATCCCAAGTTCCTGGGATCGAGCCCCACATCTAGCTGCCTGTTTCTCCCTCTCCCTCTGCCTGCCACTCCCCCTACTTGTGCATGCTCTCTCTCACTCTGTCAAATAAATAAATAAATATATATATTTTTTAATTCAGGAGAATAGAAAAGAGTGACCTTCCTGGGAGAGAGGGGGTGCCACCTGTGCAAAGACCCTGAGGCACAAGGAAGGTAGTGCAGGAAGGGTGTGAATGGCCCAGAAAGCCACTGGACCTGCCGGTAGATCTCAGGAGGGAACTTTCTAACCCAATAAGGACCCCTCTGAGGCCAGTTCTTAAAGGAGAAATACAACAACATGGGCAGGGAAGAGGCTGAATGAAACTGAGCAAATGGGATTCTGGCCACAAGGATTCCTCCCCCACATGGGCTGGGCACTGGGATTCTCATGGCCCAGCCTTTCGCAGTGGCTTGATGGGGCTGGGCAGAGAGCTAGGGTTTGGTGTTCAATAGAGCAGGGCTGGAAAATTTGGGCTATTAGGTGTGAGGCCCTGAGAGCCTCACTTTCCTCCTCTGAAAAACTAAAAAATGATGCCTGGCAAGGTGAGTGTCAGATCCAATGAGGAAACACCTTCAAATACTAATATTCTTCTTAAGCTCTGAGAGCCAGGCAGGAGAAGGCAACAGAGAGTGACACGTGCCAACCTGTGAGCAGGGCGGGCTTCCGGGGTATGTGAGATCCACAGTCATCCTGGGCCCTGCACTGGGAGGGGCCCACCGCTTGGTTCCATCTCTGTTGTCACTCTCTAGAAATTTTGAATCAGGGACTGCACATTTTCATGTTGCACTGAATCCCACAATCTATGAATTAAATTCCTGCAGAGAGGATTTCTGGGGTCTAATAATCCTCTTGCTCCCTTTTGTATACTGTCGTGAGAAGGACTAATGCAGCACTGGAAACAGCTTAAAAGTACATCCCTGTACCAAACAGTATACAACCTACTCATCTAGTATAAAGCCTGGGCCTCTCCCTCCACCCCTGGCCACGCAGCGAGGAGGGCAATTTCCAGCTGCAGGGAATTGTAGGACTTCTAACAAGAACAAGGCGCCCACATGGCCTGAGAACCAGACAGGGGTAGGGCCACCAGCAATGTGTTGGTGACTCTGTGCCCCATGCTGCTTCTCTGTCCTGGAGAAACGGCTCCCACTCACTCAGATCATTCCTCTCGCTGCTGCCCTGAATTTTATGTCTTTAACTCCAACTCAGCCTTCAGGGCCCCAGGGTCTCTTTCTTCCCTGACCCCACTCGGCCAGAAGTTTCTGCATTTGGAGCACTGGGTGTGGTGCACAAACAATGAATTTTGGAACACTGAAAAAAAATTTAAAACAAACAAACAAAAATAATGCAAACGTTAGGTACCGATCAGCAGCAAAAATCTCATTCTTATCAAAAAGATAGCCTGAACTCTTGGCAAATAGATCTCTGAAAGAAATACAATTGTATTATTTAAAAGCGCATGGCACTGGGAGCCTGTATGTATCACGCACCAAACAGAGGCGCTACCAGACCTAGCCTATGGGCTGTGGCATTCACATTATCCCATTCCCCCAAAATAGCTGTCATCCAGGACAGACACAGGACCCTGACCAATGACAAAGGCTACCACTGGCCGCGGGTGAACTCCAGGCCAGGCGTTGTTCCAAGCACTTTAGGTTTATCTGACTGATTGATCCTTATATCATGTTTATCCTCATTTTCTGGAGACACTAAGCCCACTAGTCAAGCACACAGAACTCGGCAGAGCTGGAATTTGAACACAGGCCATCTGGCTTCAAAGCAATTCTCAACCACCGCTCCGGACCACAGCTTGGCCTTTAGGAAATATTTTGCCCCTCGGTTTCCTTTCCTGTAAAATGAGGGGTTGGACCAGGTGATGGCTAAGGTCCCTCTCTGCCCCCAAATCAAGAAGTAGGAAAGTGCAGCGGCTAAGAGTCAGGACCTATGTGTAAGGCGGCTCTCTGCCAGGTCCGACGTGGGGGATCGTGGCCAGGGCTCGTGGGTAAACGCTCAGCAGGGGGAGGCATTCAGCCTGTGCCACACAAGCAGGGCTGTCGTGATGAGCCACTGCATGGCCTTGGGCACAGTCAGGGCAGACGCTAAAGGACCCCAAACTACAGCTCTCAAGACTCCTGATATCTCCCGAAAACATAAACATAAAAATGTCCTTGACTCAGCTCCCCCCCCCCCAAAAGTCACTCTCTGGGGATGCCCTCCTTGATAACACTTGTGATCAGGAAGGTGGTTGGGGAGCCTGGAGGGGTGAGGTTGGGGACCCCTGGGCCCCCTTATATCCTGCTTGCTGCTGGCTACTCCACCAGAGCTGTCCTGGTCCAACCACCCCAGTCAACGCCGCAGTTAGACCTCCAGGCACAGTTGGTCAAGACAATGACAAGGATGACAAAAGCATTTCCCACAGCACCAATTGCAGATTCCCCAGGAGACTGGGCTGCTCTGGTCGCCAGGGGACGATGGGTGAATTTCTGCCCACTGTGATCCACATCCCTCCTGCTCAGACTCTGACCTATGCTGGCTCCGACGCCAGCTCCTCCACTTGGTAGCTGTGTCACCCTTGGAAAATCACTTAATTCTGAGCATCAGCTTCCTTATTGACGAAACACAGCCTCGACGGAATGAGTCAAGGCCAGCACCAGGCTCCCGGGGGTTCAAATCCCTGCTCCACACCTCAAAAGACCTGTGACTGAAGCCAAGCTGATTCCTAGGCCTGGGCCTCAGTTTCCTCATTTATAAAATGGGCATACTAACAGCACCTCCTCCAGAGGGTACTGGCAAATTGAGCTAATGTTTTCAAAGCACCTGGATATATATATTTGCTTTTTGTCATGATTAATTGAAAGCGCTGCTGTGATTAAATGAGGTCATGTGTAGCGGGACACCTGGCACCCAAAAGGCACCCAGGAAATGTAAGAGCCACCGAAATAGTCATTATTAACTATTATTCTAGCCAACGGGACTTTTCAGCTCCGAGCCAGGCAGGGCTCGAGGAATCAACTTAGAAATGAGAGCAGCAACCCCAAGAGAGAGCCGGCAGTGCAGGTAGGGGCTTTCCTAAAGCAGGGTGCTCCGGGAAAGGGTCCCACTTCTTCCAGGCGCAGGCAAGGTGTCTCGCTCGGCCTGCTCTCGCAAGCCGCCCGCGGACAAGGGGCACATCCAGCCCCTCCGAAAACTCTCCGCAGAAGTAGAGGAAAGTTGCTGCCAGTCCAACCTGCCAACTGTTGCTGGTCCTGGCTGTCCTGGAGAAAGCAAGCAAGCAAACTAACAGCTAGGGCCGGCGCGCCCCTGCTTCAGTCTAGCCCCCTAAGCCCCGGCCCCGGGAGGGCGCGGGGGCTATGGCGAGTGCCCGCGTAGCCCCGGGGCCGGCGCGGAGGCAGGAAGGGGCCCCGCACGGTGGCCGCGGGGAGCCTGGAAGGCGCCGCCGCGCTCCGCCGGGCTGGCGCGGCCACTGGGACCCGCGGAACCCCGGCCCCGCCGGGCGCGGACGGGGAGGGGGCGGCCCGGGAGGCGGCAGGGCCTCCCCGCCAGGCCCTCGGCCACGAGCCCCGGCCTCCCCGGCGCGGGCTGCCCTCGCCCCACCCGCGCGCCCCGGCCCCGCCGCGCTTACCCGGGGCCGGAACCCCCGCCAGCAGCACGGCCGCCGCCAGCGCCAGGAGCCGCATCTCCCCGCCGCCACCCGGCGCTGTGACGCCCCAGCAGCGCCGCCGCCCGCCCGGCCCCGCCGCCAGCCCGCCCCGTGCCGCGCCCGCCCCCGGCCCCGGCCCCGGCCCGCCCCTCCCGCTGGCCCCGGGCTGTTGGGTGTCGCGTGACGCAGAGGGCCAGGAGGGCCCCCCCGCCATCGGCTTGCCCAGCGACCTGTGGCCGGCTCCTTGTGGCCACCCCACCTCACAGATGAGAAAACTGAGGTTCTGAGAGGGGATCGCTGGACGCCGGGAAGGCACAGCTGCAGTGGGCTTCGCGGTCCCGTCCTTTTGCATCACCCACGGTTATTGCGACGGGGAAGGGTGCTTGGAGTTTGGGGCTGTTGGGACGGGGGCAGGGGTGGGGGGGTTGCCACCAAATGAGGTGGCTGCTGGGACCTGAGGCTAACTGAATTCCCAGCGTATCTCTGCCCTCTCTCCACAGCGAGTCAAGGAGCAGCTGAGGGAGGAAAAAGCCCTCTTCCACTGCCCTGAGCTGGGTGTGGGGGATGTCAGGGATGAGCTGGAAAACCTCGCAGAACTGAGAGGGTCCATAACACAGGACTTTCAAAGTTCAGAGTGTGTGTGGACACTGTTAAAACCAATGACCACTCAGAGTCCACTCAGCCACAGCCTGGGCTAAGTACTTTGTGCCATGTTACTGAATCCTGGCACTGTAAGGCCCTGGGACAGTTCCTTAATCTCCATGCCTCCATTTGTTCCATCTGTGCAATGGGGAAACAGGCACATCCATCATGGGGTGTTTCAGATCAAGGGAGACAGCTCCAGTTAAGAAACAACCCCTGGCCCCTGGCCCATGAATGTCAGCTATCATTGCAATTATCATTATAGATAACGAAGCCGAGTCAGAAAGACAAAGGAGCTCAGTCACACAGCGAGGGAGTGGGGACAAGGCCCCCAGCCCAGGTCACTCTGAGCCAATACTGGTCTCCTTGCCGTGGTTCTAAACTTGGATGGACATGAGCCCGACTGATGTGTTTAGTCCAGCATCTCTAGAGCAAGAACAGTATATATTAGCTATGTTCTCTGTGTGTCTGTCAAGGGCGGTCTTTGTGGGGAAAAGGTGGGTCCTGCTTGGGAGTGGACCCCTACAGAAGAACAGGGTCCTCACTCCTTCCCTCTAAGGGCTGAAGACAGATGGGGAAAGTGTGGAGAGAGAGGTGGTGGTGCCCCCTGGTGCTGAGCCTGTCCCAGAGGGACCATCCACAGCCCCAGTGGGTACAAGACCAGTGGGTACAAGCCTCTGTGATCTTTCCAAATCCCAGACACTTCATGGGGCCCCTGGTCCCCAAGGACTTTTCTAGCTGGGAGATGATTCCATAGAGCAGGCCCCTGCGGTGACTGGCCCACCATCAAGGTAGCCAGACTGGAGGGAGTGGCCCCACACTGCTGAAAGGTGGCGAGCAGTCGGTGGTAAGCCAGCTGCAAGGTCTCCGGGTCTGAAGCCAAGGACAAGAAAGAAGTAAGGACAAGAACTCGTGTCCAACTGGATCCAATACCCCAGGCAAATATTCCTAGGAGGCTTCCAGACCAGAGCTTGGAAACTCTAAGTAAATAAGGCTCATTCCCCATGCCTGTGAGGTCCCAGGCTCCATTTTTCAGATTAGTAAACTCAGGCTCAAAGAGGACCGCAGACCTGCCCGGGGCTCTGAGGGCCCCCAAGTGTCTGACATGGGACCCTGCCTTTGTGTTGGAAGAAGAGTGTTGGCTCTGAAAGCCAACCAGCACCTGACCCTGGGTGACAGTGTGGGGTCCTTTGGCGATGTAATGTCTCTGCATTTTACTTTCCAGATGAAGGCGACATATGTAAAATGGCATGTCCACTTGACTGTCCAGCATGTGGACAGTGAGCTAAGGGGGTGACAGGACTACTTTGCGTCTGCGGTGACCTCCCTTCACACTTCGTGCTTGCAGTTTACTCTTCTAGTCAGTGGAAAGTAGAAGGAGCCCCTTACACATGTTGGCCACACTTGAAGGAGCCAAACCCTGCTTTGATCATTGTATCTTTTCTAAATATCAGTCTCTCCCCAAAGGACTGAACGGATATTCAACCCAGCATTAGACTTAAGTGCCCACCCTTGGCTTTGCTTTCTCTGGTGCTATGCTGGAGATTTGGGGCTGGAAAGTGCTTTTTGAGTGCTTCTGTGATATGTGACATTGTTCTGTTTTCAACCGTGTACTCTCTTGGTACTTTTCAGTTTCCCAAATAATCTACCAGACCATCTTGGTAAGACCTGTGCTGCATGGCACAGGAATGGGAAAATATACCCACTCCCCATGGGAGAAGCAACCAGCGACCCAGAGGAGACTAGATATTTCAGTTGGTTCTGGACCACAGTAGCAAAGGCCCTCACCCTGCCACCTGCCCACTCCCTCACCAGCTTGAGATTTGAAAATCCTCTACTGACATATTTGTCCATCCCCTGACTCTATCAGGTCTGACTTAGAATTAGAAGAATAATACTGTTTTGAATTAGAAGAATAATACTGCAAGGCAATTATTTTTTTAATTACCTCTTTTGAAAATCCCTATCTGGAATTTCCAGGTGAGGATCCAGACTATTCTAAAGTTGATATGGATCCCTGTGGACACTGAGCGATGTGGAAACCCTCCTCAGCTAATCTGGATTCTATCAGTCACCACCAAAAGAATCTTAGAAATCCAAATTCCCTCAAAATATCTGGTCTTTCCTCTTTCCTTACACAGTCGTCTGCTAAAACCTGGGTCTGAGATGAGAGTATGGCATGGTTCAAGAATCAGCTTAATTTCGTGTACAGCAACTATATCCTTAAATTAAAACACCAAGGAAAAGTAAACACCTCCTTCTACGGTGTTGGGCAGATTTCTGGGTTGCTTTTTCAGTCTGGATTTATACAAGTAATTTTTTAGATTTCCTCCATACGGCTCGCCAGCATTTCACCCCCAAAAGCAGTCAGTTGCACACTTGAATTATCACAGAGAGGGAATGAACAAAGAGTGGATTTTGGATTAAAAGGGTTTTAGCTCCAACTGATGGGGTTGGGGGAAGGGTATAAAAGAAGAGATCTTGGTTACAGGAGGTGAGTCCACCTAAGCAGAAGGAAAAGCCATGAACTAGCAATGGTGGAACTACCACGAACCCTGCAGCATTTGTCCCCTGCACAACTGGGGAAGGGCTGTGAGGCGCACTGGGTATTCCCTAAAGGGAAGGAATGTGAGGTTGTAGGCCTGACAGTAGATCTATATAGAAAGAGCTTCTGCAAACCAATATCACTGGTGACCCTGATAAACTGGGATCATTCCATGACTTTAGCATTGACTGTGAGCTTTGTACTAGGGACTCTGCAAGCTGGCTGGATGCAGAGAGAAGTGGACCCAGATTCTAGAAGGCTCCAGAAGGAAAGGACTGGAATGAGGGAGGGATAAAGAACTAGATGTGTTATCTATATCCCTGACCACAATAGAGACCTTGCCTACTTCCTCTTCCTATCTGCTGGAAACAGGAAACATTCACATGAAGGTAGCCCTTGAACTGAACTTGGAAGGACACAGGGAGAGTCCTCCAAGAAGAGGGTGAGGGGCCTGTTCCTGGCGAGGGAGCAATGTGTATCAAAGTACAGAGGCTAAAGGACACAGGACTTCATAGGTTCATAGGTGGTTTCTGGGGACCTAGAAAACCAGTTGTGTCTAGGAAGTGAGATGTAGACCCAGGAGTTTGAACTTCAAATCAATAATGGTGGGTCCCACTGAAGGAGGGGAGATGTCACGAGGGTCCCCTTGGAATTACAGAGCAAGGGACCACTAGGGGAAGAGCAGGTTTGGAGGAAGGGGCTATATGGAGGCTAATATGTTCAATACTGTTGACAGGAGATCCATGAGAAATATTGAATTTTAGGATCTGTAACTCACAATGAGAGTAGAAGCAGGGAAAGACAACTGATTCATCCTTGAGCCTATATGGGATGCCTTGGGAATAAGTGCCACTGCCAAAGGGTCAGTTCTCTGAGATAAGGGGAGCACTGAGTACTGAGCTCTTAGAAACCTAGTGCTATGCAGTGCACAACATATGGTAAGTCATTAATCAGTATTTCAAGGGTGCACCAGGCCTCTCTTCCTGGCTTGTAGATGGCCATCTTCTCCCTGTGTCTTCCCATAGTGTCCTCTGTGTGTGTGTGTCTATGTCCTAACCTCTTCTTCTTACACAGTCATATTGGATTAGGACCCACTCTAATGACCTCATTTTAACTTAATTACCTCTTTAAGAACCCTATCTCCAAATACTGTCAGTTTCCAAGGTATTGGGGTTTTGGACTTGGACATACAAATTGTGAGGACACACAGTTTGGCCCCTAACAGAAAGGAAGGAGAGAGGGAGAGGGGAGACAGGAAAGGCAGGTGACTTTTTGAGAGAGCAACCAAACAGGGAGCTGATAGGGGGGCCGGCAAACAGAGATGGGGGGAAGCCAGCAGACTATGCTGTGGCCTCCCACCCCCACCACAAGGCCCAGTCTCTGAGGTTGATTATCAGAGAGAGGCAACTAATCCCAAAACAAAAGGCGACAAGAGAATCAAGAAAAATCCCTAATCTTCTCATGCTGACCTGGAACTAACAAAGAGTAGTTCCGGAAGAGATGTCTCTTTGGGACATCCTGGTGTTTGTAAATAACAGGATTTACTGGGCCAGGGGTATCTGGAGTGGGGAGCAGCTTTCTTGCCAGAACCCTGCCAAGAGGTCTCCACCCAGCCCCTGAGCCCTCTGTCTCACCCCGCAGTGTTCACACTGGTCCGGCTCTTCCTGCTGCATTGGCACTATGCACCCACCTGCTTCAGACTGGCCAATGAAGTAAGTCTTGGTGGAGCTTGGTAGAGCCTGTCCTAAGGGACACGACCTGTGGCTCCAGTCACTGGGCAGCGTGAACCCCCAGGAGTGCTTTGAGCACGTGTGGAGTCTTTTTGACTGTTACAACAATCTTGGAGTGTGGCCACAACTGACATCAGGGAGGTGGGCTCTGATACCATGCCTTAAAGGGTAATGGGCCATCCTGCGCCTGGGTACCAGTCTGCACAAAATACTAGTGGTATCCTCATCAAGAGACTGAGAGACAAGGGGAAAGGAAGTCGCTGATGTAATACTCTGGGGCAATCTATGCCTTCTGGGATTTTGTGAGAGCAAGGTTGACAAGATCCACAATCATGTCCAAATACAAAATGGCCATTGATTGTCTTATGCCAACTCCAGGACAGCACGCTCCTTGGCACCCATCTTGCATGCAGCTCTCAGGTTAGGCATCTGTCGGCCAAGACTCCCACCGCCAGCCTGGCTTTGCCCTCATACCTACTCCGCCTCTGCAGAGGGATGCTATGTCCCTCGGGAGTCAGCAGGGCCAGCTAAGTGCTGCTTTTAGCTACCCTTGACCTTGACAGAGAACAAACCAGGAAACCCAGATTCAGACTGCTCAGGTTCCTCCCAAACACTGACTCACTAAGAGCACCAGGGTTGAACAAGGGGGAAGCCGGTCGGGTAGCTGCAGGAGGAGCCCAGGCAGCTACTAGGTGGAAAGCTCTGGTCTCCATCTCAGGCGGGCCAGGTTGCTCAGCTCAGGTTTCCCTGCTGGAAGAGGGTAGGATACAAGGAGCTAGTCCTTTGTGCAGCAATTATAGTAACTTGGCAAGGCAGAGAAAGCTGAGGCTACCCAGTGAGTGAGAAGACAGCCCATCTTACCCGCCCTTTGACTCCCCTACCTGCACACGTACATGTACCCCACCCCACACATGGATGGACGAGGGCTGAGAACTCTCCAGAGTACATGGCCCTCTTCCTGGCCCCCAGCCAGCAGCAGGTGAGTGCCAACATCTGGCCCCACTCCTCTTCCATAGTCCCACCCCAACTGCATTTCCACACCCTCACGAACTTTTTCTGACCCTGTAGCAAACTGATGAATTACTTCATGCTGATATTGTCTTACTATGTGAGCTTTGCAAGGATATTTTTATTGTAGTACACAAGGAAAAAATTTAAGTCAATGAATGACTCTCTGATGATGAAATTGCTGACTTGTTAACCAGCCTCTCAGAAGAGGTTGTGGGGACAAGCAGTAAGGTCTCCAGTGGGGGGGGGGGGGTGCTCTTTCTCTGTTCATTAGGATAGCCTTTGTTCTAGAAATGCAGAGCCTCAGTCTTAGCTTAGCTTGGGATGTCTAGAATAATTGCCCCTCAAGGGCACAGCTGGACTTTCAAGATTCTCAGCATATCCAAGTCCTCATTGTCCCTGTGCTCAGCTCCTTTGCTGGGCATCCATCACCTCCTCCAGGAAGCTCTCCAAGCCCCCAAAGTCTGTTGGGTCTTCTCTTCCAAGCCCCTATGGTTTTCTATACAAACCTCCATGTGCAACATCACTGATACTTAAGTGCATGTTCCTGTCTGATCCCCAAGGCCAGACACTGGCTCTCAGTCATCTCTACATCCCTCTTGCTTGACCCCAGACCTGGTGCCTGGGTGGAAGTAACTGGTGAATGTCTATGAAATGAAGGACATTCTACATGCGTGCTCTCTGGCTTTTCTCCTGGGAAAAACATAAGCAACCCCAGGGCTTTTACTCTTCCTCATTGAATTCTTGAAACTTTAGGATGATCTATAAAAAAATTTTAAAGCATGTGGATAATCTGGGTACCTTATAAACCCCGGGTGGCAGACGAATCTCACGCCCTAGTTTGCATTAGGCTAGCAATCAGATCGGCCTCAAGTGGATGAGTTTATGTATCCATAGTGTCCACACTGGGAGACCGTGTCGTCTCCTCTCATAACAGTGAGGACCCATCTCCCACAGAGGAGTTGACCTCCCTTTGAGTCCCATTGTTACTTGGGAGGCAAGTGATTTTACAAACACTCAGCTCAACAGTCACATAAAATCAGTGCTGTTCGAGTTTTTATGGCTGTTGTCATTGTATTTAATTTATAAATGTGTGTTTATTTTATACTTGTAAACAACTATCAATTCAAATGTTTACATTTGAGTGAAGTTCTTTCGGCAGCCATAATTTAAGCCAACACGGGTGTGTAAGAAGGTTCTGTGCTTTGCAAGGAAACTACTCAAGTTTGAGAAAACACTGCTATGGGGCATTCTCACTCCCTTCTCCTAAGACTGAAGGCAACTCAGTCTGCGGTGCTGGGTGAGCGCTGGGAGAGGCATCAGGAAGGCTGACAGAGCCTAACCTTCATGGTTTCCAGTCACCCTGTCCCCCAAACTTCACTCCAGGTCCTTGTGCTCTGCTTCGAGCCCAGTATAGCAGGGCCCAGGGCTGACCGGCACGCACCACAGGCTCACACACTCACAGGCTCATACCCACACACGTGTGCATGGACACACAGGTCTGGCTCCTGATGCCAGGCTTTGAGCTCTAGATATAGTATTTTCATAAACTGTTTATTCCATCTTCCCTACAGCTCAGCACACCCAGGCCCCCATTTTCTCTGTGCCCAGCCCATCTGCTGGTGGGACCTCAGCTCCATTACACTGGGTGGGGAAGCATGTAGAGGCATAGAGGAACATCAGAGAAAACACACTGAGCTCTCTTAATTAATCCACACCACTGTGTACTCATGCACCAGATTCATTCTGCCAAACCCTCTGACAGATGCCCAAAGCCCCCGGAGTCCTAGGGGCTGGTAGGACACTCTGTATTTGTCCAAAGTCAGCTGGTTTGTTCCCAAATGTATTTTTGCCTTTCTGGGCATTTAAATAAACCCTGATTGACCACTCATTCTGTGCTTCCTGTCCTAAGGACCTGGGACGCAGAAGGCTCCCCACTGGAAACATGGACTTTTCTGGCTGCTGCCTTCCCGCCTCTGGTTTCTCCTCGTCAGCATCTGAATTATTTCCTAGGTCTGCCTAACAAGGTACTGCAGATTTTCTCAAAATTCTGGAGGCAAGAAGTCTGAGATCAAAGTGACTGTAGGACCAGTTTTTCTGAAGCTCTCTGCTTGGCTTCTAGATGACCATCTTCTCCCTGTGTCTTCCTCACATGCTCTTACATCTGTGTTTTAATCTCTTTTTAAAAGACAGCAGTCAGATTGGATTAGAGCCCACACTTGTAACTTTATTTTACTTTAATTACCTCCTATAAGGTCACATCATGAGGTTCTAGGGGTCAGGACTTCAACACATGAAAATGGGAGGTACACAATTCAGCCCATAATAGCATCCATCACTGAGCACCTCAGCACCATCTTTGATGGGACCTTCATCCTTTTCCACCAGCTTCTGATCTGGACCCCCTTTGTGATGTCACATTCCGCAGTCAATGTATTCCTTAATATCTGCCATTCCTGTGTCTCTACCCTTTTGTCTCCCTTCCCCAATTTCCTCTTCCCTTCATCCTGCACAGCCTTTGGGTCTCCCTTCAGGGCCCTGTTTGTAGGGCCCTTGTTTTCTTTCCCAGCTTCACTGTGTTCACTCCTTCCTTCAACTGAGCTCCCACCTTGGTTCTCTTTCAAGATCTCCCCCTCACTCAGAGCTTTCATCAACCTCCATAAGTAACGAGGACATACCACAAAAAGAGCTTTGAAACATAACTCTCTTGAGTTGGCTGGGTCCTTCTCCATTACAAATTAGTCTTAGAATCAAAGCTAATGTCATTTGCAAGGACCAAGGAGTGTGATGTTAGAAGTTGGGTTTCTTCGGGGCCCCTGGGTGGCTCAGTGGTTTAGCCTCTGCCTTCGGCTCAGGTCATGATCTCAGGGTCCTGGGATAGAGCCCCACATTGGGCTCTCTGCTCAGCAGGGAGCCTGCTTCCTTCTCTCTCTGCCTGCCTCTCTGCCTACTTGTGATCTCTGTCAAATAAATAAAATCTTTAAAAAAAAATAAAAAAAAGAAGTTGGGGTTTTTCAAGCTTGTAGACCACAAATGTGGACAGGGAAGAGCCCCCAAGGTCACTTCTCACCTGAAGTAATTAAGTGTTTTTTAATTACATTTAAATTCAATCACATTTAAATATGATTAAATGTTTTCTTTTACTACAAAAGCCACACTTCCTCATCTAGAAAACTTTAGAAATAATGTGCATTACAGAGAAAAAAAAATTTATCAATAATTATCAACTAGAGGTAATCACATTGACATTTCACAACACTTAACATTAATATCTAGTGAATGGAGCATTGTCTATGGTATTTCCTAATTAGCCACACCTAATTCACAAGAAAGCTTTCGATATCCACCTTGTGTCTCAGCCCTTTACCTTTTAATGATCTCAAGTTAATTCATTTGCACTTACTATATTAACTATAATATATTAACTATATTGTAACTATATTGTCTTCTTCCAAAAATGGAGAGGTTTTTCTGTCCCTTATGTTCCATGTTTTTATTGAATTTGTTGTAATAGCCAGAATATTAAATAAAAACTTATATTTTTCTGTTTGCTTGTGCTTTGGTGTCATATCTAAGAGACCATTGCCTGACCCAACATTGTAGAGATTTACACCTTTGTCTTCCTATAAGAGCTTTATAGTTTTAACTGCTACATTTAGGTCTTTTTCATTTTAATGTTTATATATGGTGTGAGGTAGGGATCCAACTTCACTTTTTTGCATATAGATATCCAGTTGTCCCAGCACTATTTGCTGAAAAGATTATTCTTTCTCCCATTGAATTATCTTGGCATCCTAGTTGAAAAAATTCTATTAGCTATTATTTTGTTGTTTACAAACGATATTGATGTATTCACTTTTTTAGTGCCGTCTTTGTCAGGCATTGTTATCAGGCTTCCATAAGTGTTATAAAATGAGTTGCTTCTTTTTCTATGGTTTGGGAAAACAAAAGGTCTAAAGTGGTTAAACATTTAAAATGTTTGAGGTCCCTTGAGTCCCCTGGAGGAGTTCTCCTTACCCACCCTGATACTTACCTTATTAGGTGGCAGTCTCAGGTTTTTACAAAGTGATGAGTTTAAACCACAAATGAATACTGAACTCAGCTGAGTTTAAGCTATACTTTAAGAACAAGTCACTATTTAAGAGTAATTTTATCCTTTCCTACCCATATGTGTCAGCTTAAGTTATTCTCTACATTAAAAGTGTACTTATCCAAGGTTTCTGTCATCTTTCATTTATTCTGAACGCCCATCATTTTCCCCTGATCTCCAGCTGCTGCTACTTAATCTAAAGAAAATACAACCTGTGGAGTTGACATGTTTGCTTTTCTAAATACCTTGCATCTGTCTTTACATTAAAATTTTCTTCTCCATGTGATGGTTACAGCACAGACTCTGAAACCACATTGCCTAGGGGTGAAGCCTGACTCTGTTGTATACCAGCTGTACAGCCTTGGCAAGATCTTAGTCTACTCACCTATCAAACTACTCATAGTACTCACCTCATTAGATTGTGGAGAGCATTACATGACTTAATATTTTCAGGGTATTTAGAATGATGCTTGACCCTTAAACTATCAAGGCTACACTTGTCTTAAAGGCTGAAATTCCAGACCATAGATGCCATGCATTTTTCTTCACACATTGATTTCTAAATTGAAATGTTCTCCTCACTAGTGCTCTACTATTTCTGGCTTCTGGCTGCCTACTGAGCCTCCCTCAAACACCAAATAACCCTTCTAAGAAGAACTTGACAAAGTTGGGCCATTGTCCTATCCCTTTTTCCCTTTCAAAGCTCCTCCAGCTCCTTTCATAATGAATTTAGAAAGTCTGTGAATCTGTGGCATCTTAAAATTTGTGATAAGATACCATCCTCAATGGGGCTGATGTCCATTCTAAGATTATCTCATGGCTTCCTGTTCCACTGAGGCTAGCAGAGAAAATGCATCCCACATGAGGCCCACATAAAGCATCGTGTCCTTAGCTAATTACATATATGTAGATGACTGCAATCCCCAACCCAAGTAATACTCTTCCAAGCTCCAGATCCTTCTAACTCCCCTCTGGATGTTTCTATCACAAGCTGAGCTTATTCAAAAGTGGACTCATCAGTATTCCAGCAAATCTTCTCCTTTGCTACTCCATTATCTGGAAATGGCCCCAACATTCACCAGCTGCTCAGTTGAAAAATGTGGAAGTAATTCTAGATACCTTCTTCTCACCGCCCTCATCAAACACTAGCCAAATCTACCATTTCTATCTCTCGAATATCTCAAACTCATCCTGCCTTCAATACTTTAATACACTCCTTTTTGCCAGCAATGCTCCCTCTCAGCCACTCTCAACCCTGATCACCAGAGTAATCTTTTGCAAATGCAAACCTGACTTGCTTACAATTCCTCAAGGGTTCTTTGTAGGTTGGGGGGGGTGGGAATTCAAGTTTTATAATTTTGTATCCTAAGTCCTACTTGGCCTTACTGTCCATCTGAGTATATGTTCAGGATGCAGCCCTCTCTCACCTGTTTCACTGTTCTAGGATTTCCCCATTTTTCTTGCTTTCTGTCTCCTCCTTTCTACTGATTCATTCTCATTAGCATGTAAACTTGCTCCCTCCCCATCTTCATCTTTTTAATTTCCTTTTGTACAGCTACAGCCATGGTTGCTTCCCCTTTTAGACAAAACTTTCCAACAGAGTTGTCTTATGCTTGTTCCCTATGGTTGGCCTCATGTCCACTATTGGCCTGTGCCCATCTGGCCTCTGCCCCATTCAGCCTGAGACTGCTCCCATCAAAGCCATCAGCAACCTCCAAGTTCCAGATGAAATGAAAAATGTTTCATCCTCAGCTCACTCTCATATTCTCCCACATTTAACACTGCTCATCCCTCATCGAAATAATCTTATTAGTTTTGTTGACCTTGAAGAAAACTCCTAAGAAAAGCAGCCCCCACGCCATTTCTCTTTCCTTCTCAGGCCACACTCTTTCAGTGTAACTCCACCCAGCTCCCTACTTAACCTCAGCCACCCACTGTTGTGGTTTTAAATATGGTACCATCGTGTGCTGTTAGCTTTCTAATTTGTTTCTAATCCAGACTGATCTTCTGAGTTCTAAATCATACACCACTTACCACTCAACATTTGTACTTGGATGTGTCATCCACATTTAGAATTGACCTTGTCCTAATTGACTTCAACCCCCACCATCCTCAGCACTTAGACATGCACATCCACATGCAGACACTTGTACTCATGTGCACACATGCACACACACACACGCACTCACATGCACTTTCACACGCACAAACACACACAGCCAACCTTCCTCCAAAGTTTCCCGTATCCAGTACTGTACCACCCCCTACCATTTACTCCTGCTAGGAATCTGCAAGTCTACCTTGACAAACCCATTTCCCCCACCCCACATCCACCCATCCCCAAGTCCCCAAATAGGCCTTGAATACATCCATGCACTCCCTCATGGCTTGTGACAAGCCTTATGCAAGCCACATTGTCCCTTGTCTGGACTTCTCCAAGAGCCTCTTAAGCTATCTCCCTACTTATTCTTTTAACTCTACCAGTCCATATTTCACATACAACCAGAATGAGTTTGAAACATGAATCAGATTATGCTACTTCTCTTTTTAAAACCATCTGCAAATAGAATGAGGCCTACACTAAGGTAGCATGATTAGAAAAATCCCTGTTGAAAAAGTAACAAAACTGAAACCTCCAGGATGAGAAAGGGGTCAGCCAAAAGAGTGACAGAGGAGGATTTGCACTCCACTTAGAGGAGAGAGTAAGTGCAAAGGTCCCGAGGTATGAGAGCTTGGAGCACAGTGAGTGAAACAGTGAATGCTATAAAATGGTGATGGAGAAGTTAACAAAGTTGGGCCATAAAGAGCCTTGGAGGTCATAAAATGAGTACTCCCATAATTATTTCTAAATAGGTATATATGGAGTCTGTTTTTGCTCACCAGCCATAAGCTCCATAGGAAACCATGCATGCCTGTTCACCAGATTTTTGCATGCCCAGTACAGTATCTGGCACGTGGGGGAAAAATGTCTCCAGCATTCCAACCAGACTGAGTCACTGGCAATTGCCCAAACATCTTGTGCCATTCCCTGTTCTAAGATCCACATTCTCGTCCAGCTCAGTGATTGTCCACCAAGCAGTCATTTTGCCCTCCAGGGAATGTTTGTTAATATCCAGGACATTTTTGATGGTCACAGTTGTAGGGAAGAGGATGTCACTGGCATCTGGTGAGTGGAGGCCAGGGATGCTGTCCAACATCCTACAGTGGAGAGGGCATCCCTCCCTGACACAAAGACAATTATTCAGCCCAAAATGTCAACAGCACCAAGACTGAGAAGGCCTGGTCTTACTAATTCTACCTGTCCTCCAAACTTTTGTGAACACTGCCTCTTTTGGAAAGTCTTCCTTCCTCATCAACCAATGTGAGTTTGGGGGCGGGGGGCTCCACTGAGCTCCCCAAGCCTCTTTTATGTGATTCAGCTCCTTGCCTTGTAATTGCCTATTCTATCTACCTCTCACTAGAAGGCTGGGCTGTATGTTTCATCAGCCTAATCCACAGTGAGCCTTCCATGTATTCTCTTGAACGAATGCAGCCCCCCAAGCGGGGACATATAGCAGGGTGCGAACAAATTTTGCAGCAACATTTTAAAACATAAGGTTGACCTATGTGAACTCACAGGTAGCAGGACTTACCCAGACCCCATCTCTACCTCTGGGAACCTGCCTGTCTCCAGATGTCTGTGCTGGTGTGTAACCTACAGAAATGGCAACTTCCTGTGGCTCCAACCTAATAGCAAGGTTCACTCCTTTAGACATGGCCTTAAATTCTGAGTTACTCAAGTTTAATCCCACTAAAATAAGACATAGAACTAGGGCATATGGCAGGTTCCTAACAATGAAAAATATAGGGCTGATGCTTCATCAGCAGTTGGCTCTCCTTTGAGTCACGACCTGCTTGATTTACCAACAAAAATAGAAATCCCTGTGGCCACAGGCTTGTGGGCTTCAGATCTCGTGCCCATGGTCAGAAACACTTGAAGCCCACCTCTTTGGATTCAGGTTTGAAATGGACTCTGGTTGAAATGCTGTGCCCTTTGGAGGGGATCTTCCCCTTCCCTTGTCACGGCCGCCCAGTTCTAGCTCCTACTGGCTTTCATCCCCGGCCCCTGTAGTTCTGGTCCTGCTGACAGGGGAAGGAGCAACCGAGGTGCTGGAGGTGAGGGCAGGGATGGACCCATCACCTCCAGCTCACTGCTTCTGCTGCCGCGAGGGAAGCACCCTGGCGTGCGGCCTGGAACATTCACTGCCTTCCGAAGGACTCTGTTCCTCCTCCTCCAGCTGTTGCTCCTGAACTTGGCCCCGGGCCCGCCTTCTCTCCAGCATCTCCTCGAAAAAGATCTGGCAGCTGAAGCCCTCCTGGATGCCATACTGGGCGTGCTTGAGCAGAGCCTCCAACGTGGGGAAGACCCGACAGCAGGCCACGCAGCGCAGCCCATAGTTCGTGGTGACCAGCCAGTCGGGGGTGTCCCGCAGCTCTTGCAGGCAGCACTCGAGGGGCCCCAGCAGCTCCGGGTCATCCTCCTCTGGGTAGCAGTCGTTCTTGCTGGCTTCCAGTTCCCAGCGCAGGTCGGTGTTAGAAGCCATCTCGAAGGAGGAGCCTTTTCTCCTCTGCCTCTTGATGAACTCGGCTTCATGGATGCGGGGCTTCCTGCTGACCGGCTCGAAGCCCGTCTCTGTCTCCCAGGCCACGGCCACACCCTGCACCGTCTGCACGTGGGTGTAGAAGGCGCACACACTCTGCTGGGCGGCGTCCTCATCGTCGTACGCACAGGAGTAACAAGACTGGTACTGGGAGTAGGATTGGTACTCGGAGGAGGACTGGGAGGATGGAGAGCTGCTCCAGCTTAGCATGGCCCGAGCCTTGCCAGCCAAGTAAACGTTGTCCTCATGGGGAAGGGCCGGTGCGGGCCTTGGAGATGTCTGGTCTCTCTTTACGGCCCCTGGAAGTGGAAGGACATTTTCATCAGTGCCCCCCCGCAAGGATCAGAACTGAAACCCACCTTCAGGACTCGGAAAGGGCTCGGGCTCCAAGGCCCTGTGCAGGTGCCTTCTGCTCCTGTGGCTGTTTCCTCTGAAGACGGGGATGGCAATTACCTTATGGGGTAATGATAAGGATCAAACAATATATGAATGAGATCACCAAAAACAACTAAACCCCCAAAGACCATCTACTGGTGAATGGACCAATGATGGTACATCCATTCCAGGCAAGCCTATCCACTGGTAAAAAGCATGATCCCCCAATACCGGCAAAACGTGGAAGAATTTTTAATGCATATGCTAAATGAAAGCCCCAGGGCAGAAAGCCCATACAGTATAGGATTCTACCTAGATGACATTCCAGAAAAGGTAAAACTACAGGGAGAGAGGAGAGATCAGGGGTTACCAGGAGCTGGGGGTGGGCGGGTGGATGGGATGCAGATATAGGGTAACTGATTTCAAATGGTCACAAGGGAGCCTTTGGGGATGGTGAAAATATTCCATATCGTGATCATGCTGGTGCTTACCCAAATGTATATTTTCCAAAGTTCTGCAAATTGTGTACTGAAAACTGATGATATTTCTGTTTAAATTAACTCAAGCAAACCAATCTTAAAAACCATGCATCATGGGGGGGCACCTGGGTGGCTCAGTGGGTTAAGCCTCTGCCTTCAGCTCAGGTCATGATCTTGGGGTCCTAGGATCGAGTGCCGCATCGGGCTCTCTGCTCAGCAGGGAGCCTGCTTCCCCCTCTCCCTCTGCCTGCCTCTCTACCTACTTGTGATTTCTGTCTGTCAAATGAATAAATAAAATCTTTAAAAAAAAAAAAAACATGCATGGGACATGATTTGGCCGGGCCTTCCAGCCCCACAACCCCCTTTGACATTTGTGACATGTCTCCATCTTATGGAGGGAGCATCTCGCCCTCTCCTTGAACATTCACTGTATCCCATCACCATCTAAGTGCTTTGCCATGTTTTAACTCCATTAATATTGAAAAAAAAAAAAACAAACAAACAAGAAATCACCTTGTTGTAATTCCCATTTGACAGATTAGGAAACTGAGGCAAAAAGAGCTTAGCTGACTGACGAGCTGGTATTACCCTTAGGTACTGCCCACAGTCACTTCATAGTGGTCTTTAAATTGATGCTCTAGATTAACTTTACTCAATTTATTATAAAGGATTTCTTTATATTATTCTGAAATCATGGGATTCACAGGCCAGTTCTGTTTGTCCAACGTACATGAATATATATAATGATGAACATTTTACAGTTTCACCCTCATACCTTCTGAAATCACCTCAGGTACTCACAATGGCCTCAAGCATACCCACCACCCATTTTTATGGCCAATACAACACTTTGGGAACAGCACTGAGGGGTGACCCTGTGCCCACTCCTCATCCTCCGGGATCTCCTTCCCAGGGGACACAGCTGGCAGCACCCTTCAACCCTCTCTCGGGACCTACCTGACCAGCACACTTCTGTGCCCTCTTCCATGGACTCCGGGCTGGCCAAGCTGAGGCTGGTGCCATCTGTGGGTGACTGTTCTACCCTGTGCTCTGTGAAGTGGCGTTTCATGATTGGACACCAGCACCCAGGGGACTCAGTGCTCCAGCTCTTTGGTGAAAGATGGCTTGGGCTGTGCTGAAGCCCTCCACTGGCCCCAGCCCGAGTGGCTGCTGGGCTCCCTGCTGTCACTAGGATGCTGGCTTTATTCTGTGACCTCATCAATGACATTGGCCTGTTCTGTGACCTATGGCAAAGACTGAGACCCCACCTGGAGCCCAGGAGAGGCTTCCTATCAGGATCTCGTTTCCCCATGGGGACCTTTCCTGTCTTGTTTATTGTCAGGGACACAAACACAGAACACACACACACACACACACGTAAACACTTGTACACACATAGACACACAAACATCTAAACATACCACACAAAGACATTTACACATATATAAACACACATACCCTCACACTGACACATAATCACTCAGACACACATACATTCAAACATACATAAACACACACATTTAAACACAGAGACACATACAAACACATTCATACACATACAAACTAACACACACACACAAATTCATACACACATTTACCTAACAACACACATATGTTCACATATGCATACACTCCAACTCACACCACATTCACTTAACTACACACATGTTTGCATACACACTGTCATCACCCAGTATCAAAATGGGCTGACCTGATATTGAGGAAACAGCAGATGACTGAACATCTTACCTCCTCCCCAGTGTCGCACCCCTGCCTCATTTAGACATCTTGGCCCTCCATGGCCTAAGTCCCCAGGTGCCAGTTTCAGCCTACCTCAGGGCCTTTGCACTTGCCCTTCTACCAGGCACACCTTGCTCTAAGTTCTGGTGGCTCACTCTCTCAGTACAGTCTGCTGAAACAGCATCTGTCCACCCATCTTTCCCCCTTACCCTGCTTTAGTTTTTGCCCTCAGGCAATTTTATGTATGTGCACACATGCATAATGGGCTTATCTGTATTTATCTCTATTCTTAAAGGTAAGCTCCACGAGGAAGAGAGTCCATTCAGTTTTCCTCTGTCACATCCCTAGCATCTAGAATAATGCTTGTCACATGAACAAGCATTCTAGAAATAATCATCAAATCAGTGAATAACTACACAATACATTGGAGCTCCTGATCGTATTTGTCAATGGCGCGCCTACCTAGCAGATCTGCCTTCTCTTCGCATCTCGGTTCTCTGCTGTCCTGAGGCAAAATGGTTCTCACCCCACGATTTTGGGTCCCCTCCATTCTCCACCTGCGCAAACCTCAGTCCAAACACAGTCACTCTGGCACACCTTCCCGCCTGCTCCCTCTCTCTGCTCCTGGAGGTCCTCATGTTGGAATGTACTTTCTCCAAAATACTTCTCTCCAGTTCCCTCCCACCTCTGCTCAGTGTCACCAACTCTATTCCTCTGCATCCGCAAATCTAAATAGCTCGAAAAGGTAATGGATTGGAAATAATCCCTATATTCCAAAGTAACCCCCACACCACCCACACAGCCAGCACCTAGGAAAATATTCTCCTCTCCAAAACAAAAGGCCACTGCATGAAGGAGAACAGCACAGAGCTTTACGGGGTGATGAGAAGTCACACTTGCACTTACAAAGAGACAGTGTTCCCTGGTGGAAAGAGGAAATACTGTGATTGTGTTCTCTCTTACCAAATAAATCCAGAGGCTGGCCTTATAAAAATAAGGGGGTACCACACAACAAATAAGTACATCAATGAAAGAAAAAAGTAGTCCAGAAAAAGATCACATTATATATTTGAATTTTCATAAGATTTTATTTATTTATTAAAGAGAGAGAGGGAGAGTGCATGCATAAGCCAGGGGAGGGGCAGAAGGAGAGGGAGAGAATCTCCTGCAGACTCCTGCTGAGCTTAGAGCCCAACCAGGTGCTTGATCCCATGACCCTGAGATCGTGACCTGAAATCAAGAGTCAGACACTTAACCAACTGGGCCACCCAAGTGCCCCTATATATTTGCACTTTTAAGAGATAAAATAAATAAAATCTAGGAGAAAAAGAAGACTTAATGAGTAAGTGATGCTGAAAATTTTTATTCACTATTTTTTTTTAAGCCACCACTGGCCTTACCTCATATAAAACAACTAGGAATATTTTCATAAGATGCTAGGGTTGTGTTTTAATTAAAAGTGTATAGAAAGAAACTATAAGTTAACACCCTAATTATAGGGTGGTTTTTCTGAACCTAAATGATATCAATCATCACAAGCATCGGGAATCCTTGTCATCTTTTCTTAACTTCATCACTTAAAAAAACCTCATTGTTTCAATTTGCATTTCTCTGCTTTTTAGTGAAACTGCCATGAGCAGCTCAGTGAAGGAAATGAACAAGCAGTTCCCAGGAGAAGGAATGCAGATGGCTGAGAAACAGATGAGATGTTCAGCCCAACTCAATCTAACTATAATGAGGAAACTACAAATTAAAAACACATGATGTGCAGTGTATTGCATTTGCCCCTAAGACAAGCAAGAATGAAAAAGACTGACAGTTCTCCGGGAGCGTGAGGGCGTAAGGAAGTGAACACTTTTATACTCTCCTGCTAACAGTGTACCTGCCTTTCTTCAAGGCAACTGGAGAGCACCCATACAATTAAAAGTGGGTGTGTTCTTTCACTCAGCCATCTCTTTCCTGGGAAACGTTCACATTTTGTGCTATGGGCATGAAATCACACCTGGAGAAATATTTATTGCCGTCTAATTTATAAGAGAAAAAGAAAAAGGAAACATTTCAAAGATCCATCAAAAGAAAAAACAGTTACGTAAATTACACCATAACCAAACTGTAGAATACTATGCTATAATAAAAAAATACAGATCTGTATCTACTAATAAGTGAATTCACGTGAATTGCAAAAAGGAAAAATGCAAGGGAATTCCACTCAAGTAAGTGAAAATTAAACACGCACCCCCTCCCACAAAAGCCCTAAACCGCAGTCTTTGTTATCTGTGCATGCAAAGGAATGCATAGGACATCTGAAGATCATCACCTGCCCTTGGGAACGGTGGTGACCTTGGAAGAGGGAGAGAGATTAGATGGGGCTGTAAGAGATTATATTTTCCAGAGATGGCCACACTGGTGTATCTCCCATCCCACGTGCTCTTCTTACAACGTGAAGTCGACACTGCTGCATGGAGAGAGGGTCTCTGTCTTCCAGAAGCCAGGTGGACTTTGTAGCTGCCTCCACCAATAGAAGGCAGGGAGCAATGCTTCCAGACTTTCAAGGCTGTGCCATAAAAGACCATAGGGATTCCCCCTGGTTCTCTCTCTCGATCTCCCTGTTTCTCTTTCTGCATCCCTTTGGACTCAGCCACCATGTTGCGAAGAACCCCAGGCCCCATGGAGGTGCTCCAACTTGCAGCCCTGGCAAAGGTCCCAGCCAACCAGCAAATGCACAAGTGAATGAGCCTTCAGATGTCTCCGCCTTCGAGCTTTTAGAATCTTCCAGCTGGGTCCCCACACATCTCAGAGCAGAGAATAGCCATCCCCTCCAAATCCAGCCATCAGCCCTGCCTGAATTCCTTGTCCTCAGAAACAGTGAGCGTAGTAAGAGTTCCATCTTTTATGAGGTTTGGGGCAATTTGTTATGGAGCCTCATAATTCAACAGACTTTTGATCTTACCTGTAATGTTTAAATATGTTCTAGTCCAGCAGCTCATTGACCAGCGTCTATCGCGTAGTGCGCTGTCCTGGGAGAGCCCAGTGGTTCCCCCAAAGACAACTTAGGAGCCTGTCTCCTGCCACCCACCATCCATTCACGGGTTTGTTTACTCCCAGGATTCACATACAGCTTCGGAGTTGTATGTAGTTGCTTCACTCACTACATCACAGTGTTTGTGTGGAGTTGCTTTTCTCTTTAGCTCTTACTTTTTCTACTCAAAACAGTAATATCCAAGGTCACATGAGTCAGCTCCTTTATTCCCCCAGAATCTCCGTATGCCCTTATTAGTCTTCCCAATGACCCTGCCAGACAGGCATTATTAACCCTACTTTCTAGAGGGAGGTTGAAGCTCAGAGGGGTTAGGCGAGGCACGGGCAGGGCAGGAGGAATGAGCTGGAGGCCCGGCTGCTTTGCCTTGCTGCCCTAATGCCCGTTTCCTACCAGGCCACTTCCCAGCAGGTGGCTTGGAGCAAAGCCCCACCAAAGGTATGCAGATAGCCTCCACCCCATGTGGCCTCTGGGTTGCTTCTGCCCATGGAAGGCCCTCTTTCCGAGCCCCTCCCCTTGCTCCATGCAGATAGTTAGCTCAGTAAGGCAGCCCATACGGGGGTCCTGCCCTCCCCCAGGGAAAAGAAGGGAAGAATGGTTAAGGCCCAGGCCCGCCCAGCCCACTGTGTCCCAGGCCCTGAAGTTTTCCAGCTGGTTCTCCAGCCTCGCCAAGAACTTCCGTGCTCCACGGTCAGAGCCAGCAGGGTTGGTGCACAAAACCCCAAAAGGACCAACACAGCATTTTCGTGGAGCTCTGAGTCCCAGCCAACTCATTTCACACATTGCATGTCAGCCCTAAACCTCATCAAGAAGGCCCGGAGTGTTTTCCAGTCTTAACTTTTCTTCCAAGACCTCCTCTTCCCAGCCTCTGGTTTTCTCAGCCGGGAAGCGGCTGACAGGAAGCAGCCCAGCCGCAGGCACGGCAGGAAGCGGAGACGCCCCTTCTCCTCTCCCTTCCCTTCTAACTCTGAGGTTGACTCATGCCACAATCTCTAGGACAGGGAGAGTCCGCTGGTTCACCCAAAAGCCCCCTGAGCCTTCAGAAACTGCCTGTCTGCCAGGCCAGGGAGCCAGGGAGCCGTGGCAGGCGGGCAGGGCATCAGACCTGACGTTTCTGTGGCCCAGCGGATAGAGCAAATGTTTTCAGTAGGCAATGCTCTTCTCCTCACACTAGAAAATAGGGCCTCTCGAGGCAGGACCCACCCCCTTGCCGCTGCCCCGCAAAGCACTCCTCTGATCAGACTTAACCAGAGGGAGGGAGAAAAACAGGGAGACCCCCCCCACCCCGCCCCAGATGCTGCTGCCGGCCAGGTGCAGGGTAGGCTCCCAAGTGGGGAGTTTCTCCTGGGGAAGGCCAATCCCCAGGACTTATTGACGACCTCTGCCCTGTGCCAACGCTACAGAGAAAGTGCCAGAAGATAGCTGACCCTTTGAGGATTCGAGTAAGGAAGTACTCTCTTTTGAGTTCATTTTCTCTTGCTTCTTGTAACTATTTAAAAAGAAGTGAGTCAGTGGACCACATAAGGAATAACTCAGCCACAGAGAAATGTAATACAAAGAACTCTTCCTCAGGCTCCTCAGGCAAGTGGGGAAGGGAGTTTGAATTTTTTTTTTTCCCCTGTCAGCCTTAATGACAGGCCTCTCCTTCCCCATGGTTTGTTTGGAGCTGTCTCAGGGTTTTGACCTTAACCTCAGGCCTCCCACACAAATAGCCTAGGCCTTCTCTGTCATCAGAGAGCAGGGAAGGGGACACGCTTCGGGCTGGGTCCTTGGGCATGTCCATGGCGGTGCTCCAAGCCCCAGAGCCCTCCCTTCCTCCCTGCCTAGCTCTGGCTCCATGGGATCTCGAATGTTCAACAAGATTTCTGGATGCAGAAGTGTCTTCTTCCAACATATGCTTCCTTGGAAGGGTGATTTCAGCTAGTAGGAAGAACAGCCCAGCTGGAGGCCATGTACATGATGACCCAGGAGCTCTAGGATCCTGGCAGCTGGCCACTCCCCATGCATGTTCTTAGACAGCTACGCTGGGAGCTCTGGGGAAAAGGTTGGATCCTCCCTCTCTCTTTGTCCAAAATATGCTGGCCATAGGCCTCCCTGGACACAGCTCTCAGGCCACTAGTTGCTAACTCTTACTGAATGAACCTTCTGGAAGCATGGCTCCAACTTGGAAGGTGAGATCCCAGGACCCCAAAGGCCAACAGTATGTCACCATGATTTCTAAGTGTGCTGGGCTTACCCCCATGCAGCCTTCAGCTCATGTCCAAGGCATTTGCAATCCCCACTGGCAAGCAGCCTATATGATCACAGATAACTGGGATATGCTTTATTTCCAAGCCCACAATTAGAAAAGGTTTATTGCAGACCCTCATCTTCAGACTGGCTTCCTCCCCTCCTGTCCTTTAGAGAAAGGTTCTCTTTTGTGAGATGATACAGTTGCTTAATGGATGGGAAAGATGTCCCAGGAGAGGCCAGCCACTGTCTCTTCCCCAAATCCCCCCCCCCCCCCCCCCCCCCCCCCCCCCCCCCCCCCCCCCCCCCGCCCCACCGACCCCGCAGCTGATCCCAGGCCCTTCAGGAAGGATTTCTGGGAAGACCAGGTTAGGCTACACGTAAGTCCCCCATTAAATTTCCCCAGAAGAAAACCTGAGGCTAAGACTGAGGGGCCCGAATACAAGGCTGTGTGTTGAACCACCCCAGTTGGCTGCCAGCTGGACCCCATCGGGCAGTGAGTCTGGCTCCAGCCCCCTCCACATTGGGGTGGGGAGCTTTTAGTTTCACTTTTCTTGCTCTTCCTTGGTTAGATTTATTCCTAAATATTTTACTCTTTTTGATGTTATGTAAATGCAGCTGTTTTCTTAATAACTTTTTCAGATTGTTCCTTACTGTTGTACTGAAATACAACTTTTTTAAAATTCAACTTTGCTGATTTTTATTAATTCTAAAGTTTATTGTGAACTCTTTAGGATTTTCTACACATAAGGTCATGTCACCTGCAAATACAGTTTTGCTTTTTCCCTATCAATCTGGATGCCTTTTATTTCTTTCTCTTTGCAAATAGCCCTGGCAAGAATTTCCATCTATACTGAGTCAAAGTGCTGGAAGCCAGCATTCTTCTCTCATTCCTTATCTTCACAGAAAGCGGTCAGCCTTTTCCCATTGACAGTGTTGTTAGTTGTGGGCTTTTATAAATGGTCTTTTTCATGTTGCAGAAGTTCCCTTTGAATCCTAGTTTGTTGAATGCTTTTATCATGAAAGGATGCTGACTTTTGTCCAATGCTTTTTCTGTACCAAATGTCGTGATTCCTTGGGGTGTTTTCCCTTCATTCTATCAATGTGCTGTGTTACCTTCTTGGACTTTCAAAATATTGAACGACACTTTGCATTCCTGTGATTCCATCTGGCTCTGCTCACCTGGGGAGGTCTGGTTCTTAGGGCCCCCAAGCTCCGTGTGACCATCGTGCTGAGGTTGGGGAAATGGGAGGAGCTCACAGTCAGGAGAATTGGCTGCAGAAGCCCAGAACTGGGCTCTAGCACTCCCACAATGCACGGGGAATGGACAGAAGCTGCCTGGAGATGTGCTTCTTGTGTCTGACCCCCTGGTCACGTGAACCAGCCAGCCTCCTGGGCACTGTGGGCACCCTCTCCTGGGGGAGGGGGGAAGAGAAGCCTTTCAGAGTCAGTGAGAAGAGGATCAGCTTCACTAGGCTCGCTTCTCAAGGAAAAGACAACTCTCCTCAGAAGCCATCCCATGTGCGTCTGGGCTACCAGAAATTCAACAACTCTGATCAAGATCAGAGACAGCAGGTAGGACTTATTTATTACTTATAGGAGAAGCCTCCAAGCATCTGCATTATTATTTAAATTTTGATTTATAGTTTTAAAACTATTCCCCAAAACTTGAAAACAACCCAACAAACTTATTATGATTTCATTGGCTACAATACCTAATAGACTGTTTACATATAGCATGGACTCACAGGCAGTGGTACATTATAGATGCTGAAATATCACTGTACAGGCCAAAAAAAAAATTTTTATGTTGTTTACCTGCTTTAGGGAAAGAGGTATGAAGGCTCATACTTGAGCCACAAAGTATACGCAAACGCAAGTGGGCGTATTAGAAAATTCCAGGTCGCAAACATTAGTCATGTGATAAGGAGCAGGCGCCCTGTAGGACTCAACGCCCAACACACAACAAATTAAACTGATCACAATAAAGCCCAACTAAGATAATTAAAAGGCAAGAACAGCAGCAATTGAAAATTGATCTCTCAAGACCTCACTGATGAGGTTCTGGAAACAAAGCATGCTTCCCCCAAATTGCCGGCTTTCTCTCTGCACGAGGCACGTGCAGGGGGAGCTTGGCTGCACTCATGAGAGCTGGGGAGATGTCTTAGCAGAATAGCAAATCTCAGTCCTTGCAACACCGAACTAACACTGGACTATTTTATATATAAATGCCAAAACCAAAATAATTCAGATTGCTAGTGAGTGTCGCCCTCCATCAAATGGATAAGATGAAGTCAGCATAACCATGCATTGTTCCTGCATAAAGTTGAAAAAGTGACTTGCATTTTTCACGAGTTCATGGACAAAATGGACATCCAGTGGTGTGCCAAGGTCACCCAGTTCTGGGTGCCAATTGTTAACTCTTCCAAGAACTTTTGGCAAGCCAGTTGTTAAACATAGTCCTTATCAAAATTAAATTCATATAAACTGACAATTAAATAAATTATATTAAACACAAAAGTAATAAATACCTAAAATTCATCAATTCCTAATTATTTTACTAAATTTTAGGACACATTTGTAGGGGGGCATGGAAGAAGTAGTTACTTGGTGGTAATTGGAGAAGGCTAAAATCAAGGCCTCTTCACCCCCCCCGCCCCACCCCTTCCCAGCTGTGAGTGGGTTGTTGATCTTTTACTTTCATACCATGGGGGGCTCCTGCAAGCAACTGGTGAAACCCACAGTCCTGGCTGTGAAGACAAGACCCTGCTAGGCAACTTTCCCCCAGTCATCTAACTTTCCACACTGTAACTTTCCGGAACTTTGTACACTATAGGCTATATCTTTTTTTAAAATTTTAAAAAATTTTAAATTTTCTCAATATGGTTTTAATTTGAATCTCCCTGATGGCTTCTATTTTAAAATTGTTTATTGAAATACAGTTGACATGCAATATATTCTTTTCAGGTGTGCGACATAATGATTCAATAATTATACGCATTACACAATATTCACCGTAACTGGTGTAGTTACTATCTGCAACCATACAAAGCTACTACAATTACTGACTATATTCCCTATACTGTATTTTTCATCCACTTTATTTATTTATTTTAGAACTGGAAGTCTGTACCTCTGAATCCCCTTCACCTATTTTGCCCATCCCCTGACTCCCTCTTCTCTGGGAAACCACCAGTTTGTCCTCTGGTCTGTTACAGCATTATTTACAATAGCCAAGATATGAAAGCAACCTAAGGGTCCATTGATGGGTAAAGAAGATGTGATTTTATATATATATGTAGGAATACTATTCAGCCATAAAAAAGAGATCTTGCCATTCAAGATGGACAACATGGATAGGCCTGGAAGGTATTACGGTAAGTGAAAAAAGACAGAAAATGATAAATACCATATGATTTCACTTTATGTGGAATCTAAAAACAAATAAACAAATGAAAGCCGGAAAAAAAAAATATATATATATATGTATGTTGTATCTTAATCCTTCAGGGAAGAGCTCAAGGGTCCCCCCACCTGCTGTCCCAGGCATCATGTTATGATTCTCACAGCAACCCAGGAACGGGGCAAAAGAGTATTCTTTCCCTTCTAATAGATGAAGAAGCCAAGCCTCAGATGAGTATGGGAGCTGTTCTGGGTTCACACAGCCTGTGGGACAGGAACCTAGCTTTCTCAGCTAGATTAGCTACATGTGATGGGAATGTTTTATTTAGAAAAGGTGGAGGAGGAATAGGAGGGGCAGGGGTGAAATAAATACAAAGTCCAGAACTGATAGACTCTGGTAGAAAAATAAATGAAACCAGCTTTCTGGCAATACGTAGCAACAACTTGAAGCCTGTGATACCATCTGCCTTGGCAACCCTGCCTTTAGAGATGTATCCTGAAGGAGGGATAGGCCCAAGATGTTGCTAGCCTGTTTTTACCGCAGTGTCATTTACACTCATAAGCTCCAAAGGGACCTGTGTCCCAAGCCAGGAGTTTGAGCTAACCTGATTGGGTGGTATCAGCTTCCACCTGGGAATTTGTTAGAACTACAGATTCTTGGGCTTGGCTCCAGTGTGGGCCAGCAACCTGTATCTAAATAAGGCCTCGCTGTGATTGCTGTGGATGCCTAACAAAGTTAGAGACTCCCTGACTTAAGTAAATTATGGGACAACTAAATGAAGAAATACAATGCCATTCATGAAGAAAGCAGAATATGTTCCCAGTGTAGGAAGTAAAAAAATATATCATAGAATACTCATTAGGTAAAACACAGTCTACATATATCTCCACGCTCACACACGTGTAAGGTCGGAATCACACATGCCAAAATGTGAGTAACATTTATACTTGGAAAGAGGGTTCCCCTATCCTTTTGTTTATTTTCTAATTTCTGTGCAATAAACATGTAATAAAACAAGCAATTGCTTACTTTTACGTTTATTTAAGCACTCACGAAATAAAAATAAAATAAAATACAGGCCCACAAGCAAGATTTTGCAAAATACCACACCTGCTACCCATCCATCCCTCGGATTCTCCACAGCAGGGCCAGTGGGCCCATCCTGGGGTCCGGGGACAGCACCAGCCTCTGGGTCTCAGGCAGGATTTGGCTCAGTGGGTGTAGCCAACAGGACTGGGATGAAGAGCAAAACGCCATCCCTGTCTGCACAGGGTTAAAACAAACTGGCTGGAGAGAAGCCCCGTGGGAAAGACATGACATTTGTTTGCAAGGAAACATAAACAGGGACAAATGAAGACAGAAATGTGGTTCAATGCGAGCCTGATCAAAGCCAGCTGGGCAAGCAGCTACAAGGAAGACCGCCTGCGGGCTGGGAGGCTCCCGGACCAGCCTTGGGGAGGGCAGGGGCCCCTCTAGCTCCAGGGGGCTGCCCAAGGGAGTAGGGCCTGGAACACAGACACAGGCAGGGAAAGTTGGGTGTGATGGGCTTCAGGAGCTTTGAGACACGAATTAGCCAGTTCCAGTTGCCCAGAGGAGGAAGGGACGTTCCACCCAGATTTCTGTCTGCTCGGGCCGAAGGTCGTCAACCAGAAAAGCGTCGGCCATCCATCGCCAAGTGTGTGCCAGGCACAGAGCAGGGCATTTCATTCTGTCATTTACTCTTTATGGTGGTCCTGGAGGAGACACCGCTGCCGCTGCCGCCGCGACCACCCAGCCCCCACCCTGCTCCCGTTTTCCAGTCTGACTTGCCCAAGGTCAAATAGCTGCGGAGCTGCCAAGCAGACATCTGAACCAGGGCCCACATCCATCCGCAGAGCGCAGGCTTTCCCCATGACGGCAAGCCGGGCTATCTGTCATCAGTGCCCCTGGCGTCCCCCCCAGGTCCTCCCCGTGGTCCACCCTGCCCCTCTGGACACAGGCCCAGCCCCGGCCCTGGCCCGGCCCAATGCCTCGGCAGTCCTGCCCTCCTGAGCCCCTAACGACGCTGGTGTATGCCTTGGACTTGGCATCATTTCCACCCTGTAAAGGCTAAGGCAGCCTTACAATGCTGAGTTAAAATTGTGCCAGGCAAGCGCTAAGCACATATTATAAATTATCATTAATTTAAAGAGACATTTCCCTTTGGGAGACAAAGTGCCTCGCTGATCTCATGAACAACAGCTGAGGCTTAGAAGTGACACCACACTGAAGTTTTCTCTCTTGGCCTTGGCCTGAAATACGACCTTTGGTTGTTTGCCCTCATTCCTCTTAGAACACAGACTCAGGCATCCCACTCAGAACTGGGGAGACAGTGGAGGGGTCCCCTTTGAGCCCCAGGTAGAGTCTGAGAGAGCAACCAGCCTGGCTTGCAGGCTCCAGGTGTGAGCCACCTCTGTCTGTCCTTCCTCCCCTTCTTCACTGTCCCTTCCCTCACCCAGGTGAGTCATTACCACCTTCATGTAGAAAGCCACTGAAAGGGGGTGACGACCCCCCCGAAGTCAGGTTGTGCCCATCCTGGCTAGCATCCTTCTTCCCTTTTCTTCTTTTTTTAAAAATTCAAGTGTAATTGACATACAGTGTTATATTGTTTTCTGGTGTACAGTGTAATGATGCGACACTTCCATACATTTCTCAGGGCTCATCGAGATCATTGCGCTCTTAATCCCCTTTATCTGTTTCATCCCATCTTTCTTTATAGGACATCAGAGGCTTTTCATGGCAAAACTTCGGAAAACTGGTTTTTAAACATTGTGTCCTCTCCAAAAAATTTCACCCATGGAAAATCTTCTCTGTCTTCTAGAGCAAATCCCCTTCCTGCTGTCCTGCTCTTCTGCCCACCCCCTCTCTGGGGAAGTAGAGTCAGCCCCTCAACCAGGACTTACAAGGGAAGTAAGCCATTCCCCTCAAGGAAAGGCATTCACAATTCAGTACACAAAAACGTCCATGCGGTCCTCTATGACTTTGATCCTCCTTCCAGGGTGAGGCCAGATTCACGGCCACATGAAGAGCCAAGAGTGTGTGGATTCTGTGGCTGCCCTCACTCCTAGAGGTGCCCATACAGATTTAAGACCTGTCCCCTATCAGCTCCACCAACTAATGAGAGGAACAGCCATCTCTAAGGCAGCTACTCCCAAGTCAGAGAAGAGAGTGAGCTTCACCTTGACCTACTTATTTCACCTTTCCTGATACCCACAGGTCCTCCTCAGTCTGACTCATGTCCTGTCTGCAGCTGCCCTTACAGGACCCCCACCCTCCACCTCACCCAGGCTCAGGCCAGTCCTGGCCCCCTGAACTTCTTTCTGCCATTCTACACTCCTTCCTGCTACAGCAACCTCACATGTCACTCTGTCCCCTTTCCTACCTAAGGCCTCTCTTGGCCAAGATCACCTGAGGCCACTCCGTCAGGCTGGCAGAAGCCCTTCTTCTCTCTCTCATTCTCTCCAAGGGCAGCCTGGCTTTGGAGCCAAAACTTGGACAAAATGGCCAGAGAAGAAGCTTCCATTCCAACATCAAGGTCAATCACCCGGGGATAAAATCATTATGCATAATACTATTACTCAGACTGTTTTCATGCTGGACATGCCATAGGCACAATATGGTTTTAGGAGTAACATTTCTATCTGCCTTAGAAAAATTCTCACATCTGTGCCAAAAGAATATGTATAGAAAGAGTTTTATTTTTTTGTAATTGGCTCATGTAATTATGGAGGCTGGTGAGTCTAAATCTTCAGGGTGGGCTAGCAGGCTAGACACCAGGGAACATCCAATGTTGCAGTTTAGGTCTGAAGACTGTCTGCTGGCAAAGTACCCTCTTGCTGAGGGGAGAACAGTTTCTTGCTCCATTTAGACTTTCAACTGATTGGGTGAGGCCCACCCACACCATGAAGAGCAATCTCCTTTTTTCCAAGTCCACCCATTTAAATGTTAATCTCATCCAAAAACACCCTTGCAGAAACAGCCAGAATAATGTTTACCCCTATACCCAGACACTGTGGCCCAGCCAAGTTGGCACGTGAAACGAACCATCACACCACGCCCCTCTGATCTGGCAGGATCTGGACTTTGAACTGTCTCTCAACAGCACAGCAACTGCTGAAATCTCTGCTCAGCAATTTTAAGCCTTCGCACTGTCATATCCCATTGAGCCCCTACAAATATCACTGTGTGCATGCCCAGTTCAGAAGTTAGTCAAGGATTTAGGGGAATTCTAAAGCAGATTTTGGTTCTCCCCCTCTAAGATTGCTTTCTTTCTAGAATTGTTCCCCAGAACGTCTAGCCTCTATGACTGCTGTGAGCCCCACTCTGTCTTCCAGGCACAGTAAGAGAGCCACTTTCTTCACACTCATTGCCCTGTGTGCAATGTAAACTGTACATGTCCTCAGGGGTAGAGCCAAATAAATGTGAGCTCACTGACATGTCTTCTTTAGGAGTCAATTTCCCTCTGGCTTACGCCTACTTTGAGAGGCTCATCAGTACTTCTAATCGTTTTCCTATTGTATTTTGTACTAAATCTATCATTGTTATTGGCAGGAGGGCTAGAATGATGCACTACTCAGTCATATCCAGCTTCAGAATCCCTCAAGAGTTATTTTTCAAAGTATTTAATATTTCCAAGCTAAAAAATATTTTTGGACTAACATTTAAAATTTTTTTAAATATTTCATTGGGGTCAGTAAGCATAAAATGCATAATTTCAATCCTTGGTAATTTGATCCCAGGTCAAGGCCTGATGGGGGGATGGGGTAGGAGTCATCAACCCAATACTGACTCCGTCCAGAAGGCTGATGGAGGGAAATGAGGGTCATCTACAGTAGCAACAGGTAACACCTTCTGGATGACGTGACTGAGGCCACATGACATCTCCCCTTGGAGTGAGTCTACTGGGGGCAGAGAGCAGAGCCCTTGCTGCCTGCTGTAAATGCCCCATCAGTGCACATTGGGGGTAAATCTTGGACCTTGTTTTAATCCCTTTTTGGCCAGCAGTTGTGTTGGACTCACAATTTGTCGCCAGTAAAAAGAACCACCTTCTGATTTAAACTCAGGAAAGGATGAAATATCAGAACCACACTGTAAGGCTTCCTGGTGGGTCTTTGTTTTTGCTAGGAAGACTTAACGGGCAGCTCTGAGCCACTTCCCTGGAGAGCTCAGGCCACACTCCCGTGGGCTCCTGCCTATCCACAGAAGGAGCAAAGGTGGGCTTATCTTTTCTTGGGTAAGAGAGGACAGTGGAGTCAGATCCACAGTTGCCCCAAACAGAGGCTGAAGTACTTCCATGGTGTCTGCTGCAGATCTAAGTGGCACAGTGGTTGTGGGAGGCTAACCTGAGCAGCCCCACACTAACTAGAAACACCTGCTTTGCTTTATTTTATAAAGAAGGTTTTCCTTTTTACTGAGCCTACCAGATTAGACTTAAGTGAGACTTGTCAGCGATCTGCCTAACTTAATTTATATAAACAATAGTAAACATGAGTGAACACTTGGTTTATTGTATGATTATAATCAATTTTATGTTCAAATTAGCCTAAAAGAAATTTACCTTCATGAGAAAAACATCAAACTAGGAGCTGAGGAACAGTCTACACAATACTGATACACAGTGATACTGACCAGTGATACACAATGATACTGACCAGGGCTCCTCAAAACTGTCCAGGCAAGTCTGAGAGACCATCACAACCAGGACGAGCATAAGGAAGCATGATAACTAAATGTCATGTCACACCCCGGATGGGTGAGAAAAGGGACAGTGGGTAAAAACTAAGAAGATACAAATAAAATAAGGACTTTAGGTAATCATGGAATCAAAATGGCTTTCTAGTTCTGACACTTAAACAATATTAATGTGAGATATTGATAATAAAGAAGCTGGGAGCAGGGCATAGGGGAACTCTCTGAAGTACCCTCACAACTTTAAGGAAAATCTAAAATTGCTCTAAAATAAAACTTGATTCAAAAATATCTATAAAGAAAAACAAAACAAAACAAAAATATCTATAAAGAAATGAATGTCTAAAAATGAAGACTTCCTTAATCTCACCTCTGGATTTTAGAATGGAGTAAAAGGTGACCAAGCGTGTTTGCTGAGTCCCTACTACATGTCAGCCTTCTAAGATCTTTACTACACGTGTTACCTCATTTAACGCTAACAAAGATCCTATTAGGTAAGTACAACTATTAGCCCATTTTTAAAGATGGGGAAACTGAGGCATAGAAAGGTTAAACGATGTGTCCATCTCACAAAGCAGCATTTGGCTGCAGAGCCTATGTACTCTCTTACGTCCCTAAACTGCATAGAGAGAGGATCACAAATGATGAGAAAAATCATGTCAGTGGAAAATCCAGAACCATGAACACTTAGACCCAAAATATGCTAAGTGAGGCTGGGATGAATGAGGCCTGAACAACTTCCCACACTCTGTGTAGAGATGGGCCAACCATCTGTCATCCAATCATAATGTACATGTGAGATATCATATCCTTTGAAGGTTGATTAGTTTATCTGACAAGTCTGAGATATTGACAAATGACTGAGGGAAAAGAACCAGTCAGCAGGAGCACAGCTGAGCACAGCCTGAACCTCACTTTCCCCAAACATAGCCCCCACCTTCAGTGCCCAAATGGTTGATGCAAGAGACCCAAGACCAGCTGCAGAGCCTTCCTAAGGCTAGCACTCCACAGGTCCTCCACCTCCTAGTCCATGGCAACAAATCCTAGGAGTGATGCTGAGTCACGTCCTCCCGCTCGATCACATCTACCCATCAGTAACTCTTGACGTCTTCGCCTCTAACCCCCATCCCAACACATCCACCCTCAGCAACCTTGCTGCCAGCACCACAGCCCAAGCCACACTCACCTCTCGGACTGGAGCAAGGATGCCAAGCAGGATGCTTGGGACTGCAGAGTGATACTGACATGTCATGACTCATTTGAAAGTCACAATAACTCTCATATTTTATTCTCCATCGGCTTGTCTATTCTCAGCTCGGCTTGTCTGCTCCTCATCAAACTTGGATGATGAAAAGGAGTACCATTTATTAACTTATTCAAATCCCCTTATATCTTAAAATTCTATGATATGTATACTTTAACCACACATAAAAGAACATATATACACATATGCATTTGCTTTTTATGTACTGATTTTAATTTATAGATTCAATGTAAGAATATTTTAAATTTATAGACATAGAGATTGATACATGCTTTTTTATTTGTTGATCTGGCCAAATAACCCTCTCCCATCTCACCTTTTCCTCCTCTGGGTGCTGAGTCTTGGAGGCAGCAAAGCACAGCTGTGCCCAGAGATCCTGGCTGGTTGCTGCTGTCTTCAGCCTGCTTTCCCCATGTAAAGAAGGTTCACCCTCCTAGTGTTTGAGTGTCATTGGTCCTCCCCTCACCTCTCTGCTTTAGGCAAGGTGGACTGTGCAGGACCAGCATGTGTTCTGGGGGCCCCAGGGCCTATTGGGCTGGGAAGGCAGGAGTTTCCCCTAACCCTTAGCCTCTGCTACCACACTCCCAAACCACTGGGTGAGGCCATCAGAATGGCCCTCACTCTTGACATTGCACTTGCACATACAATGACTTCTTGTGGCTGCTTTCAAACAATTCCTAGAGCTCTTGCCCATTGGAACCTCCATCCCCATGAACTGCTACCAGGGAGAAGGGCTGTCAAGAAGGGGAGTCAGAGAACTCCCAGTAGAACTGATACAGAAGGAAGCCACTGAGCCTGAATTTGGGGTGGAAGCCAAGGAGGGCCATTACAAAGAGTCCCATGCTGACTCCCAGGGAATGTCAGCCTCTATAACCCAAGGAGAGAGCACTGGCCTTCAGTATATTTCTCTGTTCTTCACCCAGGAAACCCTGTGTGGGGCAAAACCAAAAGGGGAGCCCAGGAATGATGTTAGAAAAATACGTCATGGTGTGGGATGGAGGAGAGGACCCCATGGTTTTGTTGTGCCTATAGAAAATGATTACTGAGAATCCTGAAGCATTCACCTTCAGGTTGTAAGTGTCTCTGCCATTCATGAACAAGAAGTCTTAATTAAAATGCTGCTAAAAGAAGCAAATCAATTAACAGATACCTTACAAGATGGTTTATTCTATCTTACACACCGAAAATTGCTTATGAGTATCAGGTTACCGCTTTAGGTTATCAGCTAACAAAGGCTGCTAATGAACTACGTTGTTATCAAGTCAGATGAAAGATGCCCTGGGAATCGAGGCAAATTATTATAACACAGCACTGTGTTTTGAAATATTGCTCATCTTTCATCACACACAAGGAAAAGAACCCAATCTGAGGAGAACCAGCCCACGCAACCACCTGGATTTCTGCTGAACTGGAAAGGCAAAGGGTATTCAAGAATGCAGCCCCAGAAATACAGGGTTAAGAGTATGGGGGAGAAATGTTAACGAGGCCTGTGCCACACAGCCTTTAGTTGATGGCAATCATAAAAAGATGGGCGTTTCCTAAGCCTCTGCCGGTCGTGTCCTCTAGGCAAAAGCCATTCACATTTGTACTAATAACCACAAAATAATGCTCTAAGCATAACAATAATCCCTTACATCTGTGTGGGTCCCTATAAGGCACACCATTGGCTTTTTCATTTAATCCTTTGTTGGCTTCATCTTGTGCAGAGCTGCAAAGCTGTAGGACATTCCGTGACCATTCAGACCCCTTCCTCTCACTCTGGCCCAGTCCTCTATTCTTTCCTGTGGAAGGTCAGTCTTTCATTCCTGAGACCAGAGACTACCCCATAGTCTTCATGTCTCAAGGATCCTAAATATTCACATGGGGGATTCTTACGGCAACTTAAAAGGTAAGGCCATCAGTTCTAGAAAAATGATGCTTACCTGTTGATAAATGGTGGTGTTAAGCAGGCTGTGTCTTGACTTTGGTCCCCATTTCCATGAGCCATTTGCTCTGGGTAGGTTCCATTGATATGGACACAATGCTGTCATAGAATCATGAACAACTCCATCAAGGAGGACCAGGATAGACAATGTGGATTATTGGGTTCCATCCTTTCTTACTGCTGGGTAAAGTGCTCATGCCTCCCTCTGTTGAGCCAGCTTCTCATTGAAGAAAATTGATATTTTCCTTCAGGACAGAAATGATGTAGACTCTATTCCATCTGTTACTTGGCCTGGGCATTGAGGTCCACATGAAGGTCCATCACCAGCTTTGGAAAAGCTTTGGAAGCTCAAATTCATGACATCCCTGAGATTGAAACTGTCCAGACTGCCCAACCTTTCCTGAAGAGGCCACTCATTTAGAGCTCTATCACTCTGGAAAAGGAAGAGAACCATCAGGAAGACTTATAGACGGAGTGATTATGCTCTCACTAATCATGGTATATGCTTATGCAACACACACAATTAAGTAGCTATGAAAGAATTCATCAGCATATCTTAGCAAGATGAGATATTTCCTTGTGCAACATAGAAAGTATGTGAAGACCAGTAGCTTCTAGGTAAAAGGGGGAGCTTTTCAGATAAAGCTCAACTGAGAGGTTGTTTTCTGCCTGCTAAACCTCGAGCCACAAAACCTCACCCACTTTGGTGGGAAAAGGGAAGAAGTCATTCCCTGAGGTTAAAAGGCATATCTGCTGGAAAATGCCACTTAATGTACTTGAAGAGATTGCACCAATCTGGGAAGATGCTACAAGGAACCAGGTAGAGAGACCTGTGCAAATGTAATTAGAAACTTACATATTCAAGTCTGAACTTATGCTGTTATAGAGCGTGAGACTTGTCCACACATAGCAGATCTATCTCTATCCCTATATCTACATAAAATTAGGAACACAGAAGAAACTATGAGGTCACCAAACCGGACCCCAATATAGTAGAGCTCAGGCTGAAAGTAGGGCACAGACCCACTGCTATGGCCACTTTCAACTAAAGGCCTCACCCACACCCTCATGCACAGAGACTAAATTCACACCAAAATTCACTGCCACTTCCTCTAACAGTCATAATTTTAACAGAATGTCATATTTATGTTTACATTGAATGTTGCATACTTGTTTATGCCATTCGATTATAGATGTTGTCTCAATGTCTTGATATCTAACATGGGAGAAAGGACAACAACAGTAGAAAGATGGGGCAGAGTGAAGCAGCAATGAGATAAGCCAAGCCAAAGGCCATAAAAGAGACAGTACCTACCCACACCACTTGTAGAGGAGCAAGGACACACATTGAGGTCAGGGTTACAAAGCTTGGTGGCAGCAGAGGCAACATGGAAGATAAGCAAGTTACAAACAAGCAAGGATGGTGACAGAGAAATCTAAAGGGATTCCAAGATAGTTTTTTGTGCTTCTCCTTTAAAATGTGGTGAGTCCAAAAATCAGAGTTTAAGTTGGATGGTCTAGAGATCCAGGGGGTCAACAGTAAGTTCATCCCTTCTATCATCTTTAACAAGTTCTGAGTTCAAAGGGCCCTTTCGGATGTTGTAAAGAAGAGGATCCAAAGTGGCTGGGTCTATGCAGCATTTGCTCTTGAATGCTGATGTCTATAGAAGATGGGGAAACCAAGAAGGCAGCCTCCTTCTTCTCCTAATGGCCCTGAGCTGGGGAAGGGCCACCTGTGAGCTTCTCCATGGAGGAATTTGTTCTCTGACAGGGCAGTCATTCCTCTATGTACAGGTGTGTCACCAGCCCCTAGAGAGACAGGCACAATGTACAAGAAAGGTAAGTTGGACAGAGGCTGGAATAGTAGCTGCCGACTGGACCAGCAGGTGAGTCAGGCTGCAGACCTGTGCTGGGTATCAAGAGAAAGAGAAAGAGACTTTGGGAGACTGTATCTGCACTGTTTCCACTATTATTTAATATTGGTGGTTTTAGCCAAAGCAGTCAAAGAGGAGAAAACAATTAGAGGCATAAGAACTGGGAAAGGAAATCTACAATTTGGCAGATGACATAATATTATGAAAACTCAGGGAAATCAAGAAGAACACACATACAATGAAAGTATTCAGTAAGGCTGTCTCTATAACATTAACATACAAAAATAATCCATAAGCAACCAATGACCCAGTAGGAGACATAAAGGGAGACTCCATTCATAAAAGCAACAGAAACAGAAAAATATTTAGGAATAAACTTAACAAGAAATGTGAAAAACCCATAAGGTAAAAGCCGAAAACTCTCTTCAGACACATAAACACAGACTTGCAGAAAGATTCACCTTTCCATGAAGGACTGCTTAACATTGTAAAGAAGTCAATCGTCTTCAGTCTCATACATGAACGTAATGCAACCCCAACAAAAATACGGAGGTGTTTGTTCTATGGATAGATTGAGATGGTTCTGAAGGTCATATGGAAAAACAAATACTCAAGAATAGCTAGAAGAGAACAGCAAGAATGTGCCCTGAATAGGACACACAATGGGAGTGCGCCAGATGGTGGAGCGAACCATGGAACCCATATAAGTAAGAGCATGGTCCCAGCACGTGAATACTCACAAATACCATGAACAATAATATAAAGTCTAAGATTAGCCCAAGTACACATGGAAGGTTAGAACACAAAAAAGATTGCAGATAAAACTGGGGAAAATAATATTTTCAATAATGATACTGAAATAAATTGCCATTTGGGAAAAAGGTAAAATTGGATCCATATGTCATCCTACACACCACAATATATATTAAATGGATCAGAGATCCAAATAAAAAATAAAACTTTACAAGAACTAGAAAAAATATGTATGATGTAAACATTTTTTTTAATTTTAAGGAAATTTTATATATATAATTTTAATTAAATATATTTTTTAAAAAGAACGTGGGAAGATAAAGCTGAGACTTGAAAATAGTTACTTCCACACAGTGGGTGGGGACAGGACAGAGCAGACATGTATGAGAGGGAGACTTCTCTGAGTTCACCTGTTTACATATTTTTTTATCTTTGAACTATATGTATGTTTTACAAACTCAAAAAAGTAGAATTACATTGAAAGAATTAAGAACAGAAACATTAAAATAGCATATACATGGAAACAAAGCCTATATCAAATTGATAGCATAACCACACAGAGAAAATAATTAATTCAATTTTAATATAATACTCAGTATAGACAGAAGGCTAAATTCTAAGAAGAAAAAGAACTGCAAAGAAATCTTCAAGTTACTAAGCAAGTTTGTAGTTGTAGAGTGTTGTAATTGTGGAATTATTTTGTTTACTATCAGAGGATAGAGCAAAAGAGCAAAAATATTTATATGGAACAGGGTTTTCACTTTGGAGGTGAAAAAACAGAAATGGAGTGTGAGGAAAACTCAAATAGAGCCTTATACATATCCTGACTCCATTGAGAGGGCCATGTCTCAGGAGCCATGAACACACATTGTGCCCATATGTTGGCTTCTAAAAGCTATTCCATATCAAAGAAAGAAAGAGAGAGAGAGCAAGAAAGAGAGAGAGGGAGAGGAAGGAAGGAAGGAAAAAGGGAGAATGAAAGAAAGAGAGAGAGAAAAAGGAAGGAAGGAAGGAAGGAAGGAAGGAAGGAAGGAAGGGGAGGGAAGGAAGGAAGGAAGGAAGGAAGGAGGGGAGGGAAAGAGAGAGGAAGGAAGGAAGGAAAGAAGGAAGGAAGGAAAAAGGGAGAAAGAAAGAAAGAAAGAAAGAAAGAAAGAAAGGTAGGTACATGGGTGACCAGGTCTGAGCAGTCAGTACAAGGTGAGCCCGGGATACTGTGTTGTGTCCGAAGTTCAGGAAATGAAGAAGAAGAAGAAAAAAAAATCTAGGAAATGCTCAAAACCACCAAAAAGTGATGGTACTGGACAAAATGGGGACAATTTGAGCATCACAAAGATCTGTGATGGCAATGAATTATAATATGTTGAAATCCACAATCATGATACTCAACAAGTAAGAGAAAGAGATAAGGGGAAAGGAAAAAATCTTTTTATCCAGAGGAATACCAGCTATTAAATGCAGAAGGGATGCTACCCTTAGAAACTCAGTATTTTGTAACCCCCAGTATAATAACTGATTCAAAGATGGATATAAACAGAAGAATCATTGGGGGGTCAGGATGTTCACATGGTCTCAAAGTATCACCCTTCAGATTATCAACCGATTACAAAGAGGAAAATTTGTCTCCCCAACACAGACATCTAGCGGTCACTTCTTTACTCAAGTGACCAAAGGCAGGGATGCCCGGGTGGCTCAGTCTGTTAAGCGTCTGCCTTTGGCTCAGATCATGATCCCAGGGGCCTGGGATCTGAGTCCTGCGCCAGGATCCTTCCTCATCAGGGAGTCTGCTTCTCCTTCTACCTGCTGCTCCCCGGCTTGTGCTCTCCCTTTCTCCCTCTCTCTCTCTGAAAAATAAATAAGTAAAAATAAAAAATTTTAAAAACCACACACAAAAAGTGATCAAAGGCAGCATCGCCCACAGTGAGAGACCCTCGCATCATGGGCTTTCTGATGTAGTAAAATATCAGACATGCAATGTCACTTCCGTGGTGTTCTTGACAAAAGTCTCAATCTGCATCTACTCACGAGGAACAGACCGGTCCAAAAGACAGGACATCACACAAAAGTACTTCGAAATCGACAATGCCACAGAGAAAGAAAGCAGAATCATCCAACACACAAAAAAGATGAAACAGAGACAAAATCAAATACCGTGCATCCAGGTTTGGAAGACTAGAGCTATAAAGATTCTTTGGAAACAATCAGAGAGATCTGAATTGGGGCTGTGTAAGAAATGATAGTACTGAAATACTGGTCATTTTTTGGGTGTGGTCATCCTACAGTGACTATGCAGGAGATACCTGGCACCATATTTAGGGGTGAAATATCTCTACTAACTTAGGGGTGATGTTTCTATTAATTTTTAAGTGGGTCAGGAAAAAATGTAACGTACAGAATAAAGTAAGTGGGGGGACTATTAACTTGGGAATCTAAGTATATGTCTTTCTTGCACCGTTCTTTGAATTCTTCAGTGGATTTGAAGAGTTTTCAAAAAGAAGGAAGGTGAGAGCACGTGGGTGATGCGTGAGACACAGGCAAGTGGACCTAGGAATTGTGACCTGTGACCAACCCCGCACACTCAGACCTCATCCACGGCAAGACCCAAAGGTAACAAGGGAAACAGAGACTTCAGTCAAGTCAATAGCGTTGAGGACACCAAAGTTTTGGATTTTTTTTTTTTTAATCTCGTGCACTAAGTTGGCAAGTTCATGGTTTGACTGACGTTTAGGGAAATTTGGGGCAAATAAAGGAAAGTTAACTATCCTGTTTCTAAAATCTCGTTTTCTCAGCTTTAATCAGGCAAAGGTCCCACGGCTTCATTTTAAATCTTCCTGAAGTACCACTAAATTAAGACTTTCTGGAAGGGAAAGAAGGAGGAGGAAGAAGAAGGGGGAGGGAGTGGGGGAGGGGGGGTTCCCGGTGTCCCAGGAGAGGCACATGGCTAGCCATCCCCTCCCATCCTGAGTGGGGGCCGCCTCGAGAGAGAGCCACCGCCTTTCTCCCTTTCAGAACCAGCGATCCTGCTTACCACTCACCTTTCGGAGAAATTGAGGTTTGCCCTGCAAAAGGAGAAAGGGTGTTCATTAAATCATTCCTGCGTGACAAAAAAAGCACATGCAGAGTTTTGCTCCAGGAGAATGGCTTGCCTGTCCTTAGCTTTTTCTTTCCGGTCTAACTTCTTCCTGACTCAGCCTGACTCCATCTAGTGTTACTTTTGGAAACTTGAAGCGTGCTTCCCTTCTCTCCAACAAGCCCTGTTCGCAGAGGAGCTCTGGTGTGACCCGTGCCAAGAACAGCTCCCCGCACGTGGGGTGGGGGTGGGGGAGGCTACATCCCAGAGCAGGGGAGGGCTCCCACCCAGCCGCCCGCCGCCCCCTGCCCTGCATCTCTCCCTTCCCTCCCTGTGTACACATGCCCAGGATTGAAAATTAGGATTTGGGAACTCTTCCATTTTTTTTTATTCCAGGACAAAGATATCCCTGAAACAGGGTCTGCAGAGACTTCTAGGGGCCACGGGAGTTTCCAAGGCCAAGTACCCTAACTCAAAGTGCCCCTCCATACATGCGGGTGGTTTGGAAGACCAAGGTAGCATGCCCACCCCTGTCGGTGGTGAGAAGATCAATACGACCCCTCAGTCATGACCGAAAGTCACAGCTGGCCACAACAGTCTGCAGCCACAGGCCCAGGGTGCCCCACACTGCATGGTGGGGCATGCAGGGGGCCCAGCAGGGGGCCCCGGAGGCCATGCTGTGGGTAAAGTCTTCACTATCACAGACATCCCCCATCTACGCAAAACTGACTCCCATATTGTACTCTGCATCCCAGAGACCAGATGGACCCCCAAAAGGCAATACAGGCTCTAGGCCTGGGGCTCCTCTGTTCATTCCCAGTTCCCCTCTTCCCCTATGTCAGGAGCTAATCCTTCTCACCCTACCAGACTCAGTCCATGGCCTCCCGTACCCTTGTCGGCCCAGAGCCCTGTTTGAACCCCTGATGAAGGTCAGGCTGCCTTCATTCTCTAGTGGGAGAGCCTGAGTCAGCACCCAGCTCAGAGCAGCAGGAACACTGCGCCTGGGTGAGCCAGGACGAGGATGTTCTCCGGGCACAGGGTCCCAGCTGCACCCTCAGCGGAACCTAGCGTGGCACCAATCCCCCAAGGGCTGCCAGGAGACAGAGCTGCCCCGGTGAGAAGGCCCCTCAGGATAGGGAAAGACAGGAGCCATAGGAGCCAGCCAACCTGAAATTCAGCCTTCCCTCATAAGCGGTCTCACGGACTTGTTGGCATGAGAGCTGTTCAGCATGTTTCTTCTATAAAGAGGAATGCGACACCTTAGCCAGTGCGGGTCTGGGTGTGTATGAACATGTGTGTGTGTGACATGGGACACATGGCATCATGGTCCCCCAGCCTGTAATGCCCCCAATTCCTCCACATGTTTCCAAAAGTTCCCTGGGACTGGTCACCCATCCTTCCCCAGCATGAGAACCCCAGGTCCAGAGGAGGTGACATTGTGAGCAAAAGGAGACCGGTGTGCCCATCGTGGGGCCTGGAGAGCACTGCCTCACAGCCCCACTAAACCGAGGCTGACCACATGCTCCAGTTCTCTGAGAACTATCCAGGTTTACCCCATCGTCCTACCACTGTTATTAGCAATGCCTCTGCACTCTCCCAAAGTCCTGGTTTGGATGATAAGGTCTATGGTCACTGTAATCACACTCCTCTCCCCCAGTCCAGGCCCCTGTGGGGTGGCCATACAACATGGGGATGGGGGGAGGGAGGAGGAGGTGAGAGAGGGTGGGACAGAGAGAGAGACAGAAAGATAGTGAGAGTTGGGGAAGAAGAGGGGCAATGCTTAGAGGCAGAGTTGATGGAACACTCTTCCAGAAGCCCTTCCAGAAACCAGAACATCTGAAGGAGGGAAGATCCTCAAGAAAGTAAACTTCTAGAGAAAATCCGCTTCCAGCTCAGCCCTGAGGCATCAAGCATCATTCTATCTCTTCACCCACATGTCCGCCCCTCCTCCCATACACATGCTATAGCACTTACTGAGTGCTAGGCTTTGGGGCAGAACTGGAGGAGAGCCTAGGTTCTAGGTCCCCTCTAAAACCCACCACGCCACCCAGCTCAGCCCTCTGTCTGCATGCCAGCCTTTCCGGAGTGTCCCCTCTACTTGGACGTCCCAGAAGTCTCAGATTCCTGTGTTTAAAAAAGGACTCCCCATCTCAGCCCCCCAGCCCACCGCCCAAACCTGCTCCACCATCTACTTCCCAAGGGCACTGCCCCACGAGGACCTTCCTCTTCTGGATTCTTCCCTCTTGGTGGCTGCACCTTCACTCATCTCCCAGGTCCTAGGCCCGCCGCCTCAGTATCGCTCTGATCCTTGCCCAGCAGGGCTTTGCAGCAGGTCTGAGGTCCTCAAAGGGCTTCCCTGCAGGTCTCCCTGTCTCTAGCAGATGTCCCCGCCCCCTGCCATGCTACTATAGAAAACTATGTCCCATCCCTCTTCTGCCTAGAATCTGTCTGATTGACCAGAAGTTTCAGGACAGGGTGCAGACTCCTTCACTTAGCATACAAGACCCTGAGTAAGACTACCCCCTCTCCAGCCTCTGCTCTACAGACCTTCGTGTGAAGCATCTGCTCCTGTCACATGGAATGCTTTTTCCCCGGATGTGCACACTGACACACGTTGGCATGCCTTCTGTGTACACTTCTCTTTCTCCCCCCACCCACCCAGGACTTTTTCTCACCCCTCTGTATGCAATCCCAGTGCTGCCTGAGCTCCTTGACATCCTGCCTCCCAGCCAGACCCCTCTGTATGCCCCAGGCACAAGGCAACACATGCTTAGCTATGTCACAGCTTCCCCTCCCCGACCCCAAAACCCTACAACAAGCATCTAGAATGTGCCTGTGTCCCCTGCAGACTGAAAGGGAGCCTGTCTTCTCCCAATGCTCAGTACCTAGTCCATGCCCAAAAGCCCATTCATTCATTCTTTTAACACATATAAAAGTACCCATTCTGGTGTGCCTGGGTGGCTCAGTGGGTTAAGGCCTCTGGCTTCAGCTCAGGTCATGATTCCAGAGTCCTGACATTGAGCCCCACATCAGGCTCCCTGCTTATCAGGGAGGCTGCTTCCTCCTCCTCTCTCTGCCTGCCCCTCTGCCTACTTATCTCTTTCTGTCAAATAAATAAATAAATAAATAAAATCTTAAAAAAAAAAAAAAGTACCCATTCTGTTCCATGCATGGTGCTAAATGTCAGGGCTACAAAGATGAAAACAAAGATCCCACCCTCAAGAACCTTACACTTCAGGGGGAAAACTATCAAAAGAAACAGAAGAAGAAATATATCACATAATGTCAGTGAAGGGAAAGCAATATGAAGAAAAATAAAGCTAGGTAGGGAAAAGGGTTTCTATTTTAAACAGGCCATCTAAAATGAAATGGTGGCCTTGAAGCAGAGATATGAAGCAAATGAAGGGCAACGGTTGCAGCTATCTGGAAGAAGAGCATTCCGTGCAACAGAAAACAGCCAGTGCAAAGGTCCTGAGGCAGGATTGTCCTCAGAGGACATGGTCTCTGTGCAGAAGAGCAATGTGGCTCATGGCAGCAGGGAAGCCAGGTAACCAGGAGCAGGCCATATAGGTTTCCCAAGTATGTCATGGCAAGGGTTAGGTACCTCATTCTGAGTGCTGGGGGAACGCACTGGTGCGTTCTGTGGGGGACGTGGGGCAGAATGTAACTGAGGGTATGCAGAGGCAAGCTCAAACTCCCTTTGGCTACTGTACCAAAGTACAGTGGCCCCTCCCTTTCATGACTCCTGCCCACTGAAGCAGAGAAGGGAAGAGGGGGTATGGGGCGCATTCTAGTCTCCCAGGAAGCATTTTGGAGTGGCAGGAAGGGCTAGGATGACAGGCAAGGAAGCAAAATGAATAAAACAGGAGGGAGAATGATACCCCACACTTACCACGATAGTGACCTTACCTTGGGACTCTCTTCTTGAGCGTGGTGGGGTCTAAAGGGAGAAAGCAGAGCATTAGGACACTGTGATCAGTGGAGTGGCTCGCTCGGTGCCAGGCAAGCAGGAGCCAGGCAGAGCTAAGGGTGCTCCTCGTCCTTCTCCTTTGGCTCTGCTGGAGCTTGTCTATCTAGGTCCCGTCACTGAGCCACCCCTTAGTGGGGCACCTAACTGAACCTTCCCTAGAGCCTTCCTACCCTCATCACTCCTCATCAAACCCCTCCGCTTGCCACTCCCAGACCCTCTTAGTCTTAGGGGATCCAACACGTCTCCCACTATGTGATGAAGAGGCTGCTTTCTCTCCCCTCGTGGTCATAGGGATACAAAAATAATGGTCAGCAAAGTCCTATGACTAATTAAGCCCCTCGTGCAGTGGGGCGGCGGGGGGGGGGGGCCTATCTCAGGCCGCCCTGGAGGGGCGTGGCTCCTCTCCCTGGCCCCTGGCCCTGACTCCGACTTCTGCATATCTTTGCGGATAACGATCCTATATTCCAGAGCCACGGTGAGGCTCGTTCCTCCTCAGCCTCGGGAAAATGTCATGGAAAACTGCATCATGATCCCATTACTAAGCAGGCCGACAGGACTGGAGATGATTTTTGCAAGTCCCATCTCGAGAGAAAGGGGATGCCAATCAGTGCTGTATTTTGCGATCAAAACTCACAGACTGACCGCTGGGCCTGCGGGGTAAGCTTCCCTGCGGGTGCCACAAGGATATCAAGAGCCATGCCAGGGCTCACACTGGCCCAGCTCTGTTCGGACCAAGGGGACACAGCACTGCTCTGAGGAGGACCAGCCCAGGTTGTGACCAAAAAAAAAAAAAAAAAAAAAAAAAAAAGCCGCTCAGCAGCACCTCCACAACCCAGCCAGCCTCATCACCTCCTGGGATCTGTTTTATCTGGTCCGTATCATTTTTGGATATGGGAATAGACATTTCGGTCCGAAGCCAACTCACCTCCCTTCCCCAGCTTTCTCCAAGAAATCTGATTCTTAGGAATGGAAAAGTACAGAGAGAGGAGAGGGGAGGGGGTGAGATGGACAGAGACCCAGAGAGGCATCTGCATTTCTTCCCAACCCAGTCTGTCAGTATTTCTCTAGCCAAGGTCCAGGGGTGGTGGGGCCCTTGGGAGCTCAGGCTGCCGGGACTGTCCTGGTCTGGGCGGGGAGGAACCGGGCCAGAGGTCGCTACTCCCTTACCGTTGAAGCCTGGGTTTGTGCTTCTCAAGTCTGAGGAGTCGATATCAAACAAATGCTTCTTGATCATGCAGATCTTCAGGACCAGGAAGACAGCCAATATGGCGACGCCCACAGCCATCCCAATGAGGGCGTACTTGATGTCTGCAGGGCAGGGAGGAATGGAACGGTAGGTATCCATCCGTCAGTCACCACTTTGCAAAGCTCTTCTACAGCCCCCTTCACATTCAGGCTGAAGTCCAAAGTCACCAGAAAAGTCCACATCCAATCCACTGAAGCCCAGGGCCACATTTGCCCCCTGCCCCTCATCCACCCCCCATCCTCTCCTCCTAGAACCCCATTCCACTGTCTTCAGCCCTGGGAGTCATTTCCTAGAGGCTGATGGCTCCCTTTTCCGGCCTCCTGTAGCCCTACCTCACTTGCCTTTGCATTAATTCATTTACGGAGCACATGTTAATTGCCTGCCTGCTCCGTGGTAAGCATGGAAGGCAAAGGAAAAGATCTGACTCCATCTTGAGGGCAGGTGGAGGAAGGAGTGGGAAGCCCGGCAGAGTGCAGGGCACTGTGGGGGCTGGAGCTGTGTATCAGAGGAGGGCAGGCCTGGTGACTCGGGGCCCTTTGGAGAAGGACTCTCCAGCAGGTCCGTGCCCCTGTGGTAAAGCTGTGTTAGTCCTTGGGCGGATGTGGAAGTGAGTGCTGCCCCTGTTCTGTGATGACCCACAGGAAACCCGCCAGGCTCTGAGCACACCCCCCTCACCCCTGTCCCTCCTGCCCCCCTCAGCCCTGCACAAAGAGGAAGCTGGGCACCTACCAATTTCGGCCCCAGCAGACTTGCCTGTTGCTAACACTGGAGCTCCTCCAACATCTGCAAAGAGAGAAAACCCACAGTCTGGTTAGAACCAGACTGGTGGCTGTGATCAGACCAGAGGTGGAGGGCCAAAGCCCTGTCCCCAACCCCTATCTCCCACAGGTCCAGGAAGGCCTGGCACGCTTGGCCTCCAGCCTCAGGAACACAGAGCATCCTTGAGCCTCACCGGGACTTCAGAACCCTCCTTCCAACCCAGGCCAGGAGTTCCATGCAGTTCCATTTAGCTGGCTCTTGCACATGGCCTCCCAGACCCACACCAACCGCGGTCTACTTCCTTAGCCCTTTCTGTAATTCCCATGAAGCCTCTCATCCCAGGCAGACTACACACCTCCTAGTTCCCCACCTAGGCCAGGGATCTGCTGCCTCTGGGCCATTCCCTCTGCCTGGCCACATCTTCTCCTCTTGCTTCCCATGTTACGTCCTCCTGAACCCCCCATGCCTGGCTTGACTGTGTGCCCCATGGGGGCTGTTCTCAGCTGCCAAAGATGACCACACCATTTATTTAATGATGTTAATGGCGCGCTGTTGGGCACCAAGCACCCTTCGTCCTAAGAGCTTCTCAACTATGAATCCTCTGGCCCATACCTTCTTGCCAGTCCCCTCTCTGTGCTGTCTGTCCCCCATGAAGAGTGTTCTGCCCCTAGCACTTGACACAGCATCTGGCATGAAGGAGGCATCAACACAAGTTGCCAAATGAATGGTGGTGATAGGTCATACCGCAGGGGTGCCTCACGCTTCTGGCCAGAGCTTGAAAGCTTCCATCAAGAGACGGGGCTCACACTGGGGCCACAGTCCTGCAGACTGGCCCTCAAAGACTCACGACAAAGCGGCAAGCCTATGGGGAAGGGGCCTATGGGGCAGAGCTATAGGGGAAGGCGCCCAGTAACTGGTCACTGACCTGGAGGTGACACTGGCTGTGGCACTTGCATGAATGCACTGCAGCAACAGCTCCAGGAACCAGGTGCTACTATCATCTCCATGTGATGAATGAGGAACCAGAGACACTGAAGACTTGATAATGGATCTAAAAGCCAAGGGAGGCAGAACGTGGCAGGGCCAGGGTCAGAGCCATGCCACTTGCACTGGGAGCCTGTGTCACCCTGCAAACGTGAATCCCAGGGAGCTAAGAGAATGATGCCACAAGCCACAAGGTCAAGGGCTGAAGGGGCTTGGGCTGGGGTGGGTGGACGATGAGATCCAAGCCTGGTTCTAGGTACAAGCTTCCAGGCAAAGGCAGAAGCAGGAAGTGCCACAACTCCTGCTTCTCAAAGGAAGCAGGCGACTTCATAGGGAGGGACCAGATCTTCCCCAGCTTAGCTCCAAGGGAAGTTCGCCTCCCAATTCCCCACCTATCGGAGTCTAAATGATGACCGAGGGCCCTGTCTGCTGACTACGGACAATGCTGCCTGGGGTACGTGTTGGGTCGACAATCTACAGAGGGCATCTTGCTCTGCATGGGTCTGGTGGGGAAGGGATCATCATCATGGAGTTTGGGATTCTTCTGGTGGCCTCACTTAGTCGATGGATAAAGTCAGGGAGTTATGAAGCAAAAGCGCAAAGACTTGCTCTAATCACAAGTCCTCTTGGAAAGTCAATGACTTCTGTCTTTCTGTCCACTCACCTAAACATCACAGACACCCCCACATACAATATGACCTTAGTCTTGTCGGTTCTCCCAAGCCCCTGCTAAACTCCACTGTTTCTTTACGTTAAATCTATTGCACCAGCTAGCTTGAAAACCACTCCAGGGATGGGACAAAATCTTCTATTTTGCATGTGGTTGGCCTGGGCTGTTATGGGTAGCTTGTCCCCTTGTCCCCTTCACACACAGATCTCTTTCCTAGGTCTCCCACTGGTGACCATCACTCTCCATGTAACGCATGCAGCGTAAAAACTTTATATGAGCATGAGATGAAACTTCAATGGGGAAAGAAGAAAGATCACAGATCAGGAAAAGCAAGATGGAAAAAGTCAGAGAGCCAGAGAGAGAGAAACACAAAGAGACTCGGTCATACAGGGACACACAGGGGTGGGCCACAGGAGCTCAGACCTCTGATGGCAAGGCTTATAAGGAAAGAGGAGAAAGAATTTGAAGTGTCAAAGACCAGCCAGGCCCTGCCCTCCCTGACAGCACCTGGCGCCAGCACTCCGCAGGCAGCCCAGCCTCCCTCCGTCATCAGCCTGGCCCACCAGTGACCCTGTCCTCAACGCTTGGCTCTTTCTGCCCTTCCCTGACAGGGACTCCAGGGCTGGGGTTCAGCTCAGCCGTCACTCCTCACCCCCACCGCACAGTGACACACCACTCTCCACGTTCCATTTTGTATTGGCCCCAAGCCCTGAGGCTGCCCCTAATCCCTGTCCCCAAACAGGCTCCTGGGGCTTAGGGCTCCCCTACCGGGTTCGAGGTCAGGGACTGAATTAGCTGCAGGCAGACAAAACGGGCAGTGGACACATTGGTCCCAGAAATTCCTGCTAGCCAGCCAGATGGCCACTCGGCGGCAGCCTTTCCCCTCCTTGGGGAGGCAACTCCCTCCTTGCAGCCTCCCCCCTGCTCTCCGTATCTCTGCTCTGAGCCCTAACAAGGCCCTGGGTGAGGATCTATCATAAGCACGCTAGCCCAGCGGACCCCAGCCCCACCCCCTGCCAGGGTCTTGAACTGGAGTAGTCCCTCCCGGGCCATAGACTCCCTGTGAGGCCCCAGTGCTCGTTTCCCCTGCTTCTGCAAACTAGCTGGAGGATGGATGGCCCTAGCAGCACAGCTGGAGACCTCCAGCATGCTCCTGCATCCAGACCTGTGGGAGCCCCAGGAGGAAGCCTCAGGGCACGTTCTTTGCTGGATTTCTCTGGGTTCTCTTGCAAACAGGAGGAAGAAGCTGAGCATCCAGAGGACAGACTCTCCAGCCCAGGAGAGAGTCCAGGGGGCCTGGGCGGGGGCTGACTGTACCAAGGCTGGTCTCCCTGGGGGGCATGGAGGGACTGTGTGGACTGGTTCACCCAGCAGTAGCAGGCACATCAGCACTCCTCAGGCCGCCCACCCTGAACCAGGCACTGGAGACAGTGAGGCCCCAGAGCCCAGCCCTGGTTGCTGCCTAGCACAGAGAGCAGAGGCCTATTCTTAGATGAGTCTCCGCCCTCCTAGTCTTCCTGTGCCCCCAGGAGCTCCCACAAAGTCACACACCTGAGGCTATACCTGTCGAGGGGTGGTGCCCTTTCCTCGGGTGCACAGAGGCACTTATGGCTCTGAGTCTAGAGGCCTTGCTTCCTCTTCGTGCCCCCTCTGAACAGTCTGCTGCCCGAGGATACTCTTCCACCCCTCTCTGCCGAAATAGCCAGTCTCCAGCTCTCCTCTCTGCAGACCCTCCCGCCCAGTCACCCAGAGCCCCGCCTGCTTCTGCCAGTGATTTCCAAACAGAAAGGAGCCTCCTGCAAGAGTAAATGGTCCTGAGGCCTTGAGGCTGGCTGGGTCCCCTCGCCTGGGACATGAGAGGACAACCTGCAGGGGAAGGCAGCAATAGGGTTGCTCTCTGAGACTGAGCCGAGGGTACAGCATGGCCTTGCCCCATCTCAGTTGGAACCTGACCCACAGAGAGGCCATCCCTGATGTCCAGACCCACTGTGCTGCCCATAACACCTGTTGGGCCCACCCTTGATGGGGGCTGGAAGTCTTCACCACCCTTATTTGGGCAGAATCAGACTATGTGGTTCCAGTTGTGGGGTAGTGGGCGTGCGAGCCCTCAGATGTCGTTCTATAAGTATCTGAACTATAAATAAGGAGAAGCCGCCCTAAGTGTCTGTCAACTGATGCCCCGTCATCTTCATCTTGGAACTTAAATATTGCAGAGTGGCTCCTAACTTTAGATCTCACGGATTCTAATGTTCCCACCCAGAGGAAGGGGCTTCAAGTATCTAGACAGGTATCCGTCCTCTCTTAATGCTGTCAGGAAGTGCCTGCCATGTGCTCTGGACAGGGAATCTGAGAGCAACCCAAGTCCCCTGTCCCCCATAAAGGAGCTCATGGAGTGACAAGGGAGACAGAAGGAAAAATCAGAGCATCATGGGTGATGTCCCGCACCTTCCTGCAAACCTCCGTCTTCACTAGGTAGAAGTCTGAAGGGGAACCTGCAGGATGGAGACTCGATGTGTGGTCCACACCCTTCCCCTGATCCCTTGGGTGCGAGCAATCCTTCTGCTTTCCTTCAGGGAACTACCTCCATATGATTCCCCCAGGGCTAGCTCCAAGGCGAACACATGAACACCTGATTAATTAGCATATTCCAGCTTCCTGTCAGCAGTGATTGGTTGAGGGGTGGGGCAGGTGGTCCAATTCAGGCCAGTAAGACTCAACTCTGAGACTTTGAGGAAAATATGGAGAAACAGGGGTGTCTTCTGGAATTGGTAACAGTGGGCAGAGGAAGGTCCACAGGATGGAGAGAACCTGCTGGGACTGAAGCCCCCACAGAAGAGGGTCAAGCCGAGATCAAGTCTTAAAGATAGATGTTGAGCGCCTGAATCCAGCTATGCCTGAAACACCTCTTCTTGACTTACTGGTCACCTTAGTAAGTAAGGAAACTCTTTAGTTTGATCTGAGCGAAGTCACTGTCATTTGCAGTCAGAAGAGTCCTGAGGACTTGGGTGGAAGGTCCTTCACAAAGCATCACCGGAAATCAGGCTGGGGAGGCAGGGAGGGGAGCAGAGAATGCTGGCTGGGAACAAGCTGCTCACAGCACAGCGGCTGATAAACCCAAGTAGGACCCGCTGGCTAAGCAGCCGTCGCTCCTCTGCTGGGGAGCACGCCGCCGCCACCCGACGCAACGCCTTCCTTGTTCCCATGGAAAGTTCTTACTTATCCTTCAAGACTTAGCATAAAGCTGCCTCTTCTGAAAGTCCCCTTTCTCTGTGCTTGTTCAGGCTCACCCTTGCCACCTTGTCACACCTCTGCCCCCGCTCCATGTACACTGTCCCACAAGCCATTCTCTAGCACAAAGGACATGTTTCAGAATAAACAGCTTGTCTCCAGGGCCAGGATGAGAGGTGAGATTCCTTAGAACTCAGTTTCTCTTCCTGTGAGATGCAGAGAGAAGCAGGAAGGGAGGAACATGGAACTAACTGGGAAGTGACCCCAAAACTACTGAGCATGAATCCAGAAATGGCTTCAAGTGATGAGACTGAGTACCCAGTACTAAGTGATAATGCAGGCTCGGGAGGGAGGTAAAGTGAAGCCACGGAGAAACAAGGGACCATTGCTCTTGTAACTCTGAGACGGGACACTTCCGTGGCACACCTGCAGAGCACATGTGGCACACGCAGGGCACACGCGTGCCTGGCATTGCTGTGGATGCCTCGGTCTCCCCTTCCTGAGGTCCCAGGTCAAGCACAGTGCAGCAAGCGTCCCTCTTCAGTCCTCTCCTGGGCTGGCCTGGGTGACGGAGCACTCTGACTCCCAGGGGGCTGCTGGGTGTACACTGGGGTCTCGAGCCTTCCCCTGACATGGCTGTGACTTGAAGAAACCTCAGACTCCCTGTCCACAAGCCCAGGAAACTCCCGAAACTGCTCTTGCTCCATCCCACCTTCTGGTCTCGTTGACCAGACTGCAGCGGCCGGCTCCAGGGAAACAGGCCTCACTGCTCCTCTCTCAGGGTGGTGGTGTTCCCCCCTTCCCAGGAAAGCTCCTAGACTCTGGGGCAGAGCCCGCACCTCTGGAGCTGTGCGCATTCTAGACATAGAAAGTAAAAGGAAAACTGAAACTGAGGAGCAAGGACAGCAGAGCAAAGATGGCTCAGAGGGGCCTCTGTCCACAGCCAGAGGGCACACCAGGCCAGACCACCTGCTCAGCAAACCCAGTTCAGCACCCCCGGCCTGGCAAATCATGCGCCCTGACGTCCGACCCTGCCCACTGAGCAGGGAATTCCTTGCACAGGGTCCCCGTTGTACATGGAAGTATGCAGCCGTCAGCTATCCGGGAGGACCGAGGGGTGTCTCCCCCAGCCTGGGGGAGTCAGAGAAGGGCCCCTGGAGTAAGCATTATTTAAATTAAAAACAAAAGGACAAGTAGGACCTAGTGAAGGTGGGAGGCTGAGCAATGGGGCCAGGCAGGGCCGGTGTCCAAGCAGAGGAAGAGGGACCAGCAAAGGCCAAGAGGTGGAGAGAGAGCAAGGGCTTGGGAACAAAAAAGGCAGCTCAGTGAGTCAGAGCAGCGAAGGGGGCACTGATAATCTGAGGCTTCCAGGGTTTTCCAGAGGATGAGGACAGGACAGCTAGCCAGGACATAGCTGCCCTGAGCAAGATCTGGAGTCCAGAGGCCACCAGGAAGAAAGAGAGGCTGACCCAAGGCTCCCAAACACACAGGAAAATGCCTCCAGTTTCCAGAAATAACATCATAATTAAGAGGAAAATAATACTGGTGGGTCACCAGACAGTACCAAAACTTGTGCCTACTTTGTTTTGCCTGAGCAATCTTTGCTAATTAATTCTTAAAGATTCACACACTGGGATTAAAACACTCAGCTACAGAAGCTAAACTGATCGATACCCTTCCAGACTAATGGAGGGCCTGGAGGCAGGGAGCCGGCTTTGGCCCAAGGTAGACCCAAGGGCACTCCAGAAATGGGGAGCTGTCCCAGGGGGGGCAGGACCCTCCCAAGGCATTCCAGACCCATGCTGGACAGCAGGAAGTGACATTAAACCCTGTCACAACTAGCAGGGGAGCTGCTGAAACTTTGAGGAAGCGAGAGATGCTGGAAGCCAGGGGGAAGCGTGAGGCTGCTTTGGCGGCGTGTGTGGCGGTGTCTGGGGAGGGCAGGACTGGAGAACCCACCATGGCGACGTTGGCTAACCCTACACACACTTGTTGAGGGCACTGGTCCCTCTTTGAATGTCTCTGGTGGGGCATGAGTGCTTCATAGGACTGACTCCACGGTGCATAGAAAGGAATGACACTCAGAATCAGAGCTTCCGAATCTCTAGGCTGCCACTGCTCTGCCAGTGGCCTGGGGCCAGACAGGACACGACTGGCAGCTCAGTGACCTAAGCAATGGCTGACTCGCAATGGGGCTGACCACAGGAAGCCTCCTTACCACACACAGAATGCTGTGACGATCCCCTGAAGGTGTGTGGGCACAGACCTGCACAAGGTGCAGGAGGAAAGTCTCCACAGGCCCTCAACCACCCCCTTGAGATGATGTCCTCAGCTTTTCTGGAGGCCACAGGAGATGTGGGGAGTACAGCATGCCAGGAAGCAGCCCTGGGCAGGAACTCAAGGGGAAAGATTATCCTCCCCGTCAACAGAAGTCACAGAGCCGGACAGAAGCCTCCAGAAGGCTGTGTGAGGCCAGGTGTGGGGACAGCCCACCCACTCCATCCTGGGGCTTCAGCCCAGGGAAGGCCCATTTGCAAGAGTGCCTTTGCGGAGAGAGCAGGGGCGGCTGGAAGCAGCACAGAATAACTAATTAATGATGGTAAAGTATTGTGGAAGGGGAAAGCGCTGCATAACCGCTAAGTGGTGGGGTTATTATTATTCATGCAATATTCATACTGTGCTCTTCAGCCTAGGAGAAGCTCCGATCCGTTCTGCAGTCCTCAGGGACCAGCCTGAGGCAAGCATGTGCCCAGGGGGCGGGGCTGTGGGATGACAGCTGGCCTGGCCCACAGGGAAAGGCTCATGACACTGCAGCGGAAACAGCAACACCCAGCCAACATGAGAGCCCCCGGGGCCTTGGCGACACCACTCCACCTGCCTCCATCTACCAGGACCGAGGGTCTCTGAGCCCTACTGTGCGCCGGAGTCTGTGCTGGGTGTTTCTTGGTCAAGGCAGCTCCTGACATCTGCAGAGTCCAGGGCATACCTTAGTCTAAATATTTAAAAGTTAGAGATCCGTCCACACGTGGCCCAGCCCGCTTGCCGCTCAGGGCCCTGCAGCCCACCCCCGCCCCCAGGAGTCATCTTTCTGAGGGGGAAGCTTAGCCCTTCTAAGGGCCTGAAGGCTGGCTGGTCTGTTGGGCAGGAAGCAGGTCCTGGCCTGGGCCTCTTGGAATGCCAGGATGCTGTGGGACTCAGAACAGGGCCTGGCCTGGTCAGTCTTCCCACCTGGCCTTCTCCCCACCTGGACTTCTGGCCAGCACTGAGGTATGCCTCCCAAACTGGCTTACCGAGTGGAGGAAAGAAGTGAGTTTTTCTGGTCCTCTGCCAAGGAATGCCTGTTGGTCATGGAAATAAAAGCAGTCCCTCTCTTGCTGTCTAGATCCCAGGCCCCCACAAGGCTGGTTTCCTCCCTGGACACACCCCCTCACTTTCAGCTGCCTAGTGGACACACGCAAGCCCCTCTCCTTTACAAGTGTGTGCTGACCCAGTTCCTGAACTTGGGAAATCCTTTATGACAAGACTGGTAAGAAAAAAAATCTTCACATTGAATATATGTATAAATGTGTGTCCCCCAGAGTAGGGACAGGGCCCTTTCTCCTGGGGCCTTGACCCTCATCTCTCCAGGAAACCCCAGCAGGTGAGGGGTCATCTCGGGGTCACACCCCTGAATAGGGGAGTCCTGGGGTGGGAACCTGGGTCAGCCTGGCTCCAGGAAAGGGTGTCACACGGGAACCCGGGCTGGACAGTGGCTCCAAGTGGACCACAGTTTCTCCCTGTGTCACGTGTGGCTTAATAAGGACTTCCTGGCAGCTTGAGAGGATCTCTGTTCTTAGTGCCCCGAGTTCGGCTCAGGGACCCTCTCTGAATGTCTCCGGAGCCTTCCCTGGGTCAGCCCCATCCAACGCTGTCTTCTGTGGGGCTGAGCATGGGCCAGCCACAAGCTATGATAGACACCAACACTTCAGCCACAGCCTCCGACCTCAGGCCACAAGCTACTTCCAATGGGGAAGTGAGTATGAGGTGTGCAAGGTGGCCTGCAAGCCAACAGACCCTGCTGGTGTGGCCCTGGACAGACCCTGCCTGTCTGCTCTCTCCCAGGAGGTTTGCCTCCAGCCAGCCCACCTGCTACACTACAGCTGGCAAGCTTTTCCTGCAAGGCTGTGGCAAATGCCCTCTAGGAGCAGCCCCCCCCCCTTCCTCCCCATGACTCACCAAGCCCTCCTCCTCCCCTGGCCCATGCTCGCCTGTCAGCCTCACTCCATACTCCCCTCTGAGCCAGGCTACCTCCTGCCTGGGCCTTGGCAGGGGCTGTCCTCTCTGCTTAGAACTCCTTCTTTCCCATCCCAACCAGATTCTTTTCTGCACAGAGTTCCTGCAGACTGGCTCCTGGAAGCTGGGGTTGTATTCTAGGCACTAATCAACCCACGGACAAGTGCTGTTGCTGGCCATTTGCTGGGCGGTGACCTGGCAAGACCAGATCCTTGCCCCGACAGAAGTGACAGCCCCGAGGGGGAACTAGATCCCACAAAGGCACCCATGAAGACAGATATACTGTTAGGATTGTGAGGAGCTCTATGAGAGAGTATCTCCCAGGATCCTGGGGAGGAAAAGCATGAACCCCATACAGAGCAGACGATATGTGAGGAGAAGCCTTCACAGCTGCTACAGGAACTTGACAGCTATTCCATGGGCCTGGACAGCAGAAACACGGGGTGGGGCATGTGATGGGGCTGGTCTATCCGGGTAGCCATGGAAAACTGTTAAAGGATTTTAGCCACACGGGGGCGCAATTAACTCTCACTCAATAAGACTCCTCCTCCAGGAAGCCCTCCTGGACACCCAAAATTGGATCAGGAGCTTTTTCTCTGTCTCCCTCCATTTTCCTTTATCTTAGTACCTAAGACACCACATTGCAACTGTCCTTCCTATAGGTTGTCAACTCCTTCAGATCAGGGCTTGAATCTGTGTCACAACAGAGCCTGATAAAAATCAATATTCGCTTACTGAGAGCAAAAGCTCTCGTGTCTATGTGTCCCAGTATTGTAGGGTGGCCCAAGAGCCCAGCTCCAGGCCCTTCACCTCTTCCCCTAGGCAGCAACTCTTTGACAACACGACCCAAAGGTTTGCATAGGTTTCTGAGGGGGTGCAGCCTGGTTCCAGGCAGAAATTCCCCAGCTGCTCATCTGTTTTGTTCAGACGAGCAGGAGAGAGCAAGCCCGTTCATCTCACTGAGAACCATTAGCCCGTTATTTAATGGAATCAAATTTAATAAAAGGAGCAGTTCAGGCAATTCTGGAGGATAAATGAGGGTCTGGATGTGACAGAGATGCTTACAGTGACTTTACAGAGGAAGCACAAGTGGGTTAACATGGAAGCAAGTGAAAAACTCTACTGATCTGTGTGACAGCCACGCCGGCTCCTGTCCAGTGTTCAGGGACCACCGGGAATCCCCAGCAGGTGTTTTGCGGAAGTCACCACACTGTCCTTACCTGGACATTTTCTTCCCTCAGGATCCCCCAGGGTCAGTGCTGTGTGTCTGAGAGACGTTAAGGAGTCCAGAATCCCCTCCCCAAAGAGCTTGCTCCAAATCACCCACCTGCCGGGTTCTTAAAAACTCATCTCAGACCTCCATTTCTGGAAAGATAGAACAGGCTTACCTTTCCCTATTCTTCTCACTAAATATAGCTTAAAACCTAGATATTAGACAAAAACAAACAAACAAACATAAGAAGATCCTGAAAGATGGAGAGAAGACGGCAGACTGGCTGAGGACCATGGGGTCCCCACTGGAGGCAGCATGTGGCCTGTGGTCAAAGTGTGGCTGTCACAGCTCATAAAAATATGAGTCAACAAAGCAGACTTTTGTTCTCCTCTAAGATTTCTAAATTCTGTTTGTTTAGGCTAAGACATAACATGTCTAAAGTAGTTCCCAATATATGTAGAGGAAATATTTAAGAGAGGAAAGGGACATAGAGACACAGTTTCTACTTTTCACTTGAACTGTTAAAATGTTGATAACAGTATATGATGATACATTATGCATATATAATGGAATACCTACCATACCAGTCCAATGGTCGGAATACCTACCATTCCAGTGGTTCAGCAACCACTGAAAAGGCAATGAAAAGAAATATGTTCAAAAACACTACAGATGAATCAAATGGAATTCTAAAAAAAAATGTTCCAGTAACACACAGGAAGGTAGGAAAAAGAGAAATGAAAAACAGGGAACAAGGAGAAATCATAATATAAAGGGGCAGACTGAAAGCTCCAACATATCAAGAACTACATTAAGTGTAAATTGCCTATATCTGCTAATTAAAAAACAGGTTTGCAAAGCTTATTTAACAAATGATTGAACCATATGCTGTCCACAAGAAACTCACCCTAAATATGATATAGGTAGGTAGAAACTAAAAGAATGAAAAAAGAAATCCATGAAGACATTAACAAAAAGAAAGAGGAGTGGTTATATTTATATCAGAGATATTTTAGAGCACAGAAAATTATTAGGGCCGGAGATATTACACGACATTGTATTACATTACATAATGATAAAAGAGCCAATCCACCAAACAGACACAGTAATCCTAAATCTCTATAATCAAACAACACAGCTGTAAAATCTGTGAAGCAGAAACCAATAACACTGAAAGGGAAAATAGACAGATGCACAACTATAGTTAAAGGCTTCAATAGCCCTCTCTCAACAACTGATAAAACAACTAGACAGAAAATCAGCCATGATAGAAAAAAATTCAACCATATTATCAAGCAAAAGGACCCAACACCAGCAGAATATGCATTCTCTTCAAGCACTTCTATAAGATATATCAAGGTATCTAAACTATATTCTGCATCAAACACCAACAAAATTAAAATAATTTCACTCATACAAAGTGAGATCACAATGGGCTCAACTAGAAATCAACAATAGAAAGATAACCAGAAATTTTCCAAACACTTGGAAACTAACGATACTTCCACAAAATTCATGGGTCAAAGAGGAAGTCTCAAGGGAAATCAAAATATTTATTAACTAAATGAAAATGAAAACACACATATCAGAATTTGTGGGGCATAGCTAACATGGTGCTGAGAGCACAATTTATTGTACTAAACGCTTACATTAGCAAAGAGGTAAAGTCTTCGAACCAATAATCTAATATCTCACTTGAAGAAATCAGAAGAACATCAAAATAAAGCCAGAACACACAGAAGGAAGAAAATAATAAAGACAATAACAGAAATCAATGAAGTTAAAAACAGAAAAAAAATAATGGGAAAAAAGAGTGAAACAAAAAATCCAATTCTTTGAAAAGATCAATCAATCTGTTAAACCTCTAATGAGACTGACAAGGGAAAAAAAAGAGATGACACCAATATCAGAGGTGAGAAAAGAACATCACTACAGATCCTATAGACATCAGAAGGGTAATAAGGGAATACTATGAACAACCCTACACATAAAACCCCGGTGACTTATGGACAACTGGGTGACACAGTCAGTCAAGCAACCAACTCTTGGTTTCAGCTCAGGTCATGATCTCAGGGTCTTGAGATTGAACCCCATGAAGGGCTCCACATTCAGTAGGAAGCCTGCTTAAAATTCCCTCTCCCTCCCCATCTGCTGCTCCTCCCATGTGTGCACTTTCAATCTCTCTTTCATAAATAAATCTTTAAAAAAAAAAAACCTGGTGACTTAGATAAAATGGGCCAGTTCCTCAAAAAGTACTAACTGTCACAACTCATCCGATATGAAATAGATACTTTGAATAGCCCTATAACTCGTAAGGAAATTGAACTCATAATCTACAAACCCCAAAAAAGAAATCTGCAGGCCCAGACAGTTTCAGGGGAGAATTCTAGCAAATGTTTAAAGAATAATTAACACCAATTATGCAAAACCCCATCCAGAAAATAGAAGAGAAGGGAACGCTTCCTAATTCATTTTATGAAGCCAACATTACCATAACATTAGAACCAGAGGAAAAAAGGTGCAAAAAAAGACAACTACAAACTAGTGCTCATCATGAATACAAACTCAAAAACTCTTACCAAATATTATCAAGTAGAATTCAGCAAAATAAAAGAATTATACATCATGACCAAATGGAGTCTATTCAAGGACGCAAGTCTGGTTTGATATTCAAAAATACATCACTGCAATCCACTGCAGGATTCTAAACCCACTTATGACCAAAATTCTCAGAAAACTAGGAAAAGAGGGAAACATCATCAACTTATAAAGAATCTACAAAAACTCCTAGAGCTAACATCATACTTAATTGTAAGAAACAAGGTGTTTTCCCACTGAGATCAAAGATAAGGCAAAGCTATTTGCCATTGCCCTACCTGTTCAACATAGTACTGGATGCTCCTGCCAGTCCAATAAGACAAGAAAAGGAAATTAAAACAACATACCATTCAGAAAGGGGAAAATACAACTATTTGCAGAATATGGTCTACATAGAAAATCCCAAGGAATCTAAAAAATAACTCCTAAAATTAATAAGTGAGTTCATTAAGGTGGCAGAATAGAAGATTGACATACATAAATCACTTATACCTCTATATACTAATAGTTACACATAGGAAGAGGAATTTAAATACAATATATTATCACCCCCACAAAAAGTACTTAGATGTAAATCTAATAATACATGTACAGATGTCACATATTAAAAATTCCACAATGGTGGTGAGAGAAATAAAAAAGAATCTTAATAAATGGAGATACAAACCAAGTTCATGGAAAACTCAGCATAATAAAGATGCCAAATCACCCCAAATTGATCTCTAGATTTAATGTAATTCCCATCAAAATCCTTGTAAGATTTTTTTTATTGATGTAGATAAGATTATTCTAAATTTTACATGGAAAGGTAAAGGAAATAGAATTGCTAAGAACCTCTTTTTTTTTGAAAATGAAGAATAAAGTAGGAGGGATCATTCCACCATCTTGAAACTTACATACCTACAGAAATCAAAACTGTGTGGTATTGACAGAGGGACAAATCAGTGGAAAAGAAAAGATGACCCAGAAATTGTCCATACAAGTATGACCAATTGATTTTGGACAATGGAGCAAAAAACAATTCAATAGAGGAAAAATAGTTTTTTCCACCAATGGTGCTACAGTGATTGGATATCTATAAGCAGCAGCAACAACAATAAAGTATGCTGAGCTAAATTCACAAATGAACTCCAAGTAGATTATAGAATCAAATGTAAAAAATAAAACTGAACAACTTGGTGAAAGGTAAAATAGAAATTGGGTGATATAAAAGGGAACCAGGGGGCCATTAAGGAGATGGACCTTATGCACACCCTCACCGGATACACCCATGAACTTCTGAACTGGGTCAAACTGCAAATATTTCAAAGACTCGGCCAGAACACCTATGACTTGTTAAGAGAAGTTAAGTGAAGGCTTAATGTTAGTCTTAGCAAGCAATTACATTCAATCAAGATCACTTTTCTGTTGCTAACACCAATCAAAATTCTTTGTAAACAACATTAAAGCATTCCCTTTGTCTTTATAAACCCTTGACTTCTGTTCCCTAGATGGGATGGGAGGCCCACTATTTGTGTTGTGTTGTTGCCTAAATCTTCTGTGTTCCTGAATTACCATTCAGAGACCCCCAATCAATGATTTTGTTTTTGTTTTAGTTCCTTTTTTTTTTTTTTTTTTTGGCTGACAGCTTTTAGGAGAAAACATAAGATTAAGGGAGGAGCAAGATGGCAGAGGAGTAGGAGAAGACATTAGGGCGTGAGTAGGGAAAATGTCTCAGATGTGCTATCAAAAGCATGATCCATAAGGGAAAAAATATCAGTAAACTAGACTTAATTAAAATTAAGTACTTTTGTTCTATGAAAAACCCTGTGAGGAGGGTGAAAAGACCAGATAGAGAGTGGGAGAAAATATTTTCAGATCACATATTTGACAAAGGACTCATATTCAGAATATATTGAGAACTCTTAAAATTCAATAGTAAAGGAAAAACCAAGCAAACCAATTAGAAAACTGGCAAAAGTCATGAAGAGAATGCTGGCTTGACCAGGACATTTCTCCTCACCTTCCCAGGGTCCTCCCTTTTTCCTTTATGTTCCACTGACTTTCCAAGTGACCCTACTGTATTGTATTCTTTTGTTACATTTGTGATAAATTGTTGCGTGGCAAAAGAAAACTAACATGTCAAGAATTCTTTCTTCCTGGAATCCACTCACTGCCTGATTGTGAACCATTGTCTTGGCAGGAATCTGAAACAGGGGAAAAGCTGTCAGGAAAGATTTTTACAAAGATCTCAGGGACTAAGAGCCAAGGAATAAAGTGATGACTTTGACTTGTAAGATAAAAACGAATTTAATTCTCTTTACCCCAGCCTCTGCCATCTTTTCATTATAAATTAAGGGGGGGTGGCGGGAAGCCTCTGTTCTCTTCAATAACTCTGGCTCTTTCAGTGAAGAATGTTTTAGGCACTGGAACATAATTAAAGTGATATTGTATTTCTTTTATTATCATGATTATAATAATACATAGATTTCAGCAGGTCCTTTCCAACAGAATTAAAACTGAGACAGATGGCTGATATTTTGGTTGGAATTAAGAATCCATAGGAATATTTTATCTGGCAGCCTTTTAAAAAGGAAGGTACAAACCTCTAAGAAAATGCCTAGAAATCTCACCAGATATTTTCAATAGCTATTCTTAAAGCAATATTTTAGCAAAATTTAGCAATATTGATCGGTTGGTAGTTAAGTGGCAAATAATTTATTTAGAATTGTGACAACCATAACCCACAATTTGGCTGTAAGTCTTTTATCATCATGTCAAAAGAACATGAGCCTTTCTTAGACAGGTATCTTCTGCTTCCAAACATGAAGCCCTTAGAAGGACCCAAGAGCGGTTATGCATTGTCTGGTACAGAAAGGATAACTGGAATTACTAGAATATCAGGCAAACTCCAAAATGTGGAATGTTCTATGAAAGAAAAGGAGATGGGGTGCCTTGGTGGCTCAGTGGGTTGAAGCCTCTGCCTTCAGCTCAGGTCATGATCTCAGGGTCCTGGGATCGAGTCCCATATCAGGCTCTCTGCTCAGCAGGAAGCCTGCTTCCCCCTCTCTCTGCCTGCCTCTCTGCCTATTTGTGATCTCTCTCTCTCTCTCTCTCTCTGTCAAATAAATAAATAAAATATTTAAAAAAAAGAAAGAAAGAAAAGGAGATGGAAGCTTCTAAAACACCAATGTCATAAAAGACAAAGGCTGAGGAGATGTTTCAGGTAAAGAAGGTTAAAGAAACAAGGTTACCAGTGCCACATTGGCCCCTCCACTGGCTCCTTTGTTCAGGACAGTGAAGGCTGTAAAGGGCATCGGTGGGTCTGGTGAAAATATTGAACTGTGATAAATAATGTGAAAGTATTTTGTCAATGTTAACTTTCCTGATGTTGCTAACTGTGCTGTGATTATACAAGAGATTGTCTCCATTCTTAAGAAATGCACACTTATGTATTTAGGGTTAAAAAAACAACATGATATATACAACTTACTCTCAAATGGCTCTGGAAAAAAAAAAAGACATCTCTTTCTTACTATATAGAAGTATATATTTATATCCTCATTTGTTTTGTCTAAACATATTTCTCCAGAGAGGTAACATAAGATAATGCAAATGATGGAATCTGATTAAGAAATCAGCAAATCATACAGGTGTTCTTTGTATTATTTTTCTTGCAATTTTTCTTTAAGTTTGAAACTATCTTGAAATAAAAGATTGAGAGAACGGTTTCAAAAGTCATGTGAGTTTTCCATGATGACACTACTTTCTATTCTCATCTGGGAGGCAGTTTGGTATTAGAGCTCAAGGTATGGCTTTTCAGCATCAAACTGTTTGCATTTGAATCCAGCATTTCCACTCACCAGCTATGTGACCTCTGATAAGCTACTTTATCATTCTGTGCCTCAGTTTCTTCATCTGTGAAATGGGCATGAGAAGAACATCTGCTTTGTGGCTGGTTTATCAGAAACAAATGAGATCTACGTAGGAGTGCTGGGCGAGGCACCATGCTCAGAATCAGCTCTCAGGAAGTGGGCTTTGATGATGCTTTCAAGGAAAAGAGTCTACACACGAGAGAGAAGGGGTAGTAAGAGCCAAGATGAGTTTAATGTCAAAGCAAAAGAAGAGGGAGGAGGAGTAGAAGAAGGAGAAGAGGAAGAAGAAGAAGAAGGAGGAGGAGGAGAGGGAGGAGGTAAGGGAAGGGGGAGGAAGGGGAGAGGAAAGGGAAAGGGAAAGAGGGAGAGGGGCAGGGGAAGGCAGAGGGAGAGGAGAAGAAATAAGTGAGGAAGAAGAAGAGAGAGGAGGAGAAAATATCTTACGTACAAGTTACCAAGATTCATAAGCTACAGTGAATACAGCAGTGTGACATGACTCAACACAGATAGACACAAACAATGGCACAGAATAGGAATCCCATTAATAGTTCAAATATGTATTAAATGGGTATAAAATAGAAGAAGCACTGCAAAGCAGGGGAGAAAGGAAAGATTGTGAAATAAATGATATTAAGGTAATTGATGTTTCATATGGAAAAAACCCTAAAATTAGATCCTTTGTTTAGGCCATACACAAGTATAAATTCCAAATAAATTAAAGGTGCAATCACGGAAAATGCAACCACTCTAAATTAAAAAAAGAAAAATGTTTCTTAGACAAGGGAGAAAAACCAGACACAGCAAAAGTCAAAGAATAATAAATGTGATTGTATCTCATTTACGGACTTCTGCAGAGCAAAGGATGCCACAAAGATAAAAGATAAGCAACATCCGTAGACAGGATATTGACAACACATGACAGAGCCCAGTAATTAATATCCAGAAAAATATATATAAAGGACCAATAGGACCACAGGAAATGTACAGAAAAAGATACCTGGCTGTCTGATAAAGAAAGGGAAAATAGTTAATCTCACTAGTCATCAGGAACGTGCAGCCTAAAAACTTGGAGTAATATTTTACAACTCTGATCGGCAAAAAATGAGAAGTCTGACACTACTGAGAATTACTAAACCTGTAGGGGGACAGAAAGGTCTGGATCTTACTAATGGAGAGCAATTTGGCAATATCCAATGAGGGGAGAATTGTCCGTACCCGTGACTTGTGACGTCTTCAAGATTGTCTCCCAGAAAACAACCACGCATGGCTTCTAGAAGATAGGACTGAAAAGGTTCATTACAGCATCAACGAACACTCAACAAGTAAGAAACAACCTAAATTCTGTCAGTTACCGGAAGGTACAACTAAATTATGATGTAGTGTTTCACCAGACCTATTTAGGGCATTTGAAATGAATACCATTGATCTATGTGATCAGCGCGGGGAGCTAAGGCAGCATGTTGAGTGTGCTATAGTGATATTCGTGTCACATGTTGAACCCCTAGAAAGCAACACAGGAAGGAAGCGCAGTCAAAGCAGGGGTGCTGTTTCCTCCGGAGAAGAGAGGAAACAAAACAGGGGAGGGGAGCCCCAAGGGCATTAACTCCATTTCTGACATTCTCTTTCTTTGACGGATATGTTGATTTATCTATCTACTTACGAATCTGTCTAAAAAACCAGCCAAATTTTAAAATGTATTAATTCAAGGTGTTGGATCCATGTTTGTTACACTGATGTCCGGTTTTGTTTTGTTTTTAAGATTTTATTTATTTATTTGACAGAGAGAGGCAGCGAGAGAGGGAACACAAGCAGGGGGAGTAGGAGAGGGAGAAGCAGGCTTCCCACGGAGCAGGGAGCCCAATGTGGGACTCGACCCCAGGACCCTGGGATCATGACCCAAGCTGAAGGCAGAAGCTTAATGACTGAGCCACCCAGGAGCCCCATATTGATGTCAGTCTTAAAATAGTTTTAGAATATTGGAAAACTGACTTTCCCAAAACTGTCCAGCTACTCTGTGTTGTGGGAAATAGTGGCTCATGCAAGCCGGGATGTCACGGGAGTCACTTGGGAGAGATGTCCCTCTTCCTCCCATGTCCCCAAAAGCCCTCGGTGCACAGCTCTCGCATATGCCCCGGGGTGACTGGCCTGGCCCCCTGCCCTGTGTTAGAAGGTATCACTAGATAATCCCCCAGATCCCTTCTAACCAGTTTGTAAAGGAAAAGCTCAATTAATTCTTACAACTTTCAAACAGGCTATCATGCTATTTTTTGGTGAGTAGAAATTTATTTTGTATTAATATATATGATCCTTATGAAAAATGTCAATGCAAAGAAACCAAAAGATGCCTTATAATCCTATTTCCTAGAAAGGGTAAAAGGAAATTTTTCATGACTCGCTGTATTTCCTTCCAGTCAAGTTTTGGATAGGCAAGCAAACATATGGAAAATGGAATTCTGTACCTATAACTGTGTAAGTTTGTCGCCTCCCCTCTATCCACGTCAGTTCTGAGAATGTTTCTCATGTAAACATTTTGGATATCATTGGAAACATTCGAGTATAACTGATTTAGCCAGATTCTGACCGAAAATCATTTGTTTTCTGGTTTCTACTGGGGTCAATAGTGCTGAATAACATCCTATTAAGTATTCAGGGGAATTTTTATCCTAT